>OU015502.1:127163267-127280767 GCA_907164885.2 Dolomedes plantarius
ATACTACAAAGGTATTATATATTGTAGTATTTTCATATAAATATCTAATTTATTTTCTAATTTCTCAAATGTGTGTATTATGTAGGTAATGATTTCAGTAAAATATACTACTGCATATTTGCATGCATGAAATTCCCTAAAAGCAACTTAAAAAAAAATAATCTTACTAAATTTATTGTATCTACTTTAACGGTCTCTTCAAATCCATAAAATATTTCATTCTAGTTTCAAATCAATGCCTGTCGAAATATTTTTTAAGGAAGCATATTCCTTCCTGATTTTTCTAGCGGCATACTAATAGATATTAGAAACATAACAAACTTTCCATTTTTTAAAAATTAATTCCGAACATGCGATTTATCTACGAGGAAAGAAACTTTTTGTACACAATGAGATATTCTTAAGCCCTAGAATTCCTTTTCTCGTAGATATTTCTTGTGTATTCTGTGGAAAAAATTTGTGTTTTTTGAAGCAGGAGGTTTATGCCAAACTTTGTTATGTTGTGCTGCGTTTGACAGTTCTATTGATAGTTGAATTTTTTTATTTTGCGTTATTCTTGCAGAAAAATATATATTTTTTCAAATGAAATTAATAAAAACTGTTATTTTAAAAACTGTTATATAATAAAAAATGTGATTTCTAAAAAATTTTCAGTTTCTTCATAAATGCAGCAAGATGGAATTCAGTATTATGTAACCTTATACGGGATCATGAAATAACATGTTTTAAAAGGGGACAGTGGACTTTTAAAAATGCGAAATTTGTCCAAAAATTCGACTTTTTTATTTTATTGAATTTTGAAACTACGGACGACTAGGAATGTGTTGCAAAAAAATTTTTAATTTCTTTGATTACTTTCCTAGTTATAGGCATTTGTATGTAATTTAGATAATATGTGGTTACTAATAGCAAAAACTTTAAATGTGTTTTTCTCAAAATAAAAATTTTCATGTCATACGAATATTCAAACTGCTCCAGGCGCCTTTCTAATTATCGTATTGCTATGAAATTTAAGTTTTATATACTTAACTGTACATCAAATGAATCTTATTGAAAATAATTATGCTTTGTAGCTCAGAATTTCTAAATTTTGTACCTGAAAAGATGATTTATAGGCGTTTTTCGTAATAAAAAGGGTGTTTTTATTATTATTATTATTTTCTCTTTATATTTTTAATGAATGCTAAAAATAAGCAATAAGTTTCATTGTTCTTTCTATAAGGTATCCTGTAAATAAAAATTACCATATTATACGCATAAGAAATGCGCATGGAACATTTTTAATTAGGCCAATTTTTGATATAATTAATAATTTATAATTTATAAATTATTAACATTTCATCATTAAATTTTAACCACTTTTACATATCTATGGTACTAATGACATATTCAAATTTCAAGCAAATCCATTCAAAACAAAAAAAGTTAGGTTTGAAGGTCCACTGTCCCCTTAATATGGAATAGGAGTTCTCGTTTCAACATATTTTATGCATTAAATGTGGTAAAAAGTTTTAATATTTCTGTTATTATACACACAGATACTTTAATACGAGAGATGGAACTTCAATAGTGGCAACACTGCTGTAAAGCTGCCATACAGCAGATAATAAGAAAGCAGCTTACACCACGCGTACGTCACGTATCTGCCTTACTTGAGAGCGAATACTCTCTCCTCACAAACATCAAACGACTGCACAGTGACATGGTGAACACAAACATGTATTAGTTAATGGTCTATCGTACGAAATAATTTGTTGCATCGTACTTGTGGAAGGAAAACACTTGTGCTCACACTGTGGCTGATGTGGTTGCTATCTGAAATTAGGAAGTTCTCTACCATCCCCCATATTTTCCGGAATTAAGGGGACAGTGGACCTTCAAACTTAACTTTTTTTGTTTTGAATGGATTTGCTTGAAATTTGAGTATGTGATTAGTACCATAGATATGCAAAAGTGGTTAAAATTTAAAGATGAAATATTAATAATTTATGAATTATGAATTATTAATTATATCAAAATTCGGCCTAATTAAAAAAGTTCCATGCGCAATTGTTTTGCATAAAATATGGTAATTTTTTATTTACAGGATACCTTATAGAACTAACAATGACACTTATTCTTTATTTTAAGCATTCATTAAAAATATAAAGAGAAAAAAATAATAACAGAAGTATTAAAACTTTTTACCACATTTAATACATAAAATATGTTGAAACGAGAACTCCTATTCCATATTAAGGGGACACTGGACCTTCAAACCTAACTTTTTTTGTTTTGAATGGATTTCCTTGAAATTTGAATATGTGATTAGTACCATAGATATGTAGAAGTGGTTATAATTTAATGATGAAATATTAATAATTTAGGAATTAAGATTATTAATTATATCAAAAATTGGCCTAATTGAAAATGTTCCATGCGCATTTCTTTAGCATATAATACGGTAATTTTTATTTACAGGATACCTTATAGAACTAACAATGAAACTTATTGCTTATTTTAAGCATTCACTAAAAATACAGAAAAAAATCAGAGAAAAAAATATTAGTAGTGAAAACACCCTTTTTATTACGCAAAATACCTATAAATCCTCTTTTCAAGTACAAAATTTAGAAATTCTGAGCTAGGAAGCATAATTTTCTTCAATAAGATTTATTTGATGTACAGTTAAGTATATAAAACTTAAATTTCAAAGCAATACGATAATTAGAAATGCGCCTTGAGCAGTTTGAATATTCGTATGACATGAAAATTTTTATTTTGAGAAAAACACATTTAAAGTTATTGCTATTAGTAACCACATAATATCTAAATTAAATAAAAATGCCTATTACTAGGAAAGTAATCGCAGAAATTAAAAATCCTTTTTGCAACACATTCCTACTGGTCCGTAGTTTCACAATTCAATAAAATAACAAAATCGAATTTTTGGACAAATTTCAGAATTTTGAAAGTCCACTGTCCTCTTAAGTCCCTGTGACTTTAATCTCATCCCAAAGATGAAGGAACCGCTCCGTGGATTCCCCCAGAGGATCTGCAGGCTGTAAACCTCTCCATTCGAAGAATCAACAAATCAGGTGCTACCAACGGCATTCTGTAGCTTCCCGGACGTTAGACACGGGTGCTTAAAAAATGCTGGTTACTACTTTGAAGGGCTATAATAGTTTCATCTCTGTATCTCTTCCATAGACTTTGTACTTATACGTACCTAGTTGCTACTATTAAAGTTCCATCCTATGTATATAATTATAATCGAAATCAAATAAAATTCAGTCGGACCTCTATTTAACGAAGTCGCTAAATCCCGAAAAAAGTTCGTTATATGGAAAATTCGTTAAATAGAGATTCCCCTTTTAGAATACTTTAAACCACACAAAACAGATTTTAAATTCATAAGCACTAAGTATTATTAAGGGGGTCCAGGACACAAAATTGTTCGAATTTTCGAAAACAATATTATTAGATTAAAAATTTTTATGTTCTTTTGCGCTTAAAATGACGTTTAAATCATGTTTCTATCTTAATTAGAACAGGAGAAATTATTATTTTTTTTGCAGCATTCTAATAGTAGCCAATCGTTATTTAAACCTGTAAGTGCATTTTTCTGAATGATAGGTTTTTTTCCCCATTTCTCGTCTTTAAATTGTTATAAGTCAAGAACCGTTAAAGATAAATGGTTGAAACTTGTAACATGGCTTTTTCAACTATTTTACTTTAATTTTGATTCAGAAAACTTGAAACAAAATATTAACTATTGAAAATATGATTTTTTAAAAATAAGTTACATAATTTTTTTAGTACATTTTAATCTAAATATTTTTAAATTTTTAAAATTAATATTTAAAAAAATGGTGAACTAAAACTAAAAATTAAATATTTATGTTTAATTAAACGAAAAAATTTTGAAATTCGACAAATAATATTTCGAATTATAACGATTTTAAATTACCCCACTTTTATTAAAATTTTTTAATTTAAAAATTTTTCAAAAACTCCTTGAGAAGTTTTATAATGCGATTTTGTTTACAAATTATATGGTTAACCATCACAAAATATTCAAAATTTAACTCAATAAATAAAAAAAATTTCAAAATGTGTCCCGGACCCCCTTAAAAAAGTAATTAATCACACCTTTATTTTGTAAATTAATAGCTATTTGTTTTATATATCTTACCTATCAAAAAGAAATCTGCAAGGAAAACAAGAATAAAGCAAAACATTGTCCAGGAATACGCTGCATTTTCAATTAAGAAAAACAATTTTATATTAAAATTAATGAATTTTAATGACATTGAGTTAGCCGTCTGGTAAAACCAGTTCAAGGTCATTGTTCACAATAAATTTTGTTAAATGAAAGGATAAGTTTGAAATGTTCAGAAATATTGTGAGAAAGATGGAAAAAAAAATATTGGAACAAGAGAAAAAGTTCGTTAAACAGAGAATACACTTCGCTATGTGGAGGTTATTTTACGAAGAAATTTCCAAAATGATCTTGGTTCCAAGGAAAAGTTCGCAAAATACAGAAATTCGCAAAATAGAGGATCGTTAAACAGAGGTCCGACTGTATTTGAAATATATGTTAATTTCCTAAATGACTTTAGTTGCTCCATGATAAAATTGATCTACAGTGGCTCCCAAAAGTGTTCGTACACTTACGATTTTCAATGAAATAGGGGTCTATCCATTAATTAAAATGAATATTTCAGAATGGGTATTTAATAATAAGATCTATAATCTATTCTTAACAAAACTACATGAAATATTTTGAAAACATAGTAAAAGTTTATTTTTAAGAAACCAGTAATCAAAAAGTAACAAAAACTTTATCTCACAAAAGTCTTCGTACACTGAAATATTTTCGGATAAATTCATAATTAAAATTATTTTCTGGCGCTTTATTTTTATTTTTGAATTGTGGTGGCATTTAAAATATCGTTTGGCTTTAATTTTTGCTTACCTATTCCGTAATATTCTATTTATTGTTTAAAAATGGCTCGTAGTAGTAAAGAAACAAGAAACAGCATTCGAAAATTGATTATTTTTCCTCATAGTAGTTGTAAATCAGTTCGGAATATTGCTAAAGTACTTAATTTATCCCATTCTACTGTGCAGTATGTGATAAAACGCTTTAAAGAAGAAAATCGGATCGAAAACAAGGTAAGAAAAGGTAGTCCGGCAAAGTTAACAAAACGTGATCAGAGATTTATAATTAGAAAATTTGCGAAAAATCCACGATTGAGTGCTGTAAAAGTTTCTACAGAATTTAATGAAACATTGTCTACTTCAATTTCACCTGAAACTGTTCGATGAGTTCTCAGAGCAGCTGGATTACATGGGCGTTCTGCCCGTAGAAAATTTTTGTGAGTGAGAAAAACAGAAAGATTAGGATTTCCTTCACACAATCCATGATAAATAAGCCCCAAACGTATTGGAATAATGTCTTATTTGCCGATGAAAGCAAGTTTACCATTTTTGGTTCCGATGTGCGTATAATTGCATGGAGAAGAAAAAATGAGAAACTTAATCCCAAGAACTTATTAGGAACAGTTAAGCATGGCGGCGGAGGTGTCCTTGTGTGGGGGTGCATGTCAGCATCAGGTCTAGGTAATTTGGTATTTATTGATGGCATAATGAATCATGCTGTTTATATAAATATTTTAAGAGACAATTTAAAATTATCAGCCCAAAATTTGGGTATTGGTAACAACTTTGATTTTTATCAAGATAATGATCCTAAGCCCATGGCTCTCAACGTTCGCCTCTGGTGTCTCCATAATTGTCCACAAGTTTTGAAAACACCATCTCAGTCGCCAGATTTAAACCCAATAGAACATATTTGGAGAGAACTGGAGGTTCGAGTACGAAAACACGACATTCGCACGAAAAGCGACCTAAAAACAATTATGATGGATGAATAGATGAACATTGATGCAGAAATTACAAAAGAACTAGTGCAATCTATTCCCAGACGTTTAAAAGCTATTGTGGATGCTAAAGGCATCCTACTAAATATTAATTTAACGAAAAATTAGAATATTTATTAATATGTAGAGATTTTTTACAAGTGTACGAAGACTTTTGTGAGATAAAGTTTTTGCTACTTTTGGATTATTGGTTTCTTAAAAATAAAGTTTTACTATGTTTTAAAAATACTTCATGTAGTTTTATTAAGAATAGATTATAGATCATATTATTAAATACCCATTCTGAAATATTCATTTTAATTAATGGATAGACCCCTATTTCATTCAAAATCGTAAGTGTACGAACACTTTTGGGAGCCACTGTATAGCAGTGATTCCCCACTGGTGTGCCGCAGAAATTTAGTGTGCGGCGAGATTTCTTTTAGGAATAAAAAAAGAATATTTTAAGACACTCTTAAAATATATATTAAACTGATATCATACATTTCTTCTCAAAGCACAAATCGGAAGTTTCATGTTAATAAAACAAACGTATTCTTAGTAATTTCCACTGTAGTCCTCTAGTGAAATTCTCAGGATTCCATGGTTATTTTTAAAACTGTATTAATATATTCAATTCTGGTGTTTGTTACTCATAGCTTTGAATAAATAACTAAAATCAGCAATGGCGTGAGTATTTATTTGAACTAAAAATTGACACTGTCCTGTTATAACTTTTGCTTTGATTTAGTATTTGAAAAAAATCGAAAAAATTGAATTGTAACAAAGGTGCCCCGGATTTCTAATCTCATTCCCAAGGATGTCGCATACGTAAAAAGTATTATTTGACATAAGTATTTATTTGAACGTATCAAAACGTAAATTTTATTTGAACTAAATTTTGACATATTCCTGATATAAATATCGCTTTGATTTAATATTTAAAAAATCGAAAAACTAAAATTCTAACAAAAGTGTACCGAGGTTCTAATCTCATTCTCAAGGGTGACGCTAACGTAAAAAGTATTATTTTACGTAAGTATTTATATGAGCGTATCAAAACGTAAGTATTTATTTTAACTAAAATTTGACACATTCATTATATAAATTTCGCTTTCATTTAATATTTTAAAAAATCGAAAAAACTAAAATTCCAACAAAAGTGCCCAGAGATTCTAATCTCATTCCCAAGGATGCCGCAAACGTAAAAAATTAGTATTTGACGTAAGTATTTATTTGAACGTATCAAAACGTAAGTATTTATTTAGACTAAACTTTGACATATTAATGATATAAATTTCGCTTTGATTTAATATTTTTAAAAAATCGAAAAAATTAAATCCTTACAAAGGTGCCCCGAATTTCTAATCTCATTCCCAAGTGTACTGCAAACGTAAAAAGTATTATTTGATGTCGAAGTATTTATTTCAAAGTATCAAAGCGTAAGTATTTATTAGATCTAAAATTTGACACATTCCCGATATAAATTTCGCTTTGATTTACTATTTTAAAAAAAATCGAAAAAATTAAATTCTAAGAAAGGTGCACCGAATATCTAATCTCATTCCCAAGTGTTCTGCAAACGTAAAAAGTATTATTGGACGTCAAAGTATGTATTTGAAAGTATCAAAACGTAAGTATTTACTTGAACTAAAATTTGACACATTCCTGATATAAATTTCGCTTTGATTTAATATTTAAAAAAATCAAAAAATCTAAAATTCTAACAAGGGTGTTCCAGGTTTCTAATCTCATTCCCAAGTGTGCTGCAAACGTAAAAAGTATTATTTGATGTCAAAGTATTTATTTAAAAGTATCAAAACGTATGTATTTATTTGAACTAAAATTTGACACATTCCTGATATAAATTTCGCTTTGATTTAATATTTAAAAAAATCGAAAAATCTAAAATTCTAACAAGGGTGTTCCGGGTTTCTAATCTCATTTCTAAGGGTGCCGCAAACTTAAAATTACTATCTCACGTAAGTATTTATTTGAACTTAGTTTGACATTTTCGTAATATAAAGGGGGCTGGGGGTGCCTTGAGTGGATAACAGATCTGTACTGTTTGTCCGGCATCCTCCAACCCCACAGCTATGGAAAATGCCACCGAACTTGGGAAATTAACCCTCTACTGCGTATTAAGGCTCTTGCAACGTACTGACTGGACTTCAGGTGTATCATGGATGATGGACCTTAATGGTCTGGGGGTCCAAGGTGTCAAACTCAAAGGTTTCCTAATATAAATTTCGGTTTGATTTAATGCTTAAAAAATCGAAAAACTAAAATTCTAACAAAGGTGCCCCGAGTTTCTAATCTCATTCCCAAGGGTGCCGCAAACGTAAAACGTATTATTTGACGTAAGTATTTATTTGAACGCATCAAATAGTAAGTATTTATTTGAACTAAAATTTGACATATTCTTGATATGAATTTCGCTTTCATTTAAAATTTTTAAAAAATCGAAAAAAACTAAAATTCTCACAAAGGTGCCCCGTGTTTCTAATCTCATTCCCAAGGGTGCCGCAAACGTAAAACGTATTATTTGACGTAAGTATTTATTTGAACGCATCAAATAGTAAGTATTTATTTGAACTAAAATTTGACATATTCTTGATATGAATTTCGCTTTCATTTAAAATTTTTAAAAAATCGAAAAAATCTAAAATTCTAACAAGGGTGTTCCGGGTTTCTAATCTCATTCCTAAGGGTGCCGCAAACGTAAAATTACTATCTCACGTAAGTATTTATTTGAACTTAGTTTGACATTTTCGTAATATAAAGGGGGCTGGGGGTGCCTTGAGTGGATAACAGATCTATACTGTTTGTCCGGCATCCTCCAACCCCACAGCAATGGAAAATGCCACCGAACTTGAGAAATTAACCCTCTACTGCGTATTTAGGCTCTTGCTACTTAGTGACAGGTCTTCAGGTGTATCATGGACAATGGACCTTAATGGTATGGGGGTCCGAGGTGTCAAACTCAAAGGTTTCCTAATATAAATTTCGGTTTGATTTAATGCTTAAAAAATCGAAAAACTAAAATTCTAACAAAGGTGCCCCGAGTTTCTAATCTCATTCCCAAGGGTGCCGCAAACGTAAAACGTATTATTTGACGTAAGTATTTATTTGAACGCATCAAATAGTAAGTATTTATTTGAACTAAAATTTGACATATTCTTGATATGAATTTCGCTTTCATTTAAAATTTTTAAAAAATCGAAAAAAACTAAAATTCTCACAAAGGTGCCCCGTGTTTCTAATCTCATTCCCAAGGGTGCCGCAAACGTAAAACGTATTATTTGACGTAAGTATTTATTTGAACGCATCAAATAGTAAGTATTTATTTGAACTAAAATTTGACATATTCTTGATATGAATTTCGCTTTCATTTAAAATTTTTAAAAAATCGAAAAAAACTAAAATTCTCACAAAGGTGCCCCGTGTTTCTAATCTCATTCCCAAGGGTGCCGCAAACGTAAAACGTATTATTTGACGTAAGTATTTATTTGAACGCATCAAATAGTAAGTATTTATTTGAACTAAAATTTGACATATTCTTGATATGAATTTCGCTTTCATTTAAAATTTTTAAAAAATCGAAAAAAACTAAAATTCTCACAAAGGTGCCCCGTGTTTCTAATCTCATTCCCAAGGGTGCCGCAAACGTAAAACGTATTATTTGACGTAAGTATTTATTTGAACGCATCAAATAGTAAGTATTTATTTGAACTAAAATTTGACATATTCTTGATATGAATTTCGCTTTCATTTAAAATTTTTAAAAAATCGAAAAAAACTAAAATTCTCACAAAGGTGCCCCGTGTTTCTAATCTCATTCCCAAGGGTGCCGCAAACGTAAAACGTATTATTTGACGTAAGTATTTATTTGAACGCATCAAATAGTAAGTATTTATTTGAACTAAAATTTGACATATTCTTGATATGAATTTCGCTTTCATTTAAAATTTTTAAAAAATCGAAAAAATCTAAAATTCTAACAAGGGTGTTCCGGGTTTCTAATCTCATTCCTAAGGGTGCCGCAAACGTAAAATTACTATCTCACGTAAGTATTTATTTGAACTTAGTTTGACATTTTCGTAATATAAAGGGGGCTGGGGGTGCCTTGAGTGGATAACAGATCTATACTGTTTGTCCGGCATCCTCCAACCCCACAGCAATGGAAAATGCCACCGAACTTGAGAAATTAACCCTCTACTGCGTATTTAGGCTCTTGCTACTTAGTGACAGGTCTTCAGGTGTATCATGGACAATGGACCTTAATGGTATGGGGGTCCGAGGTGTCAAACTCAAAGGTTTCCTAATATAAATTTCGGTTTGATTTAATGCTTAAAAAATCGAAAAACTAAAATTCTAACAAAGGTGCCCCGAGTTTCTAATCTCATTCCCAAGGGTGCCGCAAACGTAAAACGTATTATTTGACGTAAGTATTTATTTGAACGCATCAAATAGTAAGTATTTATTTGAACTAAAATTTGACATATTCTTGATATGAATTTCGCTTTCATTTAAAATTTTTAAAAAATCGAAAAAAACTAAAATTCTCACAAAGGTGCCCCGTGTTTCTAATCTCATTCCCAAGGGTGCCGCAAACGTAAAACGTATTATTTGACGTAAGTATTTATTTGAACGCATCAAATAGTAAGTATTTATTTGAACTAAAATTTGACATATTCTTGATATGAATTTCGCTTTCATTTAAAATTTTTAAAAAATCGAAAAAATCTAAAATTCTAACAAGGGTGTTCCGGGTTTCTAATCTCATTCCTAAGGGTGCCGCAAACGTAAAATTACTATCTCACGTAAGTATTTATTTGAACTTAGTTTGACATTTTCGTAATATAAAGGGGGCTGGGGGTGCCTTGAGTGGATAACAGATCTATACTGTTTGTCCGGCATCCTCCAACCCCACAGCAATGGAAAATGCCACCGAACTTGAGAAATTAACCCTCTACTGCGTATTTAGGCTCTTGCTACTTAGTGACAGGTCTTCAGGTGTATCATGGACAATGGACCTTAATGGTATGGGGGTCCGAGGTGTCAAACTCAAAGGTTTCCTAATATAAATTTCGGTTTGATTTAATGCTTAAAAAATCGAAAAACTAAAATTCTAACAAAGGTGCCCCGAGTTTCTAATCTCATTCCCAAGGGTGCCGCAAACGTAAAACGTATTATTTGACGTAAGTATTTATTTGAACGCATCAAATAGTAAGTATTTATTTGAACTAAAATTTGACATATTCTTGATATGAATTTCGCTTTCATTTAAAATTTTTAAAAAATCGAAAAAAACTAAAATTCTCACAAGGGTGCCCCGAGTTTCTAATCTCATTCCCAAGGGTGCCGCAAACGTAAAACGTATTATTTGACGTAAGTATTTATTTGAACGCATCAAATAGTAAGTATTTATTTGAACTAAAATTTGACATATTCTTGATATGAATTTCGCTTTCATTTAAAATTTTTAAAAAATCGAAAAAAACTAAAATTCTCACAAGGGTGCGTCGAGTTTCTAATCTCATTCCCAAGGGTGCCGCAAACGTAAAACGTATTATTTGACGTAAGTATTTATTTGAACGCATCAAATAGTAAGTATTTATTTGAACTAAAATTTGACATATTCTTGATATGAATTTCGCTTTCATTTAAAATTTTTAAAAAATCGAAAAAAACTAAAATTCTCACAAGGGTGCCCCGAGTTTCTAATATCATTCCCAAGGGTGCCTAAAAAGTATAAAGGTTAGGAATCCCTGATCTATAGCAATCTATATCCATTATCTGAACAGACATATCCTTTTATCCTATTATTCCATTGAAAAAGAGAATTTTTTTTCTCCAGTTTGACAGTTACCAAAAGGAGAAAATAATTTGCTGGTTTTTAAAATGCCACTCTAATATAAATCTAAACTTTCACATATTTGCCTTATTCCCTGACGTAATTTTATAAACTGCATATGAAAAATGCCACAGTCGTTGCTATGGCAATCCCAATTCCTTAAATAGTTGCCTTGCTCAATTGCATCTTAATTTTTACTTTTTAACAGGGATGGCCAAGATGAACAGAGTTAATATCCATTTCAGAATGGCTGCATGTTTAGACCCCAAAACAGGTAAAAGGTTATATTTGATATCAGAGACATTTTAAGCTATGTTTTTCTAATATTTTTATTAAATACATCCTCATCCAATCGCATAATCTATGTACAGCTCCGTAACCGACTGACTGACAGATAACGCACAGACCAAACCGCTGGACCTAAAGGGCTGGAATTTTGCCTGACGATTCTTCTTATAGTGTACGGGTGCATTAGGAAAGATTTTTGAAAAAATATTCTTAGATTTTTTTAAAGTAAATTTTCAAGCTCTTTTTGTAATATATTTTTAAAGTTTGCATTTAAAATTATAATTTGAGAGTTATACAATTTATATCAGGAGAAAGAACATGAGAATTCCTTTAAAATGAAATCTTTTTCGAATCTTTACCTCTATTTTCTGATTTTTGGTGAATGTTTAAAGATCAAGTTTTAGAATTAAATTTATTAAATGCTGATCACGCGATTTCTTTTATTTTTGTGATAATTTAAATTAATTTTGCGTCACGTGCATAACAACGAAATAAATTGAAAAAAAAATATTAAAATACGGTAAAAGATAAAATTTAACCACTAGACTGTTTGACATGGAAGTTTTTTAAGAATTTAATTCAAATTAGTATGTTTTACATATATTAAATTAAACCTATATATAAAACTGCAATTTCCTCTCAAAGTATGCTTCGCCATGATAATAAATAAGTCTCAAAGTCTCACTTTAAAATACGCTGGCGTAGATTTAAGAGAAAATTGTTTCTTCCATGATCAGTTTTACGCAACTTGCTCACGCATAAGTTCGCGGACGAACCTGGTAATATTAGTTCCACCCATGGAAGAAACAAAAAATATTGTTTATAAGGAAATCCTCTAAAACGCAATTTCATTATATTTTAATTGTTATTCTCCTAAAATGTACTCCGTAGCGAAGCACGGCTAGTTCATTCATATAACTGTATCATTTAATATATACTTGAAATAAATAAAAAGTCCAATTTCAGTTATTTGTCCTCGCTAGAAAATAAAACGGGGCAGAAGAAAATTTATTTTTAAAAAATCAGAAAGCAATAAGGCATTTTTATATGAATTACTTGAAAAATTGAGAGCCACTGATCTAGATAGACAAGATGTCACTATTGGTCTTTGGGACAACGTACCAAATATGCTCATTAATATGTGTTTAGTTATATTTTAATCTTTTCGTATAGAATTTCTCCATAGGTTAATGCCATAGTGTCAAGTTTAATGTGTTTGTTTCGATCTTCATGGACATAATAGTTAATTGAAAGAGTTTTGCTATGCGTAATTGTTAGCAAAGTTGTTTATAATTGTATACAAATGTCTAATGCAGTTATAGTTTGTATATGAAATTATACAATAAGTTTATTGGCTTTGTTTAAATTGCTTGTAAGTTGTTTACATTTTTGATCATGTTTTATGTGCTTGATAGTTATGCTTACATTGTTTGTAAAGGTGTTATTTTTACCATGTTTTTATTATTTCACTTTCTTGTTTGTTTGCGTGTGTGTGTGTTTGTCCAGTCCAAATGTTGCAATCTAACTAACTTTAACTAACTTACCGACTAGCTAGACATTTGAAACTTTTAGAATAGCTCAGAACACTATGACAATGCATTATTTTAAGGCTTTTATCCATCTTTAAGAAGAATTGAATTCAATTTCAGTTAATTTTGTTTTGTAGACTGGTGTAGCCATCTATCGGCCGGGACGGGAACAAAAAGTTAAACGCAATTTAACTTCCAATTAACTTCATTTTCTTCCCGTTGATGTTATAATTCATAAAAAAATTTTTTAAAAAGTATTTATTAATACATAGAATTGTCAAGTTTATATGATTCAACAGAAAAATTAAAACATGGTATATAAAAAGTTCTTTTATCCTGCCATTATTAGATTTAAAGTTAAGTTTATAATTCTGGTTTGTTGTTTATACTTGAAAATAAATTTTGTATTTTATATATCAATTGTGATGGTATAAATTATATCAATTGTATATATGTGATTAATTGTAGTTATAGATGTATTTGAGTTTTTCTCGTGTATTGAGCTATGAGTCTTTTGAACTTTCTGTTTTGAATTATGTAAGAAATTTAATTTAATTGTTGAAGTTTGTAAGCCATCGCACGTCTAGTCGTCAGTCATTACTTATCGTATACCTTCGGGCATGGCAGGTATTGCTTTGGATTATTCTTTCCGTATTTAAATATTTTCCCTCTTGGAATAAACAACGGACTTGCAAACAATTAAATGATTTATTTTTTTACATCAATAATGATTACGAAAATTGTCAAATACCGAGCTGATAATATCTCCGCGACATGTCCTTAATATGTATTGTTTGGCCTCATATCGATCATTGATTGATGATTACATTTCCTTTCCGTCTGATGTTTAAAGATGTCAAAGGCAGCTGCTTTCAGAATTTCATTCTGAAGTTGTGTTGGAGAGATTAGATATGTTGACGAGTTGAGTATGAAATCTCACTATTCTGAATTGCACGATTACTAATTTAACTCGGAATTCCTGAATATATATATAAGACGTCATGGATTATATATATATATAAAAATAAGTTTCATAAAACTGTTTTACATAATTTCCTTATGATTATCAACTTTCAACTCGAGAAGCGTCAGAGACAGATAATTCTATCTTCTAAATTAATGTTCAGTAGCGTCTAAGACAGTAAATTCCGTACTTTTCTTTTACTTGGATTGTGTTATTTGAACAGAATTAATTGTCTCTTTTCCTGTTTCTGAATTTCGTGATTTAGTTCGTGACTAGTTCAGTGATTCCCACCCGGAAAGTCACGAGATTTTTTTGAGGGATAAACAAAATAAACTATTAATAGGTGTGAGGATCGCTGACTTAAGTGTCCGATAGTGTGCGATACAGACTCGGTTTGGCGCGTTGCCAAAATTATAACTCGCGACGACGGACGCTTTTAGCGTCTGGAATTTTCCTTTCTGGAGGACCGTTATGGAGGAACGTAATCCTACGTTAAAAGTCATTTTATATTCATAAATTCAAATTTTTATTAACCTTTGAAAATACCCCAGATAGCCATCTTATTTCTGCAGTTATAGGGAACAGTTTTGGCTGATTATTCAAAGCAGATCTCCTTACTTTTTTTATTACCATGTTTTTATTAACTCGCTTCCTTGCTTGTTTGTTTGTTTGTTTGTTTGTGTGTTTGTCCAGTACAAATCTTGCAAACGATTTTTACCTAACTTCTCGAATATCTGGACATTTGAAACTTTTAGAATAGCTCAGAACACGATGATAATGCATTCTTTTAATACTTTTAGCCGAAAAAATCCTCAAGGTGGCGCTTCGATCGAATTCAATGTTTGCACTTTTGCGTTTGGCGATTTTGAAAACAGAATACATGTGAATTTATTTTGTTTACAAAAATATTGTGCGAAAAATTTTAAAAAATTATAAAAATTAAAGTTTATAAAGTCTGTGGATAGTGGAAACGACTAAAAAGTGATTAAAATTAAATAACAGAAAGTGAAAAAGAATAATTAAGTGAAGGTTTGTGCAATTGAGACAGAATTGTCAAGTTTATATGATTCAACAGAAAATTTAAAAATGTGGTATATAAAAAGTTTTATTTATCTTGTAATTATTAATTTAACTTTTGAAACGTTTCTACAGCTGAATAAAGTATTTTGTTTTATTTTTCCGAATGACATCAATGTTTTTGAATCAAAACAACGAGTATGTTGATATTGCGCATTTTAGTGATACGAAAACTATTTTGATCAATAAATAGGGGTGTCTAAGAGAGTGAAAGGAATGTGGAATTACTTTTCGATTAATAAATTCCAGTTTGATGTTAAAACTGTAAAAGTACAACTTTTTCTGATAATGCGCCAAATTGTAAATCATCAAGAACTTTTAAGGAATTTGGTATCATGCATTTGTTTAAATATATACGTCCTATCGGAACAGACACGATTTTAGTCTTGGATTAGAGAAAACCTTTAACATAAAAATATATTTCCCCTTATAAAATGAATTGCTATGTCAGTAAAAGAATTAAAGGGTTATTTTTTTTTGAAAACCGCATAAGAGCAAAATGATTTTTTGAAACCAAACTAATGACTTTTTTTGAAAGAGATCTTGAAGAATTTATCATCTTATAGGAACAGAAGTATTTTCAACGCCCATAGCAACATAAGGTTTTTTTTTCTTCTTTGGGATTTCTGTATCTAAATTGACCAGAAAAGAATTTGAAGGACTTGAATGCTCTAAGATTTGGACGTTTGAATTTGAAAAAAACTAAATAAACCAGATCTTTAAAAAATCTATAATTTATATATTAAAAGTTGAAATTAAAAGCAATTTATTAATAATCACCATATTATTAAGATTTTTAAAGACTAAATATGTTTGCTTTTGTAGGTTTTAAATATTCTGTTCTTTTTATGTACTCGGTGTTTTTAGGGTAAAATATGTTCGATTGAATTTCAGGAGGATCTTAAAAGTGAGTTGGAACCGTTTTTCCGTGTATGGCTAGAGATTGCTATGTTGAAATATGAAATACAGTGTGTCCGTGAAATAATAGTGGGGTTTCAAATGGTTAAAGTTATGCAACAAACCATCTTGCAGAATTGAGTCATAGGTTAAATGAAAGAGATACACTCCACGTTTATGTGTGCGAAATCTTACGGGCAGACTCCAACAGACTCCGGGACTAGCGCCGGAAAATTCCGGATAATTCTATTTTCCAGTCAGACGGAGCTACTCCACATTTTGTCACAATCATGCTGGAATTTCTTAACGAAGCATTTCCTCAGTGATGGATTGGTCGAGAAGGGGGGATTACCTGGCCCCTACGGTCTCCAGACCTTACCCCCATGGATTTCTGTTTTTGGGGGGTCATTTAAAAACACAAGTGTATTCCATTCAAGTTCGAAATCTGGATTATTTAAAAGAGAGGATCACTGAAGCTGTTTCGTCTATCACGGATGTTCTCTGTCGTGTATGGGAAGAGACTGAATATCATCTTGACGTCTGCAGGCCAACTAAGTGGGCACACATCGAAGTCTGCTGAACAGATACGAAACTTGGAGATTTTGTCTTCAATTTGTCGTATACTTCATCTCTCTATAATGCTTTGTCCTGAAGCTATAACCACTTAAAAAACCGCTATTATTTTTCGGACTTCAGGCTAATTAAATACTCTTATCTGTTGAAGCGTACGTCTGATGACGGTTTTTTTAAATTAGCTAAAATTTTTGAAAGTCAGTGGATGCAGGTAGAATTGTGTATTAAATTTGTAGGGTTCGCGTGTTGCTCAGATGCAAATTTCTGGTAGCTGTGCAGTGCAGGCCAGTCGAAGTGAGTTCGGAGCAGGTGTCTGGTCTATTTAAGTGACACACGCTGAGTTGGCAAGAACCCAAGAAGGGAGTGGAGATTTTGTCTTCAATTTCTCGTATACTTCATCTCTCTATAATGCTTTGTAGAGAGCTACGGTAGTGCGTGTAGTGCGTTACGCTATTAGTAGCGATACGAAAGAGTCGAGAAAAGTTAGATTGAAGGTGATAGCGGTATTTAACTGATAGAGCACGTATTAGTATTTAGTCTAGGTGGCTGCACGAGTTCGATAGTTATTTCAGAGCCCGATGGTTACGGGTATTGTTAGTAAGCGTATATTCTGCCTGAAAGGGTTCGTTACGACTTTAAAGCTCAGTTTCCAAGTACCGCAAGTTGCGGTACTGTTGTGTTATTATTTGAAGCCCCAAGTCGGTCTATGCTAGTTTACCGCTACGTAGAAAATAAAGGAATTATTTATATTTATGCCTATTACTTTATAGTGTGCCTGGACCGTTAGAGGATTCACAGGCTAAATAATCAAAAGAACCATATAAATTATACGCGAAATCAAAGTAGTATGCATAAGTTCAAAACCAAAGTTTATTTTTATCACTAAACTTCATAAAAATAACTCATTAAAAAGTTAGAAAACATAAGTAATATTACAACGAGGTAAAAAGAAAAAAAACAGCGTGCCAAACCATCGGCAATTAGTTTATTTTAAAACAAAAATAAATCCTCAACTGCCCGGATCTAAGATTTACATAACACGTTGCCAACTGTCCAACATCATCTTTAAACAAACGATTTATACTGCTACCGTAGTGACGTCATACCAAATTACGATCGCGATCTGTAGTACCTCACCCCAACAGCGATATTGATGTTGTGAGGCGATGACGCCGTACAGAGACAAAGCTTTAATATTAAATATATTATTAATTTAGTATATAAGCAAACGTCAGACCACGAAGCAGTCAATAAGCTTTCCGGCTTCAAGAAAAATATGACACTCTTTCCAACCAATTTTCATACTTAATATTCACGCTATCCCTATCACGTCAAGAGACAAAAAATTCTATAACACTAATGAAAATATAGAGCCAACATCAGAAAATAAATGCAACAGTTGAACAATCTTCCTGCTACATCCCTTCCATACTGAAAATCATCGATGCCAGCATTAGAGTCTAACCACGGAAATAAATTCTATTTGACACGCAGACGGATAACAACAATATTCTTATGATACAAACAGCTTTCATCTTCTTCATTCCTTAACATTTTGCTAACAGCTACTGACATTGTTCGTATTATGGACTTGGAGAAAAATGAGGTTGTTCGACATTCAAAAGTTTTTAACATATACTAGGTGGTACACGTCAGAACATGACGGCACGATACAAATACGTATTAATATCTAAAATGAAGTTTTAGTCCCATGAGATTTGCCAAAAACAGAAGTTACACAGAAGGCATTTTTTTATTGTCTATATATATAAAACAGTTCCGTAACTGACTCATTCATTCACTGAGTGACTGACTGACTGACATACAACGCACAGACCAAACCGCTGGACCTAAAGGGCTGAAATTTTGCATGGCGATTCTTCTAATAGTGTAGGGGTGCACTAAGAAAGATTTTTCAAAAATTCTTCTTAGATTTTTTTAAATTAAATTTTTACGCTGTTTTTTAAACTTTTTTTACGTTTGCATTTAAAATAATACATTGAGGGTTATAAAATTTATATCACGAGAAAGATCATAAACATTCCTTCAAAATGAAATCTTTTTCGAACCTTTGCCTCGATTTTCTGATTTTTGGTGAATTTAGATTAATTTTTAGAATTTAATTTATTAAATGTTGATCACGTGGTTTCTTTTTCTGGTACTTTAAATAAATTTATCGTCACGTGCATAACAACTAAATAGACAAAAATGATATTCTTTTTCTTTCTAATGCAGCAGACGATTGGATATTATCCAAAAAAAATAAATATCTCTTACAATTTATATATATATATATATATATATATATATATATTTTACATCAATTGTATACATTGATCGTCGGATTTATTATAAATATATATATATATATATATATATATTTTTTTTTTTTGCAGTAATTGCATACATTTACCGTTGTATTTAATTTTAATGTACTCCGTAGCGAAGCGCGGGTTTTCAGCTAGTTATTATATAAAATGAATGCAGTATGATTCCAGATTCATGGTACAAACTTTAACGGTTGGTACAGGGCAGTGTAACAATCATTTATTGTATAGTAATGTATGGGCGCAAGTGACGCGTTGAGGCACAAACACGGGAAAGATGCATGAAAGGAAAGAAAAATGGAGTGATTGGTTAGTTCCGTTGCCGGTAGGGGGTAGTAGGTGGCTTGCCGGCCATCAACATTATGCATCTACGGGAACGCAGCATTCTCAATTGTGCTGTCGTCCGTGATGGGACACCTCACGTATTCCTAAAACGCAGACTGTAACTCAAGTATGGTCGTGCAAATGGTAACGCACAAATGTATTATGATTGTATGAGGAGCGCTTTCCTCATAGACGAATGCTGGACCGACTATGGTTTCAGCATGATGGAGCGCCAACCAATTTCAGCACTGTTGTGCACAATTACCCGGATGCAACTTTTGAGGCGCAATGAATTGGGCTTGATGGGCATTTCCTTTCGCCACCCCTATCTCCTGATTTATAGAGCCTTGCTTACTTCTCATGGAGACATCTGTAGTCTCGTTTATGCGAGTCCAGTTGACTCTGTTGAGGATCTCGTCGTTCGAATATCTGTTGCTGCTGCAGGTAAGCGTTAAATACCTGGCATCTTTGAAAGAGCAGACCAATCGCACCATCGACGCCACCAATGATGTATTACTATTGGTGGGCGCAATTTTGAACACTTGTTGTAAACACAGTACTACGTGAACGACGCTGTTAATAAACATTTTTCTTTCCTGTGTTTGTGCCTCGACTCGTCACTTGCGCTCATATATTCCTATATAATAAATGACTGTTATACTGTCCTGTACAAACCCTTAAAGTGTGTACCATGAATTTGGAATCACCCTGTATATATCCAAAATCTACAGTCCATGGATTTTGAAAATATTTTGCTAAAATTTGCTTGTATCTTTTTCTATGTTTTCTAACATTTTCCTAATTTAAAAAAAAAATTGCTACTACCCAAAAATATTCATAGGGGTCTCGTGAGATTTTTTCTCTAAAGAAAGTGCGTCGCTGTCGAAAACAGTTTGCACACCACTGCCCTAAAATGCCGAGGCACATCACTGCTTCAGTAGGAAGATTTCTTGCAGATAATTTGAAATGCAAAATCTTTCTTATCTTAACAATAGAGTCATTTTGCAAAATTTTGAATTCATGAGTGTTATTTATAGCAGCTTGTTACCAGCAAACCGAACTAAAAATAGTTCAGTGAATTGGAATGACCTTCTATCTCACCCAGTTACTTGAAAGCTCCATTTACAGCTACGTGGTTTCTTTTTACCTGATTAAAACCCTTAGACCGATGAGTTTTCGACTTCTGGTTCTTCCACTAGCGTTGGGTTATTTTTTTGGAAGCTCGTTTCGAAGGATGCGCGTTTTGAAGGGACGTTCAAAAACGCGAGTTCTATACAGTTAAGTTATTTAAATCAAAATAAATAGTACAAAAAAGTGAAAAATAAAAATTTTAAGAATACATATATATATATATATATATATATATATATATATATATTTATATAATGTACAGATTTTTTCGTTCATAAATTTCTTATAGTATGATATATTTTAAAACAAGGTGATATGCATAAACCCACTTCACAGTCTTTATACCATATAGTTTATTTATCACTTAGTTCCCTATTGTCTTTCCATCACTTTTGTCATCGAATAAATTTGAATATCAATCTCGGAATCACTTGAAATGTCAGTTCTAATAGCCTTTAGCTTTCGAAAACCCAAAACTCCCGCCATTTTCTACTGCATGTATTCTAAAAATAATCGCCTGAAAATCTACTTCTAATCAGGAGAAATTGTTTTCGAATGCCATTAAAGTGCTGTCATTTATCAATGAATGAAAAAAATCAATTTAGAACGCTTTAAACGCGTTTGTAACGTGCAAAACATTGGAAAATCCAGATAGACCGCGTCCAGCGCGTCCATAACTCTGGGGGAGAGTCTTTGATGAACGCACTGAGAACTTTAGTAACGGTCTAAGGGTTAATTTTTACCAGACTTCGTTTATAAATCTCTCATCAGAATCTGCTAGTGCAATATCAAGTGGGATTATTACAGAATTTCAGACGCTTTACACTATAATGTGTTTAACGCATTTTATTGGAATAATTATATTTTTCTATTGGGTGATTACGACATAGGTAACATTATTCTTTGTAGCACTAGATTTTAACAGACAGCTGTTATTAGGAAGCTGTTGTTTAAGACCGATACGAATGGCTAAATCATCGATACCAACCGTAGAACAGTCCTACGTTTCGCATTGTTGTCCAACACACTCCGGCACCGAAGTAATAATTTTCAAGTGATGATTTGCATCATGTGGGCTTCAAATAAAAATTATTTCCTCATCTGAGTCAACAAACATATAGATGCATATGTTGAAATTGGGTCAGTTTTCAGAAAACCAATTTTTAGTTTTGTATAGATATTTAGTTCGAAGAAGACATTTACTGCTTTATTTATAAATCCTCCATGATAAATGGATAATGCCTGGTACAAATATTTAACTGAAATATGTATGTTGTGTTTAAAATATAACTCATATTATAAATGCTTCCTTTAAAATATATTTTCATAAAATCTCAGACATAAAATTTCGAGCTTTAGAAGTATAATTAAATTTTATTTGTTAATATCACATATTATTAATTAATTGTTTCATTAGGAAATCACAATTTAATTTTTTTAATTATTTACCTTTTGAATTTTGCTCTGCATACTTGTAAAATATCCCATTTGGATGTCCATATATTTTATTAAATTCCTTCCTACTAGAAATATATTAATTACGATGAATAAATAAATTGCAGTTGATGATACTTATAGTATATTAGATTTCCTACAGTATTATGCAGCTTATTAATTAACTTTTAAATCTGTTACTTATTTTATTATTAACTAGTCCTTCAAATGTCTTTATTTGTATAATAGTTCATTTGTAAATTATATATGCACATCTACAGGGATACCTCAATACTCGACTTTAATTGGTTTCAGAAGGCATGATGAGAACCGTACAAGGATTTTCTAAAAATAATAATATAAACTGTAATAATCCGTTACTGAACCCCAGAGCTTTCACACTTTACTTGGCAATTTATATATTGATGAGGTTGTGTTTTAATATTAAATCTCAAAACTAGAGAGACAAAATAATAGTAGATTAAAATATCAGTTAGATAAAATAAAATAAAATTTAACTTCCCTTAACCTGTACTCAGAGGGGTTCATGAGGTAATGGGATAATAGCGAGATGTTTTTGCTTGGAAAGAGTCCCCTTCCAATGAAACAACAGACAATCGAACAGGGTTTCTTTATATTTTAATGTAGGATTACGTTCTTCCAAAACGGTCCGTGGTAAATCAAAATTTCAGACGTCCCTCCTTGCGGGTAATAATTTTGACAGCTTGCCAAACCCAGTCTGTATAGCTTGGGCAAGCAGTAAACAGTTAAAAAGAAAAGTACCAAAATGCGTCATAAAAAAAAGGTAAGCAACGATAAGTAATTCTACATTAATAACCCGCGGTAGTTTCATAAGGAGATACTACCTGAAATTTTGTCTACCACTGAATACTGCTGTAGACTCTGGTTTTGAGAGTTCCACTTCAAACCTATCAAGAGAAATTTTGTTCTGCCTATGCTTCAAAATGTTTCTAAAGTCCTATTTTCGACTTGTCGGTGAGGATACTTTTAAACAAAAGTTCAACCTATTCAGAACACATTTCTTGTAGCAGTGCATTAGGGGCTTCCTTCCTTTATTCCTCCTCACCGGAAGAAAGTTCCTCGGTCACTATCTGTTGCTCTTCCCTTTGAAGTTCCTGCAGGTCTACAGTGCTGAGCTCTTCTCCGTGATCTTCCATTAACTCTTCGATGTTTTCATACGTGACTTCTAGGCCCATGGACTTTTCAACAAACACGAGGTTCTCCACTAGTGGTACAACCTCGGAGTCATAAAAATCCCTCGGTGTTACCTCCATCTTATGCAGCGAGATCATACAGACAGCTACCGCGCTCATACTTAACTATTCCTGACTGGTATTACAAACCTTCTTTGAACTCCTGATGACTTAAAAAAACAAAAAACAAAAAAGCTTGAAGTGCAAAAAAAGTACATGGGTGAATATATGAGGTTCTACTCTGAGCGCAAAACTAACGCGTTGGTGGTCTTTTTGTCCAGAGAGACGAGATTGCGTCGTGCAGATTTTAGCAACTGTGACGAGTATCCAGCAAGCGTCGAGTCCCCAAGATTTTTTGTTTCGCGTCACAATGGGTTGAATACCGAATTTGACGTAGACCGTGGCACGACTGTATATGGCTTGAGGCATACACATAGTCGTATTGTATTTAAACAGAGAAATAAATAAATGTAGCTAGCTAATACATGGTTTATGACAGAATAAATTTTTTGGGATGCATTTGGCACAGCGTAGTTCACTAGGACTAAAAGAAAGATTTTCTGCGGAGACCGTATTGTCCCGTTCTCCCCAGGATTTTGAATATAATAGCAAATTCGAAAATTCTTGCGATTCTGTGACACCCGAAGCGAGAGGGGCACGTATGATCGTTCCAAAAACTTTCTTGTTTTTTCAAACGGTAGCGGAAAAATCGGTAATTTCGATAATCTGACTTCACTGCCTTCACGATTAATTCGGAATCGGTGCTAACGTTGTATTTTAGGTTCTGTGGGAAGAGGTCTTTTGAAGAAATAAAATATCTAGAATGAATAGAGGTGACTTTAATGCTACTTTTTGCAAATATGGTGCCGAAAAAACGCTAAAGAGAGAAATAAGAAGTATAGTTACCAGATAAAATGTAGGTTTCATAGCCCATTATTTACTTACCTATCAAAATACAGCGAGTCTCTGTGAGATATTGCATATCACGTATGGCAACGGTGAAGTGAGGAATAGTACAAGTGTTTCACTTTTTACAGAGAATTCACGTTAATAATGCATATGTAAAAACTAGCTGAAAATCCGCGCTTCGCTACGAAGTACATTCAAATTAAATAAAACGGTCAACGTATGCAATTTATGCCAAAAAATATATATATATTTATAATAAATGCGATGATCAATGTATACAATTGATGTAAAATATATACCTATCTATATATATATATTTATAAAAAATCGTAAGGGATATGCATTTTTTTTTTGGATAATATCCAATCGTCTGCTGCATTAGAAAGAGAAAAAAATATTTTTTTTGTCTATTTAGTTGTTACGCACATGACGATAAATTTATTGAAAGTACCAGAAAAAGAAATCACGTGATCAGCATTTAATAAATTAAATTCTAAAAATCAATCTTTAAAAATTCACCAAAAATCAGGAAATGGAGGTAAAAATTCGAAAAAAATTTCATTTTGAAGGAATTTTTATGATCTTTCTCGTGATATAAATTTTATAACCCTCAATGTATTATTTTAAATGCAAACGTAAAAAAAGTTTAAAAAACAGCTTAAAATTTACTTCAAAAAATCTAAGAAGAATTTTTGAAAAATCTTTCTTAGTGCCCCCATACACTATTAGAAAAATCGCCATGCAAAATTTCAGCCCTTTAGGTCCAGCGGTTTGGTCTGTGCGTTGTATGTCAGTCAGTCAGTCAGTGAATGAATGAGTCAGTTACGGAACTGTTTTATATATATATAGATTAGCAATCGAAATGCAATGCGGTGGTTATATAACGCAAAATAAACCAAAATTTTTTACGGTATTCTGTTGACGAGATAGTTAATTACCTTTTCAGCCGACAGGCTGTGCCTGAAGTTTAAACACTTACCTAATTTACTAGAATCTTGGAGTGACTTCCGGTGAATGAAGTCTATATAAAAGAGATAGATCAGTGTTGCCAAACCATAATTTTCCAGAACACACTATATGGCATCATGTTCAGTGCAATTTGCAAATTCAGGAAAACCTGGCAAATGAAAAGCAGTGTTTAAAAGTACAAGGGCAGTTTGACAGGAAATGGCATATTTGTTGTAATCATATTTTTAAAGTCCTATTTTATGTGTACTCTGTACACTTAGTCATAAAATAATTTACTTCTAACAGTATATAATTCTAGTAATATCCATACCACATGTTTTTCAGAATTTAAGAAATAAAACGTATTAATGTGCTTTTCTATAATATATATATATATATATATATATATATATATATATATATAATATATATATATATATATAATATATATATATATATATATATATATATATATATATATATATATATATATATATATATATATATATATATATATATATATATATATATATATATATAATATATATATATATATATATATATATATATAATATGTAAGCTTAAATATAATATTATAAAATTTGGATGACATTATTTTAAGTTTAAAATAATTTCTATCAGTGTTAAAATTAATATTAATCTACATTTTTGATTGTTTGCTATGATATTTCATATTTATTCACATTTATTTAAATTAAAATATTGAAAAGCTTAAAATTATTTTATAAATTCTCATAGAAAATGCTTCCTTAATTTACTTATTAAAATTGTTAAAATTAATTTTATTTTGTTGCCAAATCTTCATTTAAATTAACTTTATATTTAAAACTATTTATTACATTTATACTTATTTGTGATAAAACAAATTTTACTATAATATGAGAGCAAGAGGAGTTTGTAAATCTAACAACGTAATAATTATGTTTCTGTGCAAAGTATCAAGATGGTTATTTTTAATGCCAACTTCTTTTAAGGATTGAATGTGTTTACACTATCACCCTCCGGCCATGGTCTATTTATTGAGTTTAATTATAAATAGCTTTTAAGTATTGATTACTGATAACATATGCTGAAGTCTAATTTAGTAATTTCGAAACATTTTTTTATCCTCTCAGTGTTCATAGCTAAATACATTGCAATCAAAAAACTAAGTCCTGTTCTGCAGCAACAGGCTAGCATTATCACCTCCCTGCTTTACAATTTAACAGTTAGTGCGGTCGGAAAAAATATGGTCTCAGGCCAAACGTACGTCCAACTTTTTAGAAATGTTTGAAGGGGGATTTTTCACTCCACTTGAACATTTCCACTCTTCTATTGCCCATAATCGGCAAGCTAAGCGTTGTTGAAGTCCCTTTCTAGCTGGAAATCGAGTGATATAGGGATTAATCTTTCATGATATCCGTTGTTATGAATTTCCATAAGATCATCAAAGTTTGAAGCGGGATTTATCACACCACCTAACATTTTTCACTCTTTTCCTGTCCATAAACGACATGCTGAATATTACTGCAGTATCTTTATAGAATTAGGCCGGGTAATGTGGTTAGTAATCTTTCACGATATCTGATGTCATGCTCTTATCGATATCAAACGTACAGGTGTCAGCTTTCGCAACTTGGGTTATCCTTAAGCTAATGCTGATGCAATGGAAGGGTATATCTTCTTCTGAGTGCCCACTAACCATATTTTGCCTTGATCGTTCACTTTGTACGGCCTACCAACATGGGATTTCACTCCAGTTGGGCTGTAAGCCTACCATGTCCGGATTGCGTCAGAGACAACTGAATTTGAGGTGCCTAGTATACTTACGACAGCAAGTATATACTGATTTCTTAACCTTTTGAGGGGCGCTGTTTGCACAGTGCAAGCACTTAAATCTCGTCCTTCTTTGTTTTGCATTCAATGTATTCCACTTATACGAGCATAAAATGGTTAGGACTGCCATCTGTTATCAGTTTCAAGAAGTAAAATCGTTTTACAACCTTTAATTGGAAAAAAATGCAAGAATTTTTAGGTTAAAAAAATCAAGAAAAAATCTGCACTATGAAATGTTGCAGGCTGTTGCCCTTGAAAGGGTTAAGGGGCATTCAATGACAGCTTAAATCCACAAGTTTAGCGTTGTGGGCAGTTTGCAAGGAAATTTATCGTTTTACTAGGTGATCATGTTTACATATACTATCTAAAGCGCACTGTGCAGTAGTCGTAGCCGTGGCTGGAGTGTCAATTCTTCAAACAAAAGCACACTTTAACACATAAAGTATATATATTAAATCATTTCTTCCTGTGTTCGCCATTTCTTTTACACGAGACAGATCCTAGATACCTTGCCTACACCAGGATCGCCACATATCTTATATAAAGGGTAAGCGTAATACATAATTTATAGTACATACCACTTTCAACTACTAAGTCCTAAAGTGGAGTCTTGATCTGGTCAGAATTGTCATTCGGTCAGTAAACACCTTCTTTCCGTACAATTATTTGGTATCGCGCTGAATATAAAACTGAAAGGTGTCTATTTTCTCCGTGCACATTTTCCGTACAGAGTTCACCTGAGGGTAAATATAAAAAATACGGAAAAGTGTATGGGCGTAAGTGAAATTAATAATTTATAGGTCCCGCTATGAACTTATGTAAGGTAGGAAATGAGAAATACTCTTTTGGCGTAACATCACATACACACACACTCATATATATATATATATATATATTATATATATATATATATATATAGATGTATATATATATATATATATATATATATATATATATATATATATATATATATATATATCTATAGATGTATATATATATGTATATATATATATATCTATATATATATATATATATATATATATATATATATATATATATATATATATATATATATATATATATATATATATATATATATATATATATATATATATATATATATATATATATATATATATATATATATATATAAAGTTATAAATTACACTTCTAATTTTAAGAAAAGAATGAAAGAAAGAAAATTTATGTAGTGTTTGCTTGTGACCGAACAACAGTTAAGGGAGCTAAACTCTTTTCCTTCGAAGTTAGCCATTATTGAAAATATTTATTTCTGGAGAGACAGATTATTATGTCACTTACAAAAATTGATGTGTTACTTATTTTTTTAAGTTACCGAAACAAAATGAATCCGTCAAAAATAACTAATAGCGGTTCTTTCTAACAATTCTCGAAATAGCAGACCAATTGGGAGAAAAATGACGTTTTTAATATCATCATATATGAGTTATTTTTTGATGAATTACATAGCAAGGAAAGAAGAATTAAATATCTTTTATAAGAATTACTAAACTTGGGTTATTTTTATGGATTATTAATTGTCCAGAAACTAAAAAAAATTGTATATATATTTCATATATGTGAAACAAAGTACATATACTAGGCTATCCTGTGGAATAATAATAAAAAAAGTATAATGAATGCTGCATATTTTATGGAAAAAAACTAATTTGTTTTTGTTATGGAATATTTTAAGATATCATTTGACATTTGTACTTTTAGCTAGGGAAGCATTTTAGTAAATCCATTCAGAATTGGCAGTCTGAAGCTGAAACAATCTAGTCTACAGAATTCAGAAAAAAAAATCATAATTTATCAGGCAAAACAAATGAAAACCTTAGTTTGATTTCGGAAGTCATAAGGTATCATTTTTTCTAGGAAACTATGACAAGCTTCAAAAACCATCTCGTGGTGAAAGGGTGTGAAGTTTTATATACTATTTCCCTTAAATCCCTTTCAAAATTCAACTTGAACCTAAGTCGTCAGTTGCGCATTACTTATGTGATGCTTTTAGACACATGTCTAATATTATTGAATGAAAAAATGAGCGGAGACTATATTGATACCCAATGGACTTAATTATCCCTAGGTTTTTTTAAATTGTCTACTCGTTTTCTAATTAACTTAGCTTTCTGAAAACACTTAGCCACAGTTGATAACAACATACTGCTGTAGTTGAGCCATCACTCAGTCAAAGTTCTACTGCTTAATATTTTAGGAGTTAAGTATTAAGAGAGTTTTCTTTGGTTTGGTTTGAAGCTCTGCTGGCAAATTTTGCTTCACAAGAACTAATTAGATCGGGACCTACACTATCTGACCAAATTATCCGGACTCCCAGTGGTACTGACTCGGAGAGTCAGTACCACTGTCAGTATAGTCTGGTATAATCAGTATAGTCAGTATAGTCTGGTAGCCAAATAGAATTTTTTCTTTGAAACCTTCTTTTAACTAAGTTTTTTTTATTGTTAGTATTTCATGTTAAGGGTATATAGATTGATAAAATTGCAGGTACCCAATCAGTACCTTTTGGCAACACTCAGCATTCAAAATGACGGCAATCCATATATTAAATATTTAGGTTCCGTGAAAATGTTTACATATTTTGCCATAAACATGTGTTCTTTGTATATTTGTAGCTAATTTTAGTTGAAACTTCCTGAACAGGTCAGAAAGTAGTTATTTAATATGCAAAAAAATTAAAATAGTCAAAGCGGCCATCTTGAATGTACAGTTTTACTAAAGTTATGTGAAATTTGCTAAAAAAAGAAAATAATCAAATTTTGTTAGTTGTTATTTTATATGGTAGCATACATTATTTAATTATTTTTCAAACATGCATTTACACAAGTGATAGATTAGCAAAATGCAAAACTAGGTTCACATAAAATGTACATTCACAAGTAAAGTACAATAGTTCAGTTAGATTTTCAAGTATCTCCTTAAATGAAGACAAATGTCTGTTAATTGAAAATCTAAATGAATTATGTTTGCTCACCGTCCCCATCTTCTTCTTGCACTTGGTTATTTCTACAGCCGTTATGTGCACACTCACAAAACACTGAGCAGGTCCAGCCTATGTTCCATATCTTTCTGTACGACACGGTGTTTCACTATGACATGAGCATTTAATTAACTTAAAGATCTCACTTGGAGCTAGTGCAACATTATCTGGCACACCAATAGGCAGAAGTACTTCGGAGACACTGTTTTTGTAGTAGCCAAATTGCTCAGGATGTAAGACAGGAGGTGTACCCAAAGAATTCTTCCAGATGATACACTATCTGGCCAAAAGTATCCGGACACCCAGTGATACGGACTCAGAGAGTCCTGAAGCATATATTAATATGATTTTGGTCCTCCTTTTGCATCGATGACAGCCTGCACACGCCTGGGGAGGCTTTCCACCAGTTTCTGATAGGTGTCCATAGGAATTGACTTCCAGACGTCCATCACAGCTGAAGTGTGTGCTGGCAGTGACGATGGCCGTTTTGGCTGGCTACGTAATCTGCTCTCTAATTCGTCCCAAAGGTTTTCAATGGGTTTTTGATAGGGGCTCTGAGAAGGCCAGTCCAGTGTTTGAACACTCATTTCGTCAAACCATGCCTGCGCAAGTCTCGATGTGTGAATGGAGCAGTTATCCTGCTGGAAGAGAAATGGGCCTTCCCGAAATATTGCCATACAGTTGGGAGAGCAGCATTGTCCAGAATGTTCACTTACATCTCACAATTCATATTTCCAACCACAAGAACTAAGGAATGAATTGCATATTCTTTCATCTGACTTCAGTGAATCAGCAACTGCTCTGAATGGTTATTGCCATCCTTGGGCTTTGAGGGTTCACTGGTAGATTGTCAGGCTACAGCTACTGATAGTACCCCCATGAATCTGTTGCGACAGTCAACATGCTATCTTCCTTCGGTAGCATTTAAGTCACTAACCACTCCCTCAATCCTTATTCTAATATGTGACGACCACTTATAGTTTCGCTTGTTACATGTATCCAATATTAACTGTTTTATGGATTTTCCTCCTTCGACTCGTTTTTCACGGATCATGTGCGCAGGTCTCCACCGGTCTGGATGTTTTTAATCTTTATCACAACACAGTCGGTTCCACAATAAATGCAGTACTGTCTAAAATTAAAGGATGGTAGACTTGATGTTCGAAGATTTACAGGTTGTTCTTAAGCGTACTTTTCACTGCCTCAGTTTCTTTTCTCAAATTTTGCCACTTTATTTTTATCAGTATACATAGAAACAGCAGATTTATGACAGGTTAACTTAATGTCCTTATTTCCTTTCAATTTTTCAAGTTCTTCGCTTATTCCATCATCATAAACCTTAGTACATGAAATAATAGTTTTAATTCGCTGCTCTCCTTCTTCGATAACTTTTCCAGTTTTTGAACTACAATGATACTTCCAAAGAAAAAAACAGCCTGATTTTTCCCTATTTACCATTTTTTCGTATTACAGTACTACAGTAATAAAAACCACACCAGCAACAGAAAAGAAATAATTTTGGCTGATAGATCCCGAGATATTAAAAGGTTACAAGTTCCAATATGGCGGAAGACGCCATCTTGAATAAAGCGAGTTGCCCAAAGGTACCAAAGAGGTACCCGGTATCTCTCGATCCCTTATGCCTTGAATAAACAATTTCAACAATAAAAAAAACTTAATAGAACAAACCAGGTTCAGCTCCCAGCTGCTGGACTAATATATTAATATGATGTTGGTCCTCCTTTTGCATCGATGACAGCCTGCACATGTCTGGGGAGACTTTCCACCAGTTTTTGATAGGTGTCCATGGGAATTGACTTCCAGGCGTCCATTACAGTTGAAGAGAGTGCTGCCAGTGAGGATTGTCGATTTGGCTGGCTACGTAATCTGCGCTCTAATTCTTCCGGAAAGTGTTCAATGGGATTTAGATCGGGGCTCTGAGAAGGTTAGTCCAGTTTTTGAACACCTATTTCGTCAAACCATGCCTGCGCAAGTCTCGATGTGCGAATGGAGCAGTTGTACTGCTGGAAGAGAAATGGACCTTACCAAAAATATTACCACAGAGTTGGGAGAGCAGCATTGTCTAGAAAGTCCACATACATTTCAGAGTTCAAGTTTCCTACCACAGGAACTAAGGAACCCATGTAAAACCATGAAAAACACCCCACACCATGATGCTGCCACCACCAAACTTAACAGTCGGCACAATGCAATCACGGAAGAAGAGCTCGCCAAACTCAGAGATTGTAAAGCGAGATTCATCACTCCAAAGAACATTTTTCCACACATCCACAGTCCAATGACGGGGAGCGTTGCACCATTGCATTCGACGCATCTCATTCTGGGGGCGATGTTCGGCTTCTGAGCGGCTGAACGACCATGGAATCCCAGGTTTTTTTAAATCTCGACGAACAGTCCATCTGATAGCATTAACGCTTGATGAACTTTGGAACTTCTGAGTGATTTCAATGAACGAGAACTTGCGATTTTGTTTCACTACCCTTTTCAGTGTTCTACGTCTGCGTTCACTAATTTTTTCTGCCTGTCACTTCGTTTTTCTGTATTTTCACTGCCTTCACGTTTCCACTTCACAATAACGTCATTCACAGTGGATTTTGGCTTCTGTAGAATGTCCGAAATTTCAGGAACTGATTTGTCACAAAGATGGCATCCCACTATAATGTCACGATCAAAGTCACTAAGCTCCTTTGACTTACTCATTGTCTCACAAACCCATAAATATGACCTGACAAACCACTACCAACTCTTTTATAGCTTTCGGTTATGCATCAAATTACGTCACCTGCCAGATCCATCTCTTTAGGGGCGTGTCCGGATACTTTTAGCCAGATAGTGTACTGCTTAAAGCCGATTCCGAACAGCTGCAAATGTCCATGATTAGAGAGGGAGTCGAAACCGAAGACTCAGATACCAAATGCCAGTGGCCTAGCCATTGGACAATAGTGTAGAGACAGGCGAGTCACTATAACAAGAAATAATGCCCCCTATCGTAGGGTAAGGGGTACTACGCAGAACGCTGGGAGTGATTACAGACTCCGGTCGTGTCTTATATATTTTTTTAGAGAGAAAATGTTCGGAGGTGATTGCAGACTCCGAACATAACTGTTATTTGTTTCAGAGCGTTGAGGTTATGATAATAATTTGTTCCTGTAAATAGAATTCTTCTCCTACTGTTATATATATCGTCTCCTGTGCTTGTCCATGCTGTGCTCTGTCTCATAATATACTGTATGTTTTTAAAAAACAGCTGGTTCTAGTTTGAAAAAAAATGGGATTTTCAAATCGACATCCGTCACACATAGTCCGGAGGAACTAACAGAGAATAAGCCTCAGATGTAGAAACTCGTGGTCGAAAAACAAACAGCAATTTGAATCGCAGAATCGAAGTGAATCGCCTACATCATATACTTCTTTACAGATGACTACAGAAAAGTCCATAAATGAAACATAAATAAAGATATCTCAGCAAAGGTTGATAATTTGGGTGAATGGTATACGGATAAATTAGATTTTACTCATGCTGATAATCCATTACATTGTTTAAGGCCAACTCCTTTCCAGTTTACTGGTTAACTCTTAGGAGAGAATGAGCTTCAGATGTAGAAACGCGTGGTGCATAAATTTTACTGCAGATAAGCCATTACTTTGTTTAAGGCCAATTCCTTTCCAGTTTATTGGTTAACTCATAAGTGAGAATGAGCTTCAGATGTAGAAACGCGTGGTTTATAAATTTTACTGCAGATAAGCCATTACTTTGTTTAAGGCCAATTCCTTTCCAGTTTATTGGTTAACTCTTAAGAGAGAATGAGCTTCACATGTAGAAACGCGTGATTTATAAACGGGTGGGAAATTAAGTAGCTACAGCAAAATAAAGATTGAAAACAGATGACTACAGAAAATACCGCAAAGGGATAAGAAAGAAAGATATGGTTGGAAAAGTTTTTAATTTAGGCAAACGACATGTGGACAGCTTAGTTACATTGATGCGAGTTAGCTACTACTATGTTAAAGGACTAATCTTTTACTATTCAATTACTTACTAAACCAAATTAGCATTATATTAAGCGACAAGCACACGGGAGACACGACCCGTAGACCAAAAGATTCATCAAATACTTTCTTGCAATGCATTGCTAGACTTTTGACCAGTCGCCCATTGTTAGAAAACGGAGGTATGTAAAAACTACAACTGCTAATTGAGAGAAAAAGATGTTACGAAAGTTGAAAAGCTGGACAAACGAAAAGGAGTATGTAAAATTAATTTGCCACAGGTAAGATTTTTTTTAGATTTAAGGTCTAGTGAGATTAATCCAGGAAGATCGTAATATACGCTAATGGTATTCAGTGTTAAAAAAGCCTCTAAGGAATTTTTTCAAATCAATGTTTTGATATGGACCATGATCCTTTGGGAAAGTGCAAACCTGTATTCATGTGAGAAATTTGGACAGAGGTCGTTATAAAGAAACTGAGAGAAACTAATTAACGATGAATGTTGATTAAGAACACCTTTTATTTTTAAATGACGACGGAGAATTTGAGGCAAATTTGGAGATATTGCAGGTCTTTTCATAGGCTGTAATGAGTGGTATAATGAGAAAAGAATATCTCTAAAGGTATTTTGATTTTAAAAAAAATGCAAATTAGATAGTTAGATAGAGTAGTGGCTAAGTTTTAAGTAATTAATTTTTTTTGCATAATATGTGTGCAAAAGATCAAATCATTTTACACATATCTATGACATGGAACTCGACTTTTGTAATTATTTTGATTATTATACTGTTTTAACTCTAAAGAAAAAATACTATTTTCCTATTTCACAATTTCGAAACCACATTAATTCGGTTCCATACACATTTATAAGTGTATTTATTTTATTTTGTAAATCTTAAATTGTCTATGTGCTGAAAATCCTTCCTGTGGTTTCTAATACCGGTTTTCCTGGAAGAAGGGAATGTGCCTCCCGTATGCAATTAATTGTGACCTGTAACAGTACGGATAGTACACAAGGTCATTTGCACAATTAGGGAGAACTACTTGCCACCCCGTCGGTCATTAGGGGGACATAGTTCCTCCATAGCAACGACCCAGCAACCATCTTTTAACCAATCATATATCTGAAAGGTGTTAATTATTTTTCTAGAACATTTTCTGACCACTGCGATTTTTGGTGCTGGGAAGTTTTAACGGTTTTTTTGAGTCTGTCAGGAAAGAAGATACTGCGACTGTGATACAGCTCGAGGTTGTCCGCTCTTCAGCCCTAGTCGCCATTTTTTATGCTGAGGTATCTCGAGATTTCTGGTCTGCTTTTAGACCAAGTTTAGTAAAACAATGAGACCAATTCCTCAGTCTACAATGAGGGTGTAGGTAAGTAAAAATAATTTGTAATATATTTTATCAGGTGAGAGCATAGAATAATTAATATATGTAACTAGGTTTTATTATGTGTTCGAATACTTTCTTAATGCATGTAGATAATTACTATGCTGTTTCTGTGCAAATTGTAACTAACGATAAAATTAATTTTAAATAAAGAGAATAGAAATTAAATGCTAATATTATTTATTAAAATTGAGTTTGTTTTTCTAATTATCTCAGACATGTGTCAGAATGTGTTTTCTCCAATTAACAATTTTAAAAGTGACACTATACGATAATCTATTTTATTACCTGTTTAATTCCACATAATAATATCGTAGTCATGAGGATTAAGTACTAGATCAATTATTTATCAGTCGTTGACATTTATTTACGCTATTCGTTTTCAAATAAGGCAGGAATTTATGTTTTCGACGTCTTCACACTACTTACCGCTAATTTGCAGCCTTTTTGATTACAAGAGCTAAATATAGTGAAATACCATCACTTAGTATGAGATGACAACACGAGAAAGTCCAAGCCTTAGTCGAGATTCAAACAAGAGACAAAACCAGTGGGAACTAGTGACGTTAATCCCTTTGTAGGTGCCCACTTTTAAAATACATTATTAAAAACAATCCCTGTGAATGAAGCATCTATTGTAGAGATAATATTCAACAATACTCCTATTTCTTCTGAAACAATATAAAAAAGATTCTGGAACAATTTTATTCGCTAAACATCGGTATTGTGATATTTAATAGCGGCTAAAATAGGATGTTTATTGAATTGGTTATTTTATATATATATATATATATATATATATATATATATATATATATATATATATATATATATATATATACAGAGTGTCCGGGCTAAAGGTATCAAAAAGTTATGGCTTATTTTTACGAAACTACCCATTATAATTTTTAAAAAAATATTTTAATAGAAAGAACATATCAGCAAGTTTTAATATCAATCATAGATTTCAATCATGGTATCATATATTTCGATATGTACACCAATTTGTAGTACGACAAACGTCTAAATGGTAATACAGTTCTCTCCAAGTGTTTCGTAGCATAGCAGGTGTTATTACACGAATTGCTTGACTGATACGCTTCTTCAACTCATCCACAGTTTCAATTTTTTGTTTATACACAATAGATGTAATGAATCCTAAAGCAAAAAAGTCTAATAACTTCTGATATGCTACGAAACACTTGGAGAGAACTGGATTACCATTTAGACGTTAGTCGTGCTACATAAGACTTAGACATCGAAATCTATGATTGATATTAGAACTTGCTGAGATGTTCTTTCTATTTAAATAAGTTTTTTAAAAATTCTAATGGGTAGTTCTGTAAAAATAAGTCATAATTTTTGGATACTTTTAGCCCGGACACCCTGTATATGTATCAGTTGGTATCATGCAGAATCTTCTTGATTATTTGGTTTGGTTTTGAGCGCTACGGTGAACTTTTTGCAACACGAGGGCTAATTAGACCAGGATCTATAGTTTAAAGTCGATTCGGAACGTTTACAAACATCCATGCCATCAGTTGGACTCGAACCCACAGGATCTGAACCGAATGCTAGCGCCCTAGCCATCCTCCCATCACCTGGCTAGAATCTTCTTGAAGCAGTATTTTTGGTAAATATATTATGGTAATTCAACAGCAGTATATTATGGTAATTCAACATATTTCGATTTCAGGAAATAAGGGAAAATGTTCTAAGCTGCGACCATATCCTACCTGAAACTCTTAAAAACTCAAGGTAGTCTGTTCTTGAGAGATGCTAATGGCTTTCATATCATGTCTAGTTTGTTTTTTTACCATACGTTTTCCTGTCGCTTGTTCGTTTCTCTACAAAAACCTCTAAATTATTTCTTTCCTCTTTACTTCTCAACTGTGACCATCTTGAACATTCTTTGCTGTTTTTCTTTCTTCCCTAATGGAGCAGATCGACCTGACACCATCATTAATTGTTAAAAGTGTGTTTTAATGCCACTGGGGAAAATGTCAGTATTATGTTTTTTTGTCTATGATTATCTTTTTTATAGCTTTATTTTAATTAAAACTCTTTTTAAATTGTAACTCTTCAATATTTAACTTGATAAAGCCAACTTTGAATAGTTTTTTTTTTCTTGTGGAGCGTGTAATGGATTACTTAAGTAGTTTGCTGTTGGAGATTATGTTACAATCCGTGGGGATTTAATAAGTGATATACTGTCTGACTGTTCGATTAACTGCATTGGTATACTGGTGAGTGAAAGTCTTTTCTGCACTCTGATACATTGTTTTTCCTTTAAAAACTCCTTTGTAAAATGATGTCTATGCCAGAAAAAGTGTTTACAATGCATTTTTTTTAGTAAAAATCTATGGGTGCAATAGAAATATCTTCTCGCCTGACGAAACAATATACAGGGTGGGCGAAAAGTCCTTGACACATTTCAGAAAATAATATATAAAATAGAAATTGCCATAAAAGAGTTCAGTTTGCGGTCACTTCTTTAATAGAATGTTAAGTTTTTTTATCAACAGAAAATTTCGAACTGCTACCAAAAGAGGGCGCCACAGGACCAAAAGTCCATAGAATGACATTTTATATGAAAAACTTTTTAATAGTTACCCTTACATAATAAGTTTCTTGTTACCAAATTTCGATATGGGCATCTTTCGTAGGTCGTGTCACATCTAGAAGTGACGTCTAGCTCGTGTGACTTCGATGATCCGTGTCTTGAGCTGTGTAATGTCGGTCATTTTCGAAGCGAAGACTTTGTCCTTGACATATCCCCACAAGAAAAAATCAAGCGGAGTTAAATCTGGAGACCTAGGTGGCCATACTAGTGGACCATCTCGTTCAATCCATCGCTGAGGGAATTGTGTATCGAGGTAGCTGAAATGTGTCAAGGACTTTTCGCCCACCCTATATACCTCGAAATAAAAAGTAGACACAGGGTGCGGCAGAATTGACTCCAAGATTTCAAAGGGTAGTAAAAAACGAAAGAAACTATTTATAGAAAAAATACTATTTTCGAAAAATACTAACAATCTAGTTTTTCCCACTAGGTTCAGAAAATAACACCATTCCGGTGGCGCCTTTCATTTGTGATGCGCTACCGAAGCCGTTCTCTACTAGTTTTCCATCACTCTGTTGATCATCCCCTTGGTTATGGCGGCATCTTCCTCACAGACTTGTTGCATATTTCACAACATAATACAATTGTATTATGTATGTAATGTAATTGTTTAAAGCAATAGTAAGTGTAATTATGTTTGAAATTGCATCTTAAATGTAAAATTGTAAGAGTAAGGTAATTGTATTGAAATTTTACCTTGAATGTAATTTGTGAGTATACAATGTAAATCGTAATTGAAAATTGCAATGTATCCATAATGTACTGGTAAATGTAATTGTAATTGAAATGGTACTTGAAATTGCATCAAAAATGTAAAATTGTTAGTATATAATGTAAATTGAAATTGTAAATCGTAATATGTTATTAATGCAATGGTGAATGTAATAGTAACAGTAAGAGTAATTGAAATAGCACCGTGAATGTAAAATTGTATGCATATAATGTAAACTGTAATTGTAAATTGTAAATCGTAATATGTTATTAATGCAATGGTGAATGTAATAGTAACAGTAAGAGTAATTGAAATAGCACCATGAATGTAAAATTGCATGTATATAATGTAAACTGTAATTGTAAATTGTAAATCGGAATATGTTATTAATGCAATGGTGAATGTAATAGTAACAGTAAGAGAAATTGAAATAGCACCGTGAATGTAAAATTGTATGTATATGATGTAAACTGTAATTGTAAATTGTAATGTGTTCACAAGCGACTTTAAATATGCCGTATAAGCTTATTGCTGTGGTCGGCGGAACCTTTAGAATTGTTGCACATTTCCCGAGGACGTGGGTAATGCAGACCACTTGCTGTGGGTAATGCACACCCTTGGTAATGCAGACCACTTGCTCTAACATTTGAAACCCCTCGCAGGACTGTTTTACGATATGGAATCATTTGCCTAGAGCTCGAAGTGCGTCCTAAATGCCTTCTGTGTCACGGTTACAGAGCCGTTGCTTATAAAGAACGATTCGATACCAAAAACCGCGATGTTCACCGGACCAACTCTTGGTGTCTAGTGACGACTACAAAACCCACCCGAACTGTTGATATCTCCCTCATCGTCCTATCCCCTCACCCTTCTATATTATAAAAATTCTATTCTTTTATTTTAGTATTTCTATATGAGGACAATGCCCTGCATAATTTTGGAAGTGCATTAACCCTTTTAATACCAACCTTCTAATACCCCTCCTATTTCCACTGTGTAGTTTGACAAAGACACAGTGGGGTCATCAGTGACCCCACTGTGTCTTTGTCAAACAGCTGTGATTACTGAATGAAATTCTGAAAAATATTGACTTCTCATTTAGACCCTAACATCCCATACATACATAAAAATTTCATTATACTCATCAATTTTAATTAATTTTGCCAATTTATACACTCTTTGCCATTTACTTGCCAATTTATACTTTTGTGAGGTCACATGTGACCTCACAAAAAATTTAGTATGAATTTCAAAAGCAACCAAATTTATTTAAAGTAATATTATAATTGAGGGATACTATTTATAAAAGATTTCTGGTTCTGTCTATAGAGAGTAGCACTAATCAGGTAAAAACAATTTGAAACAATATAGAAAGTTTTATAGCATGCTCAGTTAGAAGTGTTTCAAGATGGCACGCATGAAGCAGAAATATATAACTGAAGAAGAAATTTCGAGAATTATGAATGAAGTAAATGATTCTGAATTATCAGCTGATGAATAAGACACCAACGAAGTTTCAGATGATGATGGAGTGGTCGATTTTAGTGAACGTATTGACGATGACAATGATCTCTCAGATGACTCATCATCAAATACAAAAGAACCTGATGTCGCTGAAAAGAACAGCTTTGTGTAAGTAAAAAAACTTACATAATTATATAAAACTTGTATAACTATATAATTCTAATGAAATATTTCAAATAAAATGTATCTAAAAATATGCAAAAAGTATCTAAAAGTATCTAAAATTAAAAAAAAATCTATATTCTATACCGTATTGTTGAGAACTTCGTAGAAAATATATTTCTTACAATTTTCGGTATCCGAACTGACTAAGAAATCTTAGAAAAAAAAATTTTTATTTATAGGTCAAAATTTAAAAATTAAATATTTTATGAAACTCTACAAAGAGACACACAAGGTAGACAGCCGAGTCGGAATGTGATGAAATCTCCATGTTACACAGCTCTGGTAAGAAATGTAGACACTATACAATATAATTTTGAACTCTTCATAAAAGCAAATATCGTTGAAAAAGTTCTAAAAATAACAAATAAAGAAGGAAAAATAGTATATGTGGATAGTTGGGCTAACACAGATAAAGAAGAAATTTTGTGCTTTTTTGGACTGCTTATACTTGTTGGAGTGTATAAAGCACATAATGTAACAATAACGAACCTGCGGAATGCAAATGATGGTCGCCCAATTTTCAACAAATCTATGGCTAGGAATAGATTTACGAAAATATCCCGTTTCATTCGATTTGATTATGCTGAGAACAGGCGCAAAAATCGATCTGATGATAAGCTGTCACCAGTCAGAAATATATTTGAGATTTGGACAGTCACATTACAAGATGCTTACATTCCTAATGAGAATATCACCGTGGATGGGGTGGATCACGGTGATATGGGGTTATAACACGGTGATATGTGGTATATCACATATCAAGTTATGACACGGTGATATGTGATTTGTCGACCATCATTTACATTCCACAGGTTCGTTATTATTTCATTATGTGCTTTATACACTCCAGCAAGTATAAGCTGTCCAAAAAAGCACAAAATCGATTTTTGCTGAGAACAGGCGCAAAAATCGATCTGATGACAAGCTGTCACCAATCAGAAATATATTTGAGATTTGGTCAGTCACATTACAAGATGCTTACATTCCTCATGAGAATATCACCGTGGATGGGGTGGATCACGGTGATATGGGGTTATGACACGGTGATATGTGGTATATCACATATCAAGTTATGACACGGTGATATGTGATTTGTCGACCATCATTTACATTCCACAGGTTCGTTATTGTTTCATTATGTGCTTTATACACTCCAGCAAGTATAAGCTGTCCAAAAAAGCACAAAATCGATTTTTGCTGAGAACAGGCGCAAAAATCGATCTGATGACAAGCTGTCACCAATCAGAAATATATTTGAGATTTGGACAGTCACATTACAAGATGCTTACATTCCTCATGAGAATATCACCGTGGATGGGGTGGATCACGGTGATATGGGGTTATGACACGGTGATATGTGGTATATCACATATCAAGTTATGACGCGGTGATATGTGATTTGTCGACCATCATTTACATTCCACAGGTTCGTTATTGTTTCATTATGTGCTTTATACACTCCAGCAAGTATAAGCTGTCCAAAAAAGCACAAAATCGATTTTTGCTGAGAACAGGCGCAAAAATCGATCTGATGACAAGCTGTCACCAATCAGAAATATATTTGAGATTTGGACAGTCACATTACAAGATGCTTACATTCCTCATGAGAATATCACCGTGGATGGGGTGGATCACGGTGATATGGGGTTATGACACGGTGATATGTGGTATATCACATATCAAGTTATGACGCGGTGATATGTGATTTGTCGACCATCATTTACATTCCACAGGTTCGTTATTGTTTCATTATGTGCTTTATACACTCCAGCAAGTATAAGCTGTCCAAAAAAGCACAAAATCGATTTTTGCTGAGAACAGGCGCAAAAATCGATCTGATGACAAGCTGTCACCAATCAGAAATATATTTGAGATTTGGACAGTCACATTACAAGATGCTTACATTCCTAATGAGAATATCACCGTGTATGAACAATTGGTTACCTTTTTTTTTGGCATCTGCCCTTAGGCCAAATGCCCATTTAGACACTACATCCCGTCAAAACCAGGAAATTATGGAATCAAAGCTCTGGGCTGCTTGTGACAGTAAAACTTCTTATGTATGCAATATTCAGGTATACACAGGAAAAGAACAAAATATGCCTAGAGAAGTTAATCAAGGAAATTGGATATGGTGAAAGGAATGGAGAAAAGTGGAAGAAATATCACAGAAGACAACTTTTTTATTAGCTAAAATCTAGCGAAAGTGCTAGAGAATAAAAATTTTAAACTTTTGGGTACGATAAGAAAAAATCGATCCGAATTACCTCAGGAGTTCGGCACATGCAAAGGAAGACAGGACAACTCTTCAATATTTGGATTTCAAAAGTCAGCGACAATTGTATCCTGTTGTCCAGAGAAAAGAAAAGTTGTAACTCTTTTGCGCACATTGCATTTTTCTCCCGAAATTGAGAATACACAGGCAGCGAAACCAGCTATGGTTCAAGAATATAATATCACAAAATCAGGAGTTGATATGATGGACATTCCACCGTATCACTAGCTGATCATGATGGATCTGCTAGTGCGAACATATACTACAAAGCGAATGACGAGAAGATGACCAATGGTCATCTTTTACAATACGTTAGATATAAGTGTACTGAATGGCTTTAATAGTTGGTTACACCTTAACCCAAAGTGGGAAGAAAAAACAAATTATAAGAGAAGAATGTTTCTTTTGGAATTAGGCAAGTCTTTAGTTGAAGAGCAACTGCAGAAGCGAGTACCTGTTCCAAAGACACTTGAAGCAGGCATGAGCGTGAAAGTTAATAAAAGGGGTAGATGTTTTTATTGTGAACGTTTAGCGGACCGAAAATATAGTGATAAGTGTAGTAAATGTTCAGTTTTTGTGTGTAAGCAACATTCAAACACTTTATGTCCAAATTGTGCATGATGCATATTTCAATATTGCTGCCTCCAAACTTAAATAATAACTTAAGATCTAACTTGTTCACTTCCGTGTGAACCTTGATCTTCGCATAAAACGTACGACCTTTTAAAATAAATTACGAAACTCCTTTTAAGTAATAAAATTTCACTTTATTATCATCTTTGGACCATCAACATGACCGTTATATTAATATGATCTTACAGCGTCTACTGTTTTCATTTGCAGCGCGTGTTTACATTTTCAGCGCTCACGTGAGCAAAATAACTTTAACATTACAATTTTCTGAAACACTTCCTTTGTCGATACATGAGCTGACATCAGACAAAGGTTCACCCGGTGTACCATCTTGGTCACTCAAAGAATCTAAACTCGCATTTTTCACATCAAGTGTTATAGTTCTCTCAGTCATTGGGACATCACTTATAGAGATTCTTTGCTCACTTCTACCCAGACTTGGGTGTATATAATTTGAAGTGGCACTCTATTTGAATTTGAGGCAAACACAGTTTATACATGAAGCAATGTTTATTGAATTCGTTGCACATATAATTGGCTTTTACAGCAATAAGCATGCGTACTACTTGTACGGAATGTATAAACACAGCTTTCAAGAACAATATATTTTTATACTCACGAACAGTAAGTCAAACCAGCAGTACTGCCATGTAAACTTCTGGCCCGCTAAGCACTAGCGCAGGATAACACCTTTTCAACCTTAACAACCTTCTCCTTTTCCATTAATGACGCTGCGTGGTATTTATACTAAGCGCGTATGCCGAAATTAGCATATCTAAAGCAGCTTCTTTAATTCACTCAAAAGTTCGATTCTTGTGAATCGAATCTTGTGTATACCTTACACACTTTCTAATGAAGAATCTCGAGCACATACATCGTCAACGATATCACTGACAACGTTTTCACTGTCTTTGTGGGCATTAGAATTGTTTGAATTCTTCTTTCCTATACTTGTATTCGCATCTAAACGTACATTTTTGTCACAAAAATCCTCATTCTCAGAATGCGCATACAACTCGCAGATTTCGTATTTCTTTCTGTCTTGTAAACAAATTCTTTGAAATTTTTGTTCCTTGAAATTTTAGAATTACTGATTTTTGAATTCTTGTTATTTAAATAATTTATTTCCGTTTCCAAAGTGCTTTTACCTATTATTTCCGCTTTACCCTTATTTGGATTTTCTTTGATCATTATATTCTGATTCCCATTATTTATAACTGGAATAATCGTTTTTCCCTCATTAACTTCTAGCATTGCATCTGAGCTATCTTCTTTACCTTCAATAATTATTCATCCGTTATTTATTTCTTCTGGTTTAGCTTTTACAAAGTTTATACTATCGTTCACAACTTGCGTATCTTCAACCGACTTTAATTTCACAGGTGATTCAATTTCTCCAGAATCCATTTCAATAAAAGAGAAATATTTACTATACCCAACGTACAAATTTTTGCCTACGGCTGCATAAGCAATGTAAGGTAAATCGAAAAGTGTTCTCCCTACCAATAAATCAACCGGCTGCGTTCAGGTCACAGTCCACTTTTGTGGGCGTGGGTTTGAATCCCACTTCTGAAATCTGTTGTCTCCAAACTTAAATAATAACTTAAGATCTAACTTGTTCACTTTCGTGTGAACCTTGACCTTCCTGTCGCATAAAACGTACGACCTTTTTAAATAAATTAGGGGACGCCTTTTAAGTAATCAAATATCACTTTATTATCATCTTTGGAACATCAACATGACCGTTATATTAACCCCTTAACGATCGTATAATTGTCAATAAAACGGTAATAAAAGTGCATATTTTTTTCGGAGGATTCCATTTATTTCTTGATCTGTCATATCTAGTTTAAAATAAACCATCCCCAATTTCATTATAAATAGTTTGGTGCTGCCATCTGGTATGTAAAATAAGAAATAATTTTTTTTCAGGGTAAATGAAATGTATTGTTTTAATCTTTTTGGTGCGTTACTTTTGGACACTCCAGCCCGGCAATATCACGGGCTCGAGAAATAGAAGGGGGAAACTCACCCCGTGATTTTCATGGGAGAGAGAAAAAAGTGGTTAATGTGATCTACAGCGTCTACTGTTTTCATTTGCAGCGCGTGTTTACATTTTCAGCGCTCACGCGAGCAAAATAACGTTAACATTGCGTCATCTCTCACGCGAGCAAGATAACTTTAATAATATACCCTCCACTAATTGTGCCTAATTACAATTTTCATTGGTTCAATATATCGATAACTGTATAAAATGTGTCTGTTAATTAATAAATTGATTGTAAATAATATGTTTGTCATCAATTATAAGCATTAGAATAAAAAGAACTAATGGGGTCACTGGTGACCCCAATGGTACTCAGTGTTACAAAAAAAAGTTGGTAGTAGAAGTGTTAAATGTTTGAAAGAAATACAAGATATGATACTTTAGATATCAAATTCGAACATATATGGTCAAAGTTCCGGTTGGGTAAATCTGTTAAGTATTAAACTCGTTAAATAGTTTCTTAAATTAAGAATGTTTTCTATAAATAATACAGTTTTAGTAGATTAAGTGCTTTCACAAAATACTTATTCTACCGAACGGCATTATTTACATACGATAAAAGATATTTTCAAGAAATTCTGAAAACTTCTAATATTAAATTTTTGATAGAATATGTATCTTCCCATAATTATTCATATACGATTTAGAATATTTTTTTGAATTCTGAATTTAAATGTGGTTGAATGTTTCTAGAATAAAAAAGGCTGAATTATTCCACTTTTGGACGAATATGTATCTCCAAAAGTTCACAAATAAACAAGATATTTTCTACAAATTCTAAATTTAAGGATGGTTGAACGTTAGTGAATTACTTTCACGAATACAAAATACTTTTAAATGTGGTTTATTGTTTCTTGAATAAAAAATATTCTGTATGATTACACTTGGTTGAATATGTATCTTCAAAAAATTCACACAGAAACAAAATGATTTCTACATATTCTGAATTTATGGATGGTTGAATTTACTAATACAAAATACTTTTAAAAGTGGTTGAATGTTTCTCGAATAAAAAATATGGTGTATGATTGCACTTGGTTGAATATGTATCTTCAAAAAATTCACACACAAACAATATATTTTCAACAAATTCTGAATTTAATGATAGGTGGATGATAGTGAATTACTTTCAGGAACACTGAAATAAACTTTGGTCGAATATGTATATATTTTCCGAAATATTATTCTTATACTGTTGACGATACTGTCTTTGAATTCTGCATTGGGGGGGGGGGGGAATTGAAGGATTGCGAAACATTCTCCCGAATAAAGAAAATGCTGTATTATTAATACATTTTGGTCGAATATGTATCTCTTAAAAATTCACATACAAGCAAGATATTTTCTTTAAAATCGGATTTCATGGATGGTTGAACGATAGTGAACTACTTTCAAAGATAAACAAATACGCTATTAATAAACTGTTGGCTGAATATGCATTTTCCTGAAATTATTTATATATACAATTAACATTAATCTCTATAAATTCTGAAATTGTGGATGGTAAAATAATTGAGAAATACTTTTTTGAATTAAAAAAACATTCTATTAAAATATTTTTGTCGAATATGTATATTGAAAAAAGTCACAAGGTGTTTTCTAGAAATTATGTATTTAAGGATGATTAAACGATTGTAAATTCCTTTCCCGAATTCAAAAAATTAATAAACTCTTGGTCGAATATATATCTTACAAAATTTTCATATACAAACAAAAATATTTGTTTTAAAGTTTGAAAATTATGGTTGGTTGAACAATAATAGTCATTCTTTTATTATATAATAACCTATTTTTTCAATCGTGAAATACTTTCCAGAATGAAATAAAAACACTATTAATAAACTTATGTTTGAATTTATATTTTCTCAAAATTATTTATATACAACCACAGGTATTTTCATCGTATTCTAAATCCCAGGACTAACGAAGATATAAATGATTTAATGCTAAACTTTCTTGATTTATAATCAATATTTTTTTTTAGAAAAAAAGGAAAAAAAAATTCAGCTACGGTTACGGTCTTTCTTTGAAATGTCTTTCCTTTTATTGAAAATTTGTAATTATAAATCTTTCGTTGCTGTTTCTGTTTTATCCTTATGCACGAGCATCTGTCTTTTTGATGGAAAGTGTGTACCCCAGTCGAAGTTGATGGGATTCTTTCTGGCATAAACTCTATTCACATTAAAATAAATGTTCTTCCAGTTATTAGCTTTATTCCTAATCATAAAAACTGAACCCTGAGAAATATGAGATCCATTTAGAATCATAATGGAAAAGTTTGATAACAGTAATAAATATTTATGAAATCAAATATGTTTCGTTTTTAAATTATTCCAAAGTAATTGAAAAGAATTTTAATGATTAGAATATTTTCGGAATTAATTTAAGGCATTGATAAGCTAAAAGTAAATTATTTCTGGAATGGCATGAGGGACAAAATCAATAATTGTCAAAAGATAGCTTGAAAAGATTCATTGTTTTATGTTAATTCGATTGTTCTTAATAGGGATTCCCCCGGTGTAATTAATGTTTAGTGAAATAAAAGAAAAGAAATGCATTCAATTTGAAGTATATTTGAAAAAAAGTGATAATATGAGGGACAAAGGGTGGAATTAAATACGTATTCAATATTTGTAGCTTCATTGAAAACTATGACGTAATTAAAGTAAAATCTTAGGTACTAAAATTCTCAGGCACTATATAGAAGAAAATGAGAAAAAAATGTTTTTACAACAACGTCAATGAGGTAAAAGCTCGCAATTTAGTAAAACCTTTTTTATCTATTAACACATTTCATCAGCGTTGAATTACAGTAGAAACTAGAGAACGTTATTTATTTGTTTTCTTTATAAGATATACTTCATAGTAATTGATTTTTTAAGTGTTTCTCGTTAAGTTAATGAAAATGATCGATGACATTTTTACTCTTGTCTGTGAAATGGGCTGTATAAAAACAAGTGGATATATATATATATATATATATATATATATATATATATTTACAGTGGTACCCCGACTTACGAGTTTAATTCGTTTTGTTTGTCTAAAATTCTCCTAATGGTTCTATTAAATATGGTAGGGGCATTTTTTAACCCAAATGGAAGCCTTAACCACTCAAAAAGCCAAAAATAGTGGCAAATGCTACTTTCTCGGTATCTTTTGGATGGATGGGTCCATGTCAATACCAAGATGTAAGGTCTAAGGTTGAAAAGAATTTTGCTTTGGTTAATTTGTCAAGAATGTCGTCAATTCTAGGTAAGGGTTTTGCATCTGTCTTAGTTATTGAATTTAATTTTCTAAAGTCAATACAAAGTCTGGTTTTCCCTTCACCACGCTTTTTTTCAAAGGTTACAGGAAAGGAATACGAGCTATGTGACTCTTTAATGATTCCTGCTTCTTATAGACTCTTAATTTGGGTCCTGATCTCTTTTTCTTCAACTGGCGAGGTTCTATAAGCTCCTAAGCTAATTGGTAGGTCAGAATTTAAAATTATTCTTTGTGGTCCCATCCTTCTTTACCTATGTCATACATATTTACTGAAAACTGTCTACTATTGCTTTGTAACAGTTCTTTTAAATCAATATCTACATTTAAATTTTCTATGTCATTATTAATTTCAACATTACTACAATTTTGTATACTCTTTGCCCTATTGTTGTCAGAGTATTCACCACATTTGTCAAATACATCACAGTCAATATTAAAAATATTATTATCATGATTCACATACATGTCATTACTTTGGATATGTAAGGAGATATTGGTACTCTGATCAATAATTTCAATTAGTTTTAACGGATTCGAAACTATAAAGTTACCCGGCGATTAACCATAAACGAATTGTACTACAGATAACCAGTCGCTGAGTAATTCCTGAATACGCAGCCGAGGGTCCATTTGTTCGTGTTTAATTTTCGGCCTTAGGAGCCGTGTCAAGGAGTATAATTAACTCCCGATGGATGGCCCTTAGTTATAAAGGATTGTTATATTGAAATACACATGGATTTGTACAATCAATGATTAATTTAAATAATTTGCATCCTGGGAGTCCCATAACAAGATAAGGCAAGTTGTTTTCGATGACATAAACAGACATATCCCTGTTCAAATTTCCTATTCTCAAATTAAATTTACATTTATTGGTTATTATTATCTCTCCCTCAGCTTGCCTGACCTCAATTGGAGCCCCTGTATAACATTGTAGATGATTTTCAATAACTAATTTCTAAGAAATCAAAGTTATAGTGGAGGCAGTGTCCACCACACAATTTAAACCTCTTTCCCTTTTAATTTTATTAAGTCTCACATTACAAGAATTTATATTATTATTGTCCCCAATGATTCCCTTTAACATAATTAATTGTCATTCATGATATTGGTCTTCCTCAAACTCAGTGTACTCACGCCTCTGATTCTGGTTTGGTGTTGTTAATCCATAAAATTTCTCTGATAAATTGCAAGTTTGTTCCCAATGGAATGCATTCGCAATGACAAAATTTAAGCATTTTCGACATGGTCTAGTTGGTAAATTTGAATATTCTTGGTAATGATTAATTTGGTTGTTGGGTCTATACGTGAAAGTCCTATTTCCTAAATTCTGGTCCCCTCTGGGTTGCCAATGTCTAAATTGATGCTGTTGATTGTAATTGGGTTTAAACTGAGATTGGTGATTATAGTTAGTCCTAATTTGAGGTTGGGTGTAGTGGTTCTGTCTAAATTGGTGGTTGTTCTCAAATCTGGGATTGAAGAAGTTATCTCGATTAGTCTGATTGGATCTGTTTCCCCACTATTTATTTTAATTAGCTTAGTAGCCAACACTAACCATTCTGTTGTTGTTTGAGTAGGATTTGCAACCATCGTCAATCTCATCTGAGCATTTAATCCCTGTGTCAATCCTTCTAGTATTAAATTTTTAGATAATCCGAACTTTTTTCCCACGTCAATCTTTTTATGAAAATATTTTGTCAACTCTTCTACCATTTTATATCTCAAATTAGAAAATTTTGAAAAATCTACACTATCGGCTTCAAAAAATAATTCTTGTAAGGTATTCTTTAAGTTCAGTCCAGTCTTGAATATGCAAACATGAGTTTACAAAAGCAGTGTGGGCTTCTTCCTTCAAACGTCTTGACTTTCTTCAAACGTCTTGATAATTTTTTCTTCGTCTGACAAATTGGCCTGGGAACATCTTTGTTCAAAGTAAGCTAACCACTTCTCTAACTTCATACCTCCTTGTGGGTCAAAAGAAATGATGTCTTTTAAATCTTTGTCTGAATTGTCATTAGTTTGAAATTGCTTATTACTTTTATGACCAGAACATCCTGCATTATTTTAATTTACTACAAAGATTGGTCAAGTTGCTGTTTTGATTCATCCTCATCATTACTACTTACGGTAAATGATTGACCTGTTTGCTCCTTAGTTTTTTTAATATTGCCCTCCATTGTTTCAATTTACCAAAATATCACTTCAAGAACTCTACAAATAAACAATTCACATACTCTAGGAATGCAATAAATTCAAAACATAATCAAATATTTTAAAAACACAAAAATGAAATTATTAAACCTGTTTTAAAATTTCTCGTTTCAAAGTGAACCCATAATTAAAATTTATATCTATTAAAATTTGAAAAACAAATCAACCTTGGCTCATAATCAAAAGTGAAAGTTAAATCAAATAAGGAATTACAGTGAAAATTAAATGAACATTCAATAACAACAGACGAATTTTAAAAATTTAATGCAACCTCTTCTGGACTTGCTGAAAAACACTTGAAAATTGATGATCTCATAAAGAGAAGAAAAAAAGCACCACACTCTTGGATCCGGAATCACTGATGTCACAAGTCTGATGAAAAACAAACTTTTCAAAATAAATCTTCTTGATCGCACACAACTTGAGTATACCCCAAAAATAAAACTTTCTTTTTCACACGATCAGCTTTGAAGATACTTAGTCACACGGCCCAATTTCTCATTGAACACCCGCTTCCATCTGTCGATGGGTTCCGTTGAGGTCTTCCCGCACGCAGGATAGAGTCCATCAGTCTTTTGTAACACCACCAGACACGGGCGAGAAGGGGCGGTGAAGGTGGTTGATATTTTATCCCACGTCCGTGCGTCACGGCTGCTTTCACTCAATTCTGCATCCTACGTCGTCGGCCGGTGAAACTTGTTGACATCTAGAAAGTAGTTATCCAAATATGGCCCTTCAGGCCTTTCAAATACCCGGGCTCACAAAGAACACCGCTTTTTCCAACAAAACTTTATATATCTGAAGCCTACATTTTTACTTGACGACAGAAATCAGCGGAGACCCAACCTGTACATGGCGCAGAGCCTTAAATATACTTTCTAAAGTAGCTCGTCATGTGATCTTGATATGAGAGGTTAATTCGTTAAAGTTTAGGAGTGGCGTGATACTTGCGCGGAAGAAGTTAATTTAGGTACCCACGCCACGAGTGTTTGTTTTTTAAGCAACAGAGCCGCCATTTAAAAAAATTCGTCCAAGGAAATTTAGAATAAGCTAGGATTTGAAAAGCCTAAAAGGATTTATAATGTTATATATATATATATATATATATATATATATATATATATATATATATATATATATATATATATATATATATATATATATATATGTGTGTGTGTGTGTGTGTGTGTGTACATATATGCATAGATAGACAGATAGGTATAAATATGTATATGTAGGTATTCATATAAAATTTATTGATAGTAATTACATACTTCATTGGGTGTGTGTGTGTGTGTGTGTGTGTGTGTGTGTACATATATGCATAGATAGACAGATAGGTATAAATATGGATATGTAGGTATTCATATAAAATTTATTGATAGTAATTACATACTTCATTGGGTTCCAACGTAATAAAATCTTTTTCTCTTTGCTCACCCCTATCATCGATGAGATACGACACTTGAAGCATCGACTGTTGTAGGTGAACATGCATGGTTGTGTACCTTCGTTCATTTGAGAGTAATATAAATAATTAAAGAAATAAAACAGCACAAAATATAAAATTAAGGCATGAAGATTGAAGAATGGTCCTTTAGAAATTTACGATGATGAATATCCAATATTCGAAATCTTAACTTAATACAATGATTCATATATAAATAATTATATATTGAAATAACAACTAAACATAAACATCTCTTTTAATCCCTTAATGATCGCATAATTTTCAAGAAAACGGTAATAAAAGTGCCTATTTGTTCTGGAGGATTCCATTTATTTCTTGATATTCCGCATCTATTTTAAAAAATGCATCCCCAATTACATTATAAATTGTCTTGTGCTACTATCTGGTATGTAAAATAAGAAATAATAAATATTCAGGATAAACGAAATGGGTTGTTTTAATCCTTTTGATGCGTTCCTTTTAAACTCCCCAGCCCGAAAATATCACAGGCAAGAAAAATAGAAAGCGAAACCTCACCCCGTGATTTTGACGGGAGTGAATAGGAAGGGGTTAAAGGTAATATTCTTAAAATCAAAAATCAACTCCTGAAATAAAGGCAGATTTCAACGAAATTATCTTACCGTTGATACTAATCGAAACATTTGCAATTTCCCAGTCATGCTCTGCCTCATTCTTTGCAATGTATCATTTCTTGATCCGTAATCAAAGCCAGACTTTATATTGGAACATGCTAGCCACACCACGTTGTTATGCAGAGCAATAAATTCTGTCATGTATTGTTTGTGGCACTGTGCCAGGAGGGCAGTGTGCCCATAGTCTTGCTTGCTTTTCTAACACTTTTGATTTGGTGGAAATCACTTATAATATTCATTTGATTTTTCACCTTTTTAATTTGCCAAACCGTACTTTAGACCTGGTAGTTGTGTCCACTCATCTCATATTTCACGCCTTCTTTTTATCTAGCGACACCACTATTATCTAGCTGGGGATTATAAAACCTTGAGGTATTCTTTTCGATAAATTTCCCTCATTTATTATCCTTTTTCTAAATTTTAGGGATTTATCTCATTTTAATACAATCGTGTAAAAACATATGGTGAGGCACACAACTTTAGTTATCCATAGACTTTAAATTTAGTACGCTTTTAACTAGTGGTAATCAATAAGTACCCTTTTGTAGAACGAAGCCGAACTATAATTTCTCACTTTTACTGAATCGCGACAGTCTTTTGAGAACTATACATAGTCGTCACCTCTATTTTATTCCAATTACGTGAAGATACTCTTTACTTAAATTCATTTTAAATAGCAGCTATCTAGAAAAAAAAAAAATAAAATTCAGGAACTGATCGGAAATCCATAGGTATCTTTGCGGTTTCCCACTGCCGTATGAAAATTAATTAAAGGTATATTTTCAATGCATCGTTAATAATGAAACTCATTTTATTGACACTGCTCGGATCTCAAAAATCTATAACTTTGCTCCCAGATGTGAGTTTTGCCAGCCAAATGAACTGCAGTAGCATACACTGTAGTTTGTGATGTTCATTCTTTAATGGATTTCAAATGGAGAAGAGTCATCAGGATAATAGTACTATGGACTGATTAATTATCTAAAATATGTCATGTGGCTATGCATTTTATAACTCTGACATTGAATACGAGCGAGAAATATTCGGCAAAATGCACCGGTTCCAGAAGTTTTATTGAATCAGCTCATGATTATTTCCCTTAAAAATGAAACTCTAAAATTTGGTTTGTATTTTTGAATACTTGAAACATTTGTAATTATTTAACGTATACAGCTGTCTTTTAAGAATGATTTTACAGTGGTTTTCTCAACAGAGGATATTTGACCACAATCTGTATAAAAATTTCGGACATCCGCTTATGAGTGCTGATAATTGCATCATAAGGGTAATAATCAAAATGAGCGAGAATGCTATTCATCGTTAAGTTTGTCATCTCTTTAAAGGAAATTCCCAGTAATAAATAATGTAACATTTGTTATCCTTCTTATAATTCATAACTACTACATTTCTTCTGGTAATTTTGTTTGCAGCCCGCTTGTATTTTCTGAATTACCTTTTTACTCGTCGTGATTCAATGAACTCCTTCCTAGCCACTAAGGCAGACAACCTTATGTTCAACGAAACATGACCCTTGAAGTCCTGACTGATGTTAGGTGTCGTGGAGACACGACACATTATCAGAAAATAGAGAGGGGAACACCGCAGGTGCGGAAAACGATATTTAGAGGGGTACAGGATATATAACGCAAGGAAAGGAGACAAAGAAGTGCTTTGACCAGCTGGGTGTAATGAGCTGCGTAGGCGAAATGAAAGATGAGATGTGACAAGTTGGGGGAGTTGAAAATAAGAAATGGGGTCACCAGATGCGTTTAAAGAGCTGGTAGAAGGTGAAATCGGACGCAAAGAGGAGGCTTAGTGAGATAAGAAAAGGGGTAGGCAGTTTTTACGACGTGGGACTTTGTTAAAAGCACAGCAGGAGTCGGAGAATAGCGTGAGAAGTTGGGAGTGTGAGAAGCCCCAGAAGGGTGCAAGGGCGTAGGCCCCCTTCAATTTTGATTGGAGAGGATATTAATATAAAAATAGATGGTCGGCCAATGAAGTGGCCCCGGATCGACTTATAGGGCAGGAGATAGCCACCAATGGAGGCCTGAATAGATAATTAGAAAAGTTTAGCTCGAGATGAAATGTGGTAGAGAAAAACAGATTGGTTTGAGAACTCAAAAAGTGTGGCGGGCAGCATTTAGACGAGCACAGAGGGCCGCGGTGAAGGAGCCCGGCGGAGATAAAGCTCCAGAGTTAGACGAAATTGAGAGGACAAGCTGTTTACGGACGGACCTTAGCGAACCGAGGCCGTCGTCTACGCCAGATACCAGAGTATGAGAATAAAGGCTCGTAAAGACTGAACAGATGGCGAGATGAAGTAATACGTAAGTTAGCCTGGAGAAGTAGATGTAAGCCCCATATACCGGAGTGACCGACCGCTTACCCTGCCGTCAACCGAGAAAGAAGCTGACCGATGATTGAACCCCGGCCAGCCGAAATGAGTGTGCATTGACGGAACAGGTTCCCTGACTGATGCTGCCAGCGTATGGTGATCCTGCCGCTTCTCTGGACCAGCGACGTCCGATGATTCCTCCCCCCCACTTAGCCACCCCGGTGAGGCGCACTTGGACGGATAAACTATTGTTGTAAAACCCGTATCACACTGAAGAATTTGGTGAAACTTTAAGCTTTTCGTCAAGCATTTCTCCTCGCGGAGTGTCTGTGAAGGGTTGCTGGAGTTTGACAAACGGATTCGCAAACCGAAGCGGACGGGTTACCGTACCAATCCTGTTATCGACCATTAGGCTTTAGGCATAGCATACAAATTTCTTAGCGCATGTATTACGAATCGATTGCTCACTCGGACATAACCTATTCAAATCATGGCTCCATCCAATTTTATGAGCATATCATCTAAAAAAAAACGATATGTGCTAAAATAATTTGCCTTACAGCAGCATTAATTGCAAGAAGAAAAAAATCTGAAAGAAAAATTTGGACAAGGGAATGGTTAAAAAAAAGAAATAAACTAGGATGTTATGAGAATTTGATGAGGGAACTGGCACTTCAGGTAAGATATTTTCTTTCAAATTTTGCTAGAATTAATAAATTATTATAGAAATAATATTTATAGAATTATTATGCAGAATATTTGACCCTTCTTTAAGTCCCCTAAAAGAGGATTATTTCTTTTTCCCCCAACTGTTTGGTTTTAGTGAAATGTTTGAAAAGGTTGCTGTAATATCTTGCTCATAGAAATTTTCTATACATGAAATACAATTATGAAAAATTAAACATATCTTATTTTTTTAATACTAGGATACTGAAGGCTATAGAAGGTGGATTAGGATGGATACAGCATCTTTTGAGTATTTGCTTGAAAAAGTATTACCTTTGATACAAAAAAGAAATACACAAATGAGACACAGTATTCCTCCTGGTGAACGTTTGGCACTCACTCTCAGATATTTAGCTACAGGTAAAGATATAGACTTTTTATAAACATTGCTTTTTTTAAAAATCTTAATATTGATATTAAAGACTAGTACAAGATTATCATTATCATGATTTAATGAATATGATGGGCAGGACTGTAGAATATAAACACAGTCGCATACAATAAAGTATAAGTAGGATTAATTATTTTAGGTAGTATAAATATGGTCGATACTAACATACACATGTACTTTTACATATTCTAGTGTATTTCGGTTTTAATACTTTGATTTATATAATATATATTATGGCAATCTATTTTAATCAAATTTGTTGCTGATCAATAATTACCCCAGAAGTGACCAAGTTGGTCACACAAAATCTATAATCATGAAATTGACAAATGTATTTGCATTAAAATAAACATTTTATTATGTGGGTGCTTACTGTGCAAAAATTGAAAATATTATATTTGATAGTTAATTAATATAATATAGTAGACTCTCTTTAATTCGCAAGCACCTATAATCCACACATCATAACAGATGTAAACATTGAAATTTGATGTTAAGTTTCAATGCCAATCATTGACAATTCAATAGCTAGCATGTAAAAATATATATTGTGACATTTTTTTAAAAAATCATTAATTGTATATTTAAATAAATTCAAATAAAATCATTGTACAATATTTATTATAATATTTCTGTTATTTTAATTTGTCATTAATTGTAAAAAAAACTGTTGATTGGTTTTACTTACAATTTTCAAAACATAAACAATAGAATGACCTATAATCCACACTAGCATTGGTCCCAAGCTGTGTCGATTACAGAGAGCCTACTGTAATTAGATGTTAGATTTGGCATGTTAGGCACATTAGAAACTGATGTTTTATTGTTTATGTTTTCTGTACTATTCTGTTTTGAACAAAATTACTATGACAGATCTTTAGATGAAAAAATACACCTATGGATCATTAAAAGAGAATTGCTAAAATGTTTTTCTTTTAAGCATTACCTGTGTCTGATTCTTTACTGACAGTATTTATCTTTATTTTTCAGGTGAAACGTGGCAATCATTAAGTTTTCACTTTCGCATTGCTCAAAACACCATTTCTGGAATCTTGCTACTAGTATGCAAGGCAATTTTTACAGTTTTAAAAGATGATTATCTAAATTGCCCCAGTAATGAAACTGAATGGAAAGCATTAGCTGCTGACTTCAATAGAATGTGGAACCTGTTCCATGGCAAGAGCAAATGTGCAATTTACATTGAATTTAATTTTTAATAAATGTACCTTGTTCAAAGTTAAGATTGAAAATTTTTTTGTTCTGTATAACTTGTAAATAATAACTACACTGGTTTCAATTATGAAAACAGCATACGAAAACTTAGTCTCAAAAGAGGGGTTAGAACGACCATTATTATTTTATGTTAGAACATAACTTTGCCAAGTACCAAAATAATTTGATTTCTTTTTTCTGTACCCATATAAATTGGGTTACCCATATGGATCTGATCTTTTGTGGTACAAATGGAAAGATTAGTTTCTAGCAACATTCTTAGCACAAAAAAGTGTGAAATAAAAAAAAATTCAGATAAATTACATTCAGATTTTAGTACAGCTCATATTCAAAATATTAGAATAATTACATTACATAAAATACTAACACAATATTAAAAAAATGGACACCTACGAAAAGGTTAACTCTCAGATATATCAATAAATTTTGGAATAGTATCATAAATAAATAAATGGAAAATAATTTCTTATTACTTTTTCTCAGTTATTATAATTTTTTGAATCTGAGCTGTATGCTACTGCTATATATTTTTCAAATGCCAAAATACCTATAAATACCAGTTATATGCAACATACCAGCTATTTGTAAAATTAAATTATGGTCAATGAAATCAATGAAATGAAACATGAAGTAAAAAATTTATTTAAAAAATTATTTATTATTATTAAAAAATTATTTATTATTCAAGTCTGCAATGCAATATTTATTGATAACACCTTGGATTTCAACTCTTGCCTTTTCTTTTAAGTTTACATCTTTTAAACTTTTAAATGTACATCTCAGATAATTAAAAAAGGCATCATCGACATTGTCTTTATCCTCATTTATAGATGCCATTAATTTCTTGACTTGCTCCAACGTGCTGGATATTTGCTTATCCACACTTTCCCCCCCTTTTTTTAGGGGGAATTCATGAAGTTTCCATCACTTTCCTTTTATTGGTCTGGGGGCTATTCATTACTGCATTTTCATTGACTGCAGTAACCGATTCTTGGGTAAATTCCCCAAATTCACTTTCTGTATCCTGTAAAAAATAGACATTAAAATGGAATATTGAAATGTAATAATAAATTAAAAAATGAGAGCTGTGATCAGGGTTCCAAAATATCGAAAATATCCGATATTTTGATATATATCCAATATTTTCAAAATTGTCAACTTATTGCTGATGATAAATATTTACAGATTTAATACAACTTAAACACCAATACATATTACACATTATATATAAACTAATATAAAACATTATTCTAATATAAAATAGTACTTAATTTTATATATATAATTATAAATAAAATATTTTTTTTTTCTTTTTTTTAAAGCACTCGTAACAAAATTTTAAGTTAAACATTTTTCTCTTTCAAAACACAAATTATAAAACTCTCAAATTTTAAGAATGTTTTATTTCTTTAACAAAACTTTAAACACAAAATGAAATTTATTTATTTTTGTTCAAAAATTTAAACAAAAATGTAAGTGTTATTATTGTTGTTATTCAGTTGCATGTAAACTGAATGTTTACTATCATAAGTGATCCATAAGTTCGTAAATTTAGCTTACCATAAATACTAGTGTCAGTACAGTAAATCAATGCAACCACAATACTTAAAATCTTAGCATTAAAAATATCTCTTGCATTATTGAACAATAATGATAAAGCAGGGTAGACTATTAATGGCTTTCAATACAATTAACTTTGTTAAATAAGAAGTTATTACTACATGATTAAAAATTCTGATTGATTGTTTTCCGAATACAGAAAAAAAAATTGTAACTTGTTTCAGTGCAATATCCTATGCACGAAGATTATTTCTGTTGACAAACATTGGCGAAGTTTGGCGATAAAAATGACAATTGATATGAATCCATATCAATGATCCGAAAAGTTCCGAAAGATCCACAATTAAATAGAATTATTTTGAAATTATATCAAACGTGGCAATACTATAAATAATTATTAAGTTGTTACGGATAAGAAATGTATAAAAGACATGCAAAATCTTACCGCTAGTAAAAGAAGATTGGTAATGAGGCCATTTCTCACTCATTATCTCCCCTATCTCTTTACAAGTCAACCGCTTTAACGTCCTTTTCTTGTAATAGTAATGACTGTGGTTCCACAGATTTCACGAATTGTAACTTCGTCGATGAAATAATTTAAAATTTCTTCTTCAGTCCACGGATCCGTGTTGGCGGCCATATTTTATTCCTTGCTCGATCGCGAGTCACGTGAGCCAAAAACCTGCCTTGCTATTGGACAATTATGTGCAACACAAGCTTTTCGTGAAACTTTTCCCATGTAGAATGGGAAAAGTTGCAGTTAAAGATTCATAGAAAACACTCTATCACACAGTATTTTAGTGCAACAGTTGCAGGTAAAACAGGTTTAGTGAAACAGTTGCGCTAAAAGCTTGTGCTAAATCTTTAGTGTGATACGGGCATTATACACTTTCTAATGAAGAATCTCGAGCACATACATCGTTAATGATATCTCTGACAACATTCTCACTGTCTTTGTGGGCATTAAAATTGTTCAAATTCTTCTTTCCTATACTTGTATTCGCATCTAAACGTACATTTTTGTCACAAAAATCCTCATTCTCAGAATGCGCGTACAACTCGAAGATTTCGTATTTCTTTCTGTCTTGTAAACAACTTCTTTGAAATTTTTGTTCCTTGAAATTTTAGAATTACTGATTTTTGAATCCTTGTTATTTAAATAATTTATTTCCGTTTCCAAAGTGCTTTTACCTATTATTTCCGCTTTACCCTTATTTGGATTTTCTTTGATCATTATATTCTGATTCCCATTATTTATAACTGGAATAATCGTTTTTCCCTCATTAACTTCTAGCATTGCATCTGAGCTATCTTCTTTACCTTCAATAATTATTAATCCGTTATTTATTTCTTCTGGTTTAGCTTTTACAAAGTTTATACTATCGTTCACAACTTGCGTATCTTCAACCGACTTTAATTTCACACGTGATTCAATTTCTCCAGAATCCATTTCAATAAAAGAGAAATATTTACTATACCCAACGTACAAATTTTTGCCTACGGCTGCATAAGCAATGTAAGGTAAATCGAAAAGTGTTCTCCCTACCAATAAATCAACCGGCTGCGTTCAGGTCACAGTCCACTTTTGTGGGCGTGGGTTTGAATCCCACTTCTGAAATCTGTTGTCTCCAAACTTAAATAATAACTTAAGATCTAACTTGTTCACTTCCGTGTGAACCTTGACCTTCCTGTCGCATAAAACGTACGACCTTTTTAAATAAATTAGGGGACGCCTTTTAAGTAATCAAATATCACTTTATTATCATCTTTGGAACATCAACATGACCGTTATATTAACCCCTTAACGATCGCATAATTGTCAATAAAACGGTAATAAACTGCCTATTTTTTTCGGAGGATTCCATATATTTCTTGATCTGTCATATCTAGTTTAAAATAAACCCTCCCCAATTTCATTATACATAGTCTGGTGCTGCCATCTTGTAAGTAAAATAAGAAATAATTTTTTTTTCTGGGTAAATGAAATGTATTGTTTTAATCTTTTTGGTGCGTTACTTTAGGACACTCCAGCCCGGCAATATCACGGGCTCGAGAAATAGAAGGGGAAAACTCACCCCGTGATTTTCATGGGAGAGAGAAAAAAGTGGTTAATGTGATCTACAGCGTCTACTGTTTTCATTTGCAGCGCGTGTTTACATTTTCAGCGCTCACGCGAGCAAAATAACGTTAACATTGCGTCATCTCTCACGCGAGCAAGATAACTTTAATAATATACCCTCCACTAATTGTGCCTAATTACAATTTTCATAGGTTCAATATATCGATAACTGTATAAAATGTGTCTGTTAATTAATAAATTGATTGTAAATAATATGTTTGTCATCAATTATAAGCATTAGAATAAAAAGAACTAATGGGGTCACTGGTGACCCCAATGGTACTCAGTGTTACAAAAAAAAGTTGGTAGTAGAAGTGTTAAATGTTTGAAAGAAATACAAGATATGATACTTTAGATATCAAATTCGAACATATATGGTCAAAATTCCGGTTGGGTAAATCTGTTAAGTATTAAACTCGTTAGATAGTTTCTTAAATTAAGAATGTTTTCTATAAATAATACAGTTTTAGTAGATTAAGTGTTTTCACAAAATACTTATTCTACCGAACGGCATTATTTACATACGATAAAAGATATTTTCAAGAAATTCTGAAAACTTCTAATATTAAATTTTTGATAGAATATGCATCTTCCCATAATTATTCATATACGATTTAGAATATTTTTTTGAATTCTGAATTTAAATGTGGTTGAATGTTTCTAGAATAAAAAAGGCTGAATTATTCCACTTTTGGACGAATATGTATCTCCAAAAGTTCACAAATAAACAAGATATTTTTTACAAATTCTGAATTTAAGGATGGTTGAACGTTAGTGAATTACTTTCACGAATACAAAATACTTTTAAATGTGGTTTATTGTTTCTTGAATAAAAAATATTCTGTATGATTACACTTGGTTGAATATGTATCTTCAAAAAATTCACACACAAACAAAATGATTTCTACATATTCTGAATTTATGGATGGTTGAATTTACTAATACAAAATACTTTTAAAAGTGGCTGAATGTTTCTTGAATAAAAAATATGGTGTATGATTGCACTTGGTTGAATATGTATCTTCAAAAAATTCACACATAAACAATATATTTTCAACAAATTCTGAATTTAATGATAGGTGGATGATAGTGAATTACTTTCAGGAATACTGAAATAAACTTTGGTCGAATATGTATATATTTTCCGAAATATTATTCTTATACTGTTGACGATACTGTCTTTGAATTCTGCATTGGGGGGGGGGGGGGGAATTGAAGTATTGCGAAACATTCTCCCGAATAAAGAAAATGCTGTATTATTAATACATTTTGGTCGAATATGTATCTCTTAAAAATTCACATACAAGCAAGATATTTTGTTTAAATTCGGATTTCTTGGATAGTTGAACGATACTGAACTACTTTCAAAGATAAAAAAAATACGCTGTTAATAAACTGTTGGCTGAATATGCATTTTCCTGAAATTATTTATATATACAATTAACGATAATCTGTATAAATTCTGAATTTGAGGGTGGTAAAACAATTGAGAAATACCTTTTTGAATTAAAAAAACATTCTATCAATAGAATTTGTCGAATATGTATCTTGAAAAATATCACAAGGTGTTTTCTAGAAATTATGTATTTAAGGATGATTAAACGATTGTAAATTCCTTTCCCGAATTCACAAAATTAATAAACTCTTGGTCGAATATATATCTTACAAAATTTCCATATACAAACAAAAATATTTGTTTTAAAGTTTGAAAATTAAGGTTGGTTGAACAATAATAGTCGTTCTTTTATTATATAATAACCTATTTTTTCAATCGTGAAATACTTTCCAGAATGAAATAAAAACACTATTAATAAACTTATGTTTGAATTTATATTTTCTCAAAATTATTTATATACAACCACAGGTATTTTCATCGTATTCTAAATCCCAGGACTAACGAAGATATAAATGATTTAATGCTAAACTTTCTTGATTTATAATCAATAATTTTTTTTAGAAAAAAAGGACAAAAAATTCAGCTACGGTTACGGTCTTTCTTTGAAATGTCTTTCCTTTTATTGAAAATTTGTAATTATAAATCTTTCGTTGCTGTTTCTGTTTTATCCTTATGCACGAGCATCTGTCTTTTTGATGGAAAGTGTGTACCCCAGTCGAAGTTGATGGGATTCTTTCTGGCATAAACTCTATTCACATTAAAATAAATGTTCTTCCAGTTATTAGCTTTATTGCTAATCATAAAAACTGAACCCTGAGAAATATGAGATCCATTTAGAATCATAATGGAAAAGTTTGATAACAGTAATAAATATTTATGAAATCAAATATGTTTCGTTTTTAAATTATTCCAAAGTAATTGAAAAGAATTTTAATGATTAGAATATTTTCGGAATTAATTTAAGGCATTGATAAGCTAAAAGTAAATTCTTTCTGGAATGGCATGAGGGACAAAATCAATAATTATCAAAAGATAGCTTGAAAAGATTCATTGTTTTATGTTAATTCGATTGTTCTTAATAGGGATTCCCCCGGTGTAATTAATGTTTAGTGAAATAAAAGAAAAGAAATGCATTCAATTTGAAGTATATTTGAAAAAAAGTGATAATATGAGAGACAAAGGGTGGAATTAAATACGTATTCAATATTTGTAGCTTCATTGAAAACTATGAGGTAATTAAAGTAAAATCTTAGGTACTAAAATTCTCAGGCACTATATAGAAGAAAATGAGAAAAAAATGCTTTTACAACAACGTCAATGAGGTAAAAGCTCGCAATTTAGTAAAACCTTTTTTATCTATTAACACATTTCATCAGCGTTGAATTACAGTAGAAACTAGAGAACGTTATTTATTTGTTTTCTTTATAAGATATACTTCATAGTAATTGATTTTTTAAGTGTTTCTCGGTAAGTTAATGAAAATGATCGATGACATTTTTACTCTTGTCTGTGAAATGGGCTGTATAAAAACAAGTGGATATATATATATATATATATATATATATATATATATATATATATATATATATATATATATATATATATATATATATATATATATATATATATATATATATATATATATATATATATATATTTACAGTGGTACCCCGACTTACGAGTTTAATTCGTTTTGTTTGTCTAAAATTCTCCTAATGGTTCTATTAAATATGGTAGGGGCATTTTTTAACCCAAATGGAAGCCTTAACCACTCAAAAAGCCAAAAATAGTGGCAAATGCTACTTTCTCGGTATCTTTTGGATGGATGGGTCCATGTCAATACCAAGATGTAAGGTCTAAGGTTGAAAAGAATTTTGCTTTGGTTAATTTGTCAAGAATGTCGTCAATTCTAGGTAAGGGTTTTGCATCTGCCTTAGTTATTGAATTTAATTTTCTAAAGTCAATACAAAGTCTGGTTTTCCCTTCACCACGCTTTTTTTCAAAGGTTACAGGAAAAGAATACGAGCTATGTGACTCTTTAATGATTCCTGCTTCTTATAGACTCTTAATTTGGGTCCTGATCTCTTTTTCTTCAACTGGCGAGGTTCTATAAGCTCCTAAGCTAATTGGTAGGTCAGAATTTAAAATTATTCTTTGTGGTCCCATCCTTCTTTACCTATGTCATACATATTTACTGAAAACTGTCTACTATTGCTTTGTAACAGTTCTTTTAAATCAATATCTACATTTAAATTTTCTATGTCATTATTAATTTCAACATTACTACAATTTTGTACACTCTTTGCCCTATTGTTGTCAGAGTATTCACCACATTTGTCAAATACATCACAGTCAATATTAAAAATATTATTATCATGATTCACATACATGTCATTACTTTGGATATGTAAGGAGATATTGGTACTCTGATCAATAATTTCAATTAGTTTTAACGGATTCGAAACTATAAAGTTACCCGGCGATTAACCATAAACGAATTGTACTACAGATAACCAGTCGCTGAGTAATTCCTGAATACGCAGCCGAGGGTCCATTTGTTCGTGTTTAATTTTCGGCCTTAGGAGCCGTGTCAAGGAGTATAATTAACTCCCGATGGATGGCCCTTAGTTATAAAGGATTGTTATATTGAAATACACATGGATTTGTACAATCAATGATTAATTTAAATAATTTGCATCCTGGGAGTCCCATAACAAGATAAGGCAAGTTGTTTTCGATGACATAAACAGACATATCCCTGTTCAAATTTCCTATTCTCAAATTAAATTTACATTTATTGGTTATTATTATCTCTCCCTCAGCTTGCCTGACCTCAATTGGAGCACATGTATAACAATGTAGATGATTTTCAATAACTAATTTCTAAGAAATCAAAGTTATAGTGGAGGCAGTGTCCACCACACAATTTAAACCTCTTTCCCTTTTAATTTTATTAAGTCTCACATTACAAGAATTTATATTATTATTGTCCCCAATGATTCCCTTTAACATAATTAATTGTCATTCATGATATTGGTCTTCCTCAAACTCAGTGTACTCACGCCTCTGATTCTGGTTTGGTGTTGTTAATCCATAAAATTTCTCTGATAAATTGCAAGTTTGTTCCCAATGGAATGCATTCGCAATGACAAAATTTAAGCATTTTCGACATGGTCTAGTTGGTAAATTTGAATATTCTTGGTAATGATTAATTTGGTTGTTGGGTCTATACGTGAAAGTCCTATTTCCTAAATTCTGGGCCCCTCTGGGTTGCCAATGTCTAAATTGATGCTGTTGATTGTAATTGGGTTTAAACTGAGATTGGTGATTATAGTTAGTCCTAATTTGAGGTTGGGTGTAGTGGTTCTGTCTAAATTGGTGGTTGTTCTCAAATCTGGGATTGAAGAAGTTATCTCGATTAGTCTGATTGGATCTGTTTCCCCACTATTTATTTTAATTAGCTTAGTAGCCAACACTAACCATTCTGTTGTTGTTTGAGGAGGATTTGCAACCATCGTCAATCTCATCTGAGCATTTAATCCCTGTGTCAATCCCTCTAGTATTAAATTTTTACATAATCCGAACTTTTTTCCCACGTCAATCTTTTTATGAAAATATTTTGTCAACTCTTCTACCATTTTATATCTCAAATTAGAAAATTTTGAAAAATCTACACTATCGGCTTCAAAAAATAATTCTTGTAAGGTATTCTTTAAGTTCAGTCCAGTCTTGAATATGCAAACATGAGTTTACAAAAGCAGTGAGGGCTTCTTCCTTGAAACGTCTTGACTTTCTTCAAACGTCTTGATAATTTTTTCTTCGTCTGACAAATTGGCCTGGGAACATCTGTGTTCAAAGTAAGCTAACCACTTCTCTAACTTCATACCTCCTTGTGGGTCAAAAGAAATGATGTCTTTTAAATCTTTGTCTGAATTGTCATTAGTTTGAAATTGCTTATTACTTTTATGACCAGAACATCCTGCATTATTTTAATTTACTACAAAGATTGGTCAAGTTGCTGTTTTGATTCATCCTCATCATTACTACTTACGGTAAATGATTGACCTGTTTGCTCCTTAGTTTTTTTAATATTGCTCTCCATTGTTTCAATTTACCAAAATATCACTTCAAGAACTCTACAAATAAACAATTCACATACTCTAGGAATGCAATAAATTCAAAACATAATCAAATATTTTAAAAACACAAAAATGAAATTATTAAACCTGTTTTAAAATTTCTCGTTTCAAAGTGAACCCATAATTAAAATTTATATCTATTAAAATTTGAAAAACAAATCAACCTTGGCTCATAATCAAAAGTGAAAGTTAAATCAAATAAGGAATTACAGTGAAAATTAAATGAACATTCAATAACAACAGACGAATTTTAAAAATTTAATGCAACCTCTTCTGGACTTGCTGAAAAACACTTGAAAATTGATGATCTCATAAAGAGAAGAAAAAAAGCACCACACTCTTGGATCCGGAATCACTGATGTCACACGTCTGATGAAAAACAAACTTTTCAAAATAAATCTTCTTGATCGCACACAACTTGAGTATACCCCAAAAATAAAACTTTCTGTTTCACACGATCAGCTTTGAAGATACTTAGTCACACGGCCCAATTTCCCCTTGAACACCCGCTTCCATCTGTGGATGGGATCCGTTGAGGTCTTCCCGCACGCAGGATAGAGTCCATCAGTCTTTTGTAACACCACCAGACACGGGCGAGAAGGGGCGGTGAAGGTGGTTGATATTTTATCCCACGTTCGTGCGTCACGGCTGCTTTCACTCAATTCTGCATCCTACGTCGTCGGCCGGTGAAACTTGTTGACATCTAGAAAGTAGTTATCCAAATATGGCCCTTCAGGCCTTTCAAATAACCGGGCTCACAAAGAACACCGCTTTTTCCAACAAAACTTTATATATCTGAAGCCTACATTTTTACTTGAGGACAGAAATCTGCGGAGACCCAACCTGTACATGGCGCAGAGCCTTAAATATACTTTCTAAAGTAGCTTGTCATGTGATCTTGATATGAGAGGTTAATTCGTTAAAGTTTAGGAGTGGCGTGATACTTGCGCGGAAGAAGTTAATTTAGGTACCCACGCCACGAGTGTTTGTTTTTTAAGCAACAGAGCCGCCATTTAAAGAAATTCATCCAAGGAAATTTAGAATAAGCTAGGATTTGAAAAGCCTAAAAGGATTTATAATGTTATATATATATATATATATATATATATATGTGTGTGTGTGTGTGTGTGTGTGTGTGTGTACATATATGCATAGATAGACAGATAGGTATAAATATGGATATGTAGGTATTCATATAAAATTTATTGATAGTAATTACATACTTCATTGGGTTCCAACGTAATAAAATCTTTTTCTCTTTGCTCACCCCTATCATCGATGAGATACGACACTTGAAGTACCGACTGTTGTAGGTGAACATGCATGGTTGTGTACCTTCGTTCATTTGAGAGTAATATAAATAATTAAAGAAATAAAACAGCACAAAATATAAAATTGAGGCATGAAGATTGAAGAATGGTTCTTTAGAAATTTACGACGATGAATATCCAATATTCGAAATCTTAACTTAATACAATGATTGATATATAAATAATTATATATTGAAATAACAACTAAACATAAACATCTCTTTTAATGATCGCATAATTTTCGAGAAAACGGTAATAAAAGTGCCTATTTGTTCTGGAGGATTCCATTTATTTCTTGATCTTCCGCATCTATTTTAAAAAATGCATCCCCAATTACATTATAAATTGTCTTGTGCTACCATCTGGTATGTAAAATAAGAAATAATAAATATTCAGGATAAACGAAATGGGTTGTTTTAATCCTTTTGATGCGTTCCTTTTAAACTCCCCAGCCCGAAAATATCACAGTCAAGAAAAATAGAAAGCGAAACCTCACCCCGTGATTTTGACGGGAGTGAAAAGGAAGGGGTTAAAGGTAATATTCTTAAAATCAAAAATCAACTCCTGAAATAAAGGCAGATTTCAACGAAATTATCTTACCGTTGATACTAATCGAAACATTTGCAATTTCCCAGTCATGCTCTGCCTCATTCTTTGCAATGTATCATTTCTTGATCCGTAATCAAAGCCAGACTTTATATTGGAACATGCTAGCCACACCACGCTGTTATGCAGAGCAATAAATTCTGTCATGTATTGTTTGTGGCACTGTGCCAGGAGGGCAGTGTGCCCATAGTCTTGCTTAATTTTCTAACACTTTTGATTTGGTGGAAATCACTTATAATATTCATTCGACTTTTCACCTTTTTAATTTGCCAAACCGTACTTTAGACCTGGTAGTTGTGTCCACTCATCTCATATTTCACGCTTTCTTTTTATCTAGCGACACCACTATTATCTAGCTGGGGATTATAAAACCTTGAGGTATTCTTTTCGATAAATTTCCCTCATTTATTATCCTTTTTCTAAATTTTAGGGATTTATCTCATTTTAATACAATCGTGTAAAAACATATGGTGAGGCACACAACTTTAGTTATCCATAGACTTTAAATTTAGTACGCTTTTAACTAGTGGTAATCAATAAGTACCCTTTTGTAGAACGAAGCCGAACTATAATTTCTCACTTTTACTGAATCGCGACAGTCTTTTGAGAACTATACATAGTCGTCACCTCTATTTTATTCCAATTACGTGAAGATACTCTTTACTTAAATTCATTTTAAATAGCGGCTATCTAGAAAAAAAAAGTAAAATTCAGGAACTGATCGGAAATCCATAGGTATCTTTGCGGTTTCCCACTGCCGTATGAAAATTAATTAAAGGTATATTTTCAATGCATCGTTAATAATGAAACTCATTTTATTGACACTGCTCGGATCTCAAAAATCTATAACTTTACTCCCAGATGTGAGTTTTGCCAGCCAAATGAACTGCAGTAGCATACACTGTAGTTTGTGATGTTCATTCTTTAATGGATTTCAAATGGAGAAGAGTCATCAGGATAATAGTACTATGGACTGATTAATTATCTAAAATATGTCATGTGGCTATGCATTTTATAACTCTGACATTGAATACGAGCGAGAAATATTCGGCAAAATGCACCGGTTCCTGAAGTTTTATTGAATCAGATCATGATTATTTCCCTTAAAAATGAAACTCTAAAATTTGGTTTGTATTTTTGAATACTTGAAACATTTGCAATTATTTAACGTATACAGCTGTCTTTTAAGAATGATTTTACAGTGGTTTTCTCAACAGAGGATATTTGACCACAATCTGTATAAAAATTTCGTACATCCGCTTATGAGTGCTGATAATTGCATCATAAGGGTAATAATCAAAATGAGCGAGAATGCTATTCATCGTTAAGTTTGTCATCTCTTGAAAGGAAATTCCCAGTAATAAATAATGTAACATTTGTTATTCTTCTTATAATTCATAACTACTACATTTCTTCTGGTAATTTTGTTTTTCAGCTCGCTTGTATTTTCTGTATTACCATTTTACTCGTCGTGATTCAATGAACTCCTTCCAATCCACTAAGGCAGACACCCCTATGTTCAACGAAACATGACCCTTGAAGTCCTGACTGATGTTAGGTGTCGTGGAGACACGACACATTATCAGAAAATAGAGAGGGGAACACCGCAGGTGCGGAAAACGATATTTAGAGGGGTACAGGATATATAACGCAAGGAAAGGAGACAAAGAAGTGCTTGACCAGCTGGGTGTAATGAGCTGCGTAGGCGAAATGAAAGATGAGATGTGACAAGTTGGGGGAGTTGAAAATAAGAAATGGGGTCACCAGATGCGTTTAAAGAGCTGGTAGAAGGTGAAATCGGACGCAAAGAGGAGGCTTAGTGAGATAAGAAAAGGGGTTGGCAGTTTTTACGATGTGGGACTTTGTTAAAAGCACAGCAGGAGTCGGAGAATAGCGTGAGAAGTTGGGAGTGTGAGAAGCCCCAGAAGGGTGCAAGGGCTTAGACCCCCTTCAATTTTGATTGGAGAGGATATTAATATAAAAATAGATGGTCGGCCAATGAAGTGGCCCCGGATCGACTTATAGGGCAGGAGATAGCCACCAATGGAGGCCTGAATAGATAATTAGAAAAGTTTAGTTCGAGATGAAATGTGGTAGAGAAAAACAGATTGGTTTGAGAACTCAAAAAGTGTGGCGGGCAGCATTTAGACGAGCACAGAGGGCCGCGGTGAAGGAGCCCGGCGGAGATAAAGCTCCAGAGTTAGACGAAATTGAGAGGACAAGCTGCTTACGGACGGACCTTAGCGAACCGAGGCCGTCGTCTACGCCAGATACCAGAGTATGAGAATAAAGGCTCGTAAAGACTGAACAGATGGCGAGATGAAGTAATACGTAAGTTAGCCTGGAGAAGTAGATGTAAGCCCCATATACCGGAGTGACCGACCGCTTACCCTGCCGTCAACCGAGAAAGAAGCTGACCGATGATTGAACCCCGGCCAGCCGAAATGAGTGTGCATTGACGGAGCAGGTTCCCTGACTGATGCTGCCAGCGTATGGTGATCCTGCCGCTTCTCTGGACCAGCGACGTCCGATGATTCCTCCCCCCCCCCACTCAGCCACCCCGGTGAGGCGCACTTGGACGGATAAACTATTGTTGTAAGGAGAGGTCTTTGGCGTGACGGAGTGTCTTCAAATAAGGTAGGAGAAATTTTGCTAATTCTGCCAATGCCCAGTACGTACGAAAAATCAAAGGTAATTAGATGGGATTAGCCTAATGGGAAATGTTGTTTAATGTACATAGATATCTATCATTTGATTGTGGAATTCCTTAATAATTGGATTAGTGTGTTATATTGATTTAGCAATGTGTTTATGTGTATCAGTTAAGAATCTTAGTGGTGTATAGGTGGGATTATTAATTAAGAAGATTTCTTTATAATCAAACGATGACACTGAATAGTTGAAGGAGGGTATTGATGAGAATGAATATTGTATTAATGATAAGAAATATTGTTGTAACATGATATAGGAGTGAATGTTACATTTCTTTGGATGAAATTTAAAAAAAATATGAATGGAAAGAATAAAAACATAGTATACTTTTCCATAGTATATCTTATTCTACATTTAAAAGAAAAAGTGGGGAACCTAAGATCAAATGGAAAAATAGATTTAGCTTTAAAGATTGGCTTTAATATGTTGACTTCCAGTTTTGGGTAAATATAACAGGGAACAAAACAAAGTTTTGTTCTAATACGTAATATCGCAAAAAATTCATGGAAACTCGTGATTCATATAAATTTTTTTAGGTAATAGCAAGGATCAATATTTGGTACTGTCTAAAAATACATGGGAATAAGGTAAAATTAGAAGGTATTGATACTAGTAATATAAAGGCCAGAATAAAGTGTAAAGGTAGATGTTATTCATCAAGATTATAAAAAACCTGAATAATGAAAATAAAAAGCATATGAATAAAAAGGATTCTACACAAAACTTTCAAAAACTCTCGCTATTCCGATTGCGTTAGAGTGACGGCAAGTAGCCGGGATCGAAGGTAGATTACTGGTTACGAGATTTGTGGATGACGGTATATCGACACGGTGTCGACGACACCAATTATTGCTCCCATAACCGATCTGTCAACCTCCGGTTACGCGGCGGCTTTGTGTCCACATTGACGGGATACGCGCGGCTGTCTCGCGGTTCGCAGTCGGATGCACGATAGATCCATTCCTACCGGAAGCGGCCTGCCACTCGACGGGGTAGTCGCGGGCGTGAAGACACTCCCGTGACGGATCTGATACTGACCTAATGCGCCGGCCCGGCAGTGGAGATATCGGCTGGCCGGAACCTTCCGGCCCCGGCCTGATGGCTCTGTGTTTGTTGGGTATATATATATATATAATTCTTGGGATGCATTCTATCCCACCCCGTTTAACACATTTCTTGTCAACCAGTTCAATACTTTTCTCCTACCATGTGGTTTTCCACCATAAAAAAATGTATTTCTTCTTTTTATTCTTCTATACTGCTGTGCTTATATAAATACTGATAAAAAACGAATAGATGATACGTAAATTCGCTATTTTAAAAATTTTTTAATTATCAATTAAATCAAATTTAAATTTTAAACAATAGAACAATGGATAGATACCTTTATTCAATTGCAAAGTGATAATACAAATAAGATTCTGAATTTGTAGATTATGCTAACTATTTTAATTAAATTTATAATTAAAATTTTGCGTTATGTGCTCTTTTATTCTGACTAACAATTGGTTCGTCGAATTACTTCTTTTAATTTTCGTTAAAATATACGTATTTAGGTGATAAAATACTTTTTATCCTTTATGTCATTTTGTGACAGAAAATATGAGAATACTTTTGCTTATAGCTTTTATTAATGAGCTGTTTCATATGAATCACGTAAATATCTTTGTTTGGTTTATTATATGATAAAATTCGAAACTCCGGAGTTTCCATAATTATCAAAACCATTATGCTTTATAAAGAGACTATGGTGTCACGCGTCTAATAGGAGATTATCAGATCCCATTTTGAATGTTGAATAGGTTTTAAAATGAACGTCAGACACATGTCCACATATCCAATATCTTCATGATACTCGCACAAGGATTTCGAAAATTCTTATTCAGGAACCACTGAAAAAGCAAATACTACAGACATACAATTCCGTAGCAATGCAAAACGCTCGAGACTAGAGATATCGATTTTCAAGATAACCAGACTTGGTCAATAAAATATATTTCATTTTATTTCAAAGCACTGCAAATACAATTGTCATAATTTTCGAGACGCAGTGTTAAGTTCCGACGCAGATTTCTATCGGTTTTCGATTCATTTCATCTTCATCTGAGGAGTCGGAATATAGTCCTTTGAAGCTCCGCTAGTGAAATGTATCCGAGTGGAAAATGTCTTGATGTTATTAGGGATAAAAGAAGAAAGAGAGACAAAGAAGACAAGTTAACTGTCTAACATAGTTTGAAATGGTACTTATGTTAGAAGTAACACTGGATCAGTCATTCTTGGATTTTTTATTCTGCTTAGAAATTTTGCGAGAAATAAAACATAAGGAGATATATGTTTGCCTTACAAGATAGAAATGTTCAAAATTTAATGTCAAGCTGGTACTTGATTTTTTTCATTATAAAAAGAATGCGAATTCACTACTGATAACATATAAATGAGACTAGAATTTTCTAATCTATATATATAAAACAGTTCCGTAACTGACTCATTCATTCACTGACTGACTGACATACAACGCACAGACCAAACCGCTGGACCTAAAGGGCTGAAATTTTGCATGGCGATTCTTCTAATAGTGTAGGGGTGCACTAAGAAAGATTTTTCAATAATTCTTCTTAGATTTTTTTAAATTAAATTTTTAAGCCGTTTTTTAAACTTTTTTTAAGTTTGCATTTAAAATAATACATTGAGGGTTATAAAATTTATATCACGAGAAAGATCATAAAAATTCCTTCAAAATGAAATTTTTTTCTAATTTTTACCTCCATTTCCTGATTTTTGGTGAATTTTTAAATATTAATTTTTAGAATTTTATTTATTAAATGTTGATCACGTGATTTCTTTTTCTGGTACTTTCAATAAATTTATCGTCACGTGCGTAACAACTAGATAGACAAAAAAAATATTTTTTTCTCTTTCTAATGCAGCAGACGATTGGATATTATCCAAAAAATATGCATATCCCTTACGATTTTTTTATAAATATATATATATATATATATATATATATATATATATATATATATATACACATAGATATATATTTTACATCAATTGTATACATTGATCATCGCATTTATTATAAATATATATATTTATTTTTTGGCATAAATTGCATACGTTGACCGTTGTATTTAATTTGAATGTACTCCGTAGCGAAGCGCGGGTTTTCAGCTAGTAAAATAATAAATCTACATAAGATACATACATTGTTGAAGATTTTGTCTCCCCCTACTTATAATTGCCAAATATTTAAAGACATTCCATTTATACATTCTGCAACATGTTATTTATACTTTGCGTTTCTCACTTATTGCCGAAATCGATATCATTCGGTTATTGTATTAGTGAATATCTGGTGAACACCTCTGATTTACCTTTCCTGAGAATATCTGATAAAATTCTGTTAAGAGATTCATAAACTGGTGATGTGATGAAGTTTAAAAATGCTTCTAGACTTTCTTTAACCTTTAGCCTACGGGGCTAATTTTTCCGATTCTCTCTTTAGAATTTCATATTCCCTTTGTAAGAAGGCTATTAAGAGGATATATATATATATATATATATATATATATATATATATATATATATATATATATATATATATATATGTATATATATATATATATATATATATATATATATATATACATATATATATATATATACATATATATATATATATATATATATATATATATATATATATATATATATATATATATATATATATATATATATATATGTGTATATATGTATATATGTATATATATATATATATATATATATATATATATATATATATATATATATATATATATATGTATATATATATATATATGTATATATATATATATATATATATATATATATATATATATATATATATATATATATATATATATATGTATATATATATATATATATATATATATATATATATATATATATATATATATATATGTATATATATATATATATATATATATATATATATATATATATATATATATATATATATATATATATATATATATATATATATATATATATTCATTCTTGGATCCGTATTCTTGGGATACATGCTATCCCACCCCATAAGGAAAGGGTTAATTTATTTGTTTGCCAGGCTGTTCTATTAGTTCTTTATCGTGCTCAAATCCAGACGACTTTGTGCTCCTGGTTTTGAACGCCCCAGGTTAAAGATATGAGAAATACAGGTTCGCCACTGTAGGGTAACTTTAATCGAGACCTACAATCATGAACGATTACACGAACATCCCTGTCAACGACGGGACCTACAGTCTCTTGTAATGAACGATAGTAACATAGCTAATGGCTATCGTCCACATCATAAGTGCTGCAAAAAAGACCTAATAAAAATATGTTATTTCTCTAGAAGAAAGGGATAGATTTTCCAAATCGTGGCACGAGTGGGTAAAGGAGGTGAGAGGTGTTTGAAGACAAAAAAAAATCATTTTATCTTTAACTCCCAAACTTTAATTGCTTTTTTAAACAGCACATTTCCCAAACATATAAAATAATCGAAAATACAACTAAGTAGTCATATGCAGCTCTTCGTGTCAGTCAACATGGCGGACTCCCATTTCTTATTTCCACTAAAACTAGAGTGGAATTGAGTTGTTCCTTCACAGTTCTTTACTAAAGGCAACAGACCGATTCTGGAGAAGGATTTTGAGCTACATAAATAATTTTTTTACTTTAGTATATGATACTACATACTAATATTTAGAGAATTTTTGAAGTGATATTTTACAATAATTGAAAATTCAAGTATTGATTTCAGTGAAATATGTTATAATTATTGAAAAGACACACACAAAAAAAAAGATGCACACAATTAAAAATAAAATAAAAAAATATACAACTACCTTTTTTAGATTAAAAACCTAAACTTGTATATAATTAGTTTTGAAATAACTGCATAAAAATATGCCATTTCAAGCAGATAACATGCATCCGAGTAATTATAATTTTTGACATGCGTTTTAGCTGAAACTTGTGAGATGTATACTTTAGTGGTCCCTTAACTGCTACAAAAGTCTTCCTTATATACTACGAATATGAAAGTAATGGCTTCCTTCTTTTAATTGTAAAAATACCTCTGACTATATGGCCTAATGGGTTATAAACAGAGGTGGCTAAATTGTTAACTTTTTTTAAAACATCACCGTGCTGATTATTTACTCTGTATGAGCCATGAAGGGTAATTTTTTTTAATTCGAGAAAATCATACTTTTCAAGGGATCTTCTATCCTTGTTTCATTCATATTGCATATTTATTTGCAAACTTTCCTTTTAGCACCAGAAAAGATTTTCGGGTTAGAAAGCAAACTATTTAAAGATGTCGAACAAAAGATATAAATTGCCCGAAATAGTAAATTGAACTTTAGTAACAAAATGATCATTTATAAATCTTTCTTAAGACCCTTACTTACATCTGCTGGACCAGTTTGGTCGTATGCAGCGGATTCCAACATAAAAAATTCTGATGTTAGCTCAAAACCTGACTATTCGACAAATCATTAACTCCTCAATGTATTTTCGAAATGTTGATATTTATAAGGAGGTAAATCTCCACTATTCAAAATTATCTTCAAACTCTTGCTATTAACTTCCATAAAGATTTACCAAATGATGTTATTAAAAATCTTGCCTATTAAGACCCTGCTGACCCATCTAACAAGAAAGAGGCCTTTGCCATTCTTGCTCGTAAATTTTAATTGTTTGTCCTGTTCTTTGTTCGCTCAGTGCCTTTCCCCCTTCGCCATGTTTTACCTTTACTTGTACTATAGAAGCTTTTTGTTTTCAACACTTTGTATTTCCCTTCCTACTTTCGTGTTTTTTACTGATGACTGAAGTTTTATGCATTGCTATATCATCCTACAGTGGAGGGCTCGGCCCATGTACTGTAATTACCACTACTCTTCCTGAAGATCCTGAACAAAAGTTATATTGGAAGTTGAACTGTTATTTTTCTGTCATAATTTTCGTCCCAGATTTACACCATCCGTTGCGAACAAAAAAATGCCGACAATCATTTACAAAGTCTAAATTAGTTGGCTTGAAGGTTCTTCCTTGCTTTTCAGATATGTCACTGCTATCTTACAACCCTCCACTTGTTAAGGATAGCCCTCTCATAAATATCATGGTTAAAGGGGCCGTTAAAAAGGTAAGCCAATGCAAATGGGCCTGTTATCATTTTACTACGTTTCTGTATTTTTGAAATACCTCTGTAACATTTAAAAGTTAGACATTTTTGGCAACTGCTTCGAGAATTTTCCACGGATACTGACTGTCGCATAAAAACTGCAAGATATATGTTACTTACATGAAACTTACGAAAAAAACATGACAGGAACACGAAAGGTGATATAAAGGAACAGAATGTCCGTCAGATTGATTACAGCAAGACTTCATTTTAAATGTAGTTTGTTTCGTGCAAAGTTAAGTAATATATCCCTTATCTGATTAGTGAGTTCTTGATATGTGTCTTATTATATAACTAAGTTCTCCTTGAATGGGGACGTTGATGAACAGGGCATTAACATCATAGAATAACTAAGTGCAGTATATAGATCAGGATATACGTATATTTCCCTCCTTTCTTTACATATTCATAAGAGTGCTTTTATAACACATAACGTTGAGCGGGTCCTAACTTCGTAAAGAAACTCACCCTATAGATTCTTTATTTGTTAGTTCCATTTTATGATAGCAAATCAAGAAGACTTACATCGTAAAGACACAACATAGAAGTAGGTTTTACGTGGATGTTTTAATCATTGTAATAGGTGCATATGATTAGATCTCGGACTAAGAATCTAAACGAAATCGCAAGACACAAGTTCCGGAGGATTTCACCCTGTAGCATGGTAAGCCATAGTGTGTCTATTTGCTGTCATAAGAAATTTCTGGTGTCCATTGGAAATTAGCTTGCTATCGAGGGAGTATAACTTAATGTGGATAACTATATGTCGATGTTCTTAAATGTCAAAGGGTATAGGACATACATTTGCCATCGAGAAATTTCTTGTCAGTATATGCTATAACATACTACCGACTGATTGTTAATACGAAGTCCAGTTAACTACAAACAAAGTAACATCTTTACATCTGGTACCTTTCTCATCTACAGTTTGCGGTTCAAGGTAATTCAAACATGTAAAAGACAGCTTCAAGTGTTACCTATATGCGCATTTTGTCATTATCTATGCTACTGGGTGATGTATTTCAGACCTTTGAGGCTGCAATAGACATTAAATAAGAATTTTGTCCTCAAGTCGCAAAATATAAACCAGGACTCCCCGTTGAAAGGAATTTGATACATTCATCAGCTCAAAGTTTTCAATCTTGACAGCTCTGCAATTTTAAATGCCAAGGCACAAATGTTATCCACTGAAGTACTACATTGACAGATACCGAATCGCTTTGAAGCAGGCTTAGAAATACTAAATGCTGCTTCTTTTAAAGATGTGTGTCGGTATTGCGTTGCTGAGAAATTTCTTAAGATAATTGAATACTTCTCAGCATGACGTTCAAAAGAAAGATGAATGTACAGGTAAAGTTCTCTTTATTTCTAGTTTTATCTGGTTCTCTCTCTCAACTTCTTGCTAGTAATTCATAAGTTAACTTATCACACGTTTGAATCATAATACTTTATTTTCTAGTAAAATATCAAAGCTTTTAGTTGAAAAATATGATAATTCACTCCTAGAAACAATTGCACGGTGTTTCAATTGTTGTAAACTTCTCTTTGTTTCTAGTGTTACCTGTTTCACTCTCTTACCTTCTTGTTAGAAATTCATAAGTTAACTTGTTACACGTTTGAATCATGACACATGGTTCACTTGTAACATATCAAAACTTTTACTTGAAAAGTCTGATAGTTCACTCCTATCAACAATTGCACAGTGTTTCAATTGTTGTAAACTTATCTTTGTTTCTAGTGTTGTCTGTTTTATTCTCGTATCTCCCTGTTAGAAATTCATAAGTTAACTTGTTACAAGTTTGAATCATGACACATGGTTCACTTGTAACATATCTATACTTTTATTAACTTTTATTAGAAAAATATAATAGTTCATTCCTATCAACAATTCTACGGCATTTCAATTGATGTAAATTGTTCTCTTTGTTTCTAGTGTTGACTGATTCTATATCTCATCTTCTCGTTAGAAATTCATAAGTTAACTTGTTAAACGTTTGGATCATGATACTTGATTTTCTTGTAACATATCTTCACTTTTATTAGAAAAGTTATGATATGTTGCAAGATATGATAGCTCACTTCTATCAACAACTGTAGGGTGTTTCACTAAATGGAGTTATACTATTCACTACCCTTTTTATTTTTCCTTGTGCATTTTTGTATTAAGATCATAGAAGATATTGAGATATGGCTTGTTGAGTTCAATATGTATTGATAATCTATATTTTTAAGTATTAACAAGTAATTTAACAAAACAGATTATATTAAAATTTTCATAATTCGAGGGCATAGTTTTCCTGAATATGGAATTTGAATATCGGCTTCGAAGAACTGCAAGAGATTTTAGAATGATTAACATATCTTATAGTCAGAATAATTTAAGAAATCAATGTGGATTTGATATTGAATTTTATATACCAATCTTAAAATTAAAATAACCCATATAATACATTTTAATCAATTATTATATGACTGTTTATGCTTTGAATCTTATTTCAGTTTCAACTTTTGTAATTTGTTCTGTACAGAGGATCAAATTATCAAGTATGCTATTGAAATTCATTAACTTGTTAATTACAGATTCACGACAGAGTTATTTTAAATCTTTGAGAGGCAAATGATCCGATACAAAATTCGTTTTAATAAACGATAAATAAAAAATAGCCTTTAATTAATTTTAAAAACACCCTAGTTAAAACCCGTAGCATCGATTTCCTATTCATTTCCAAGGATTACTTGTTACAGACTCTCATAAACTAAAATTAATATACTTCGGAAGTTGTCTTCCTCTAATCGAGGTGAAACAAAACTGAAGACAGATAAAATGGTCGTTAAGTGTCCGCTTGAAATTTAATGCCTATGGGAAATTTAAACTGAAGTTGATGATAAGAAATTTGCCAGTTTTAGCGTCCGGTACAAATTTGCATGATCTTTTGAGAGAAGTTTCGAAAACTTCCTTCATATTTAATACATGCCAGGAGAATTTATGTAAAACCAGAAAAAAGAAAAATTCCAGCGTCTAATAATAGAGTGCACTTTTAGAAATATTACGGTTCCTACCTTTTCATAATTAATTGAAATGATACAGTTTGACGAACTGTTTATAAAGTGGTCGATTAGTTAATTTTTTCTCTGAAACCGTAACTTTATTAAAATAGTTATATGAGAAGGTATTTAAGCAACCTTTTTGTAGCTTTATTTAAGAGGCTACAAAAAGATTGATTAAATACCTTTATATATATATATATATATATACTGTATATATATATATATATATATATATATATATATATAATTTTAAGACCATTATAATAGGCTTTTAAAAATGACTTTATTTATTTAAAAAAACATAATGTGAATTAGATTAAATTTTTCATTTGAGTTTTAAATTATTTAGTCTCTATAAATGTAACTAGTTATTTATACTAAAGATTTTAATTTCCAGGGTTAAATAATGAAAAATGTTGATGTTTTAATGGCTGAGTTAATGATATTAAGTGCACACTTTAATTAATTAAATGGCCCTCATGAGATGTTTTGAGATTAAACCCCTATATTTTAATATTTTGCCGTGGATTTTTTTTTTCAAATTCACGTATACGAAACAATTTTAAGTGATTCATGTTTTTGAGAATTAAAAATATAGGTTTACATGGAATTTTATTTAACTCTCCAGAAAAAATATTTTATAACTATATTTTCTAACTATTTCAAGATGCATATATTTAATTATATAATTAGTGATGTATATAAAAGCTGAATACTTAATGCGTACTCCAGTGTGAAATTTAAATTTACCCCGTACTCGAATAATTTTTTTGCGGGAAATTTAACGAACTTTAAGTACTTTTACGAAATAGTTTTATAAAAATCTCGAATAATTAACAAAATGGATAAAATTTGGTTAACAGAGCGAATGATTAATAAATGATGCAAAATTATTTTATACAATGATACATATTTCATTTAGCTTAAAATAAATTGGTTTCAAACCTAGTGACATTGCTCAGCCTTTATTTCAATCGAAACCCTTTGCAGTTACTGTCATTTAGTAACGGAGCTCATTTTTGTCGCCAATTTAAGGAAGGAAAGACATAACATTTCTTTGAATGACATCCGTGACGTAAAACTGAGATTAAAAGAGAAATATTTTTTTAAGGCACTGCACATTTTTTCACTGTACTTTCTGAGTAGGAAAATGTACTTGTGAAATATTTGGAAATAGAAATATTTTGGGTTATTTAAAAATGCTGATTATTATTGGAATATCTAATATGTAAACTGTTATGATAGCCGCCCACATGTTTTAGTGGTTAGCGTTCTGACCTTCCACGCTGTGGGGGTTGGTTCAAATCCTGATTAAGGCCTGGTTGTTTCCTTGTCGTCCCCCTCATAGGGAGCAATGCTGGCTAACCTATATGGTGCACTCATAATAATGTAAACAGTAAATTGCGGTGAATAACAAAAGGCGAATGTGTCTCAAAGTGCCTCCGTATAAAGGGGACAAGGACCTTCAAACTCTATTTTTTAAAAATTTTCCATTTTTTACTTTGTTTGCAAAATGAGAGTAATTAATTTTCTTTTTTACTACACTGAAAACCTTTAAAATTAAAAATAAGGAGTTTTTTGCAGCATAATGCCTGTTTTTCATTTTTTTTTTCAAAAATTCTAACATTTTTCAAAATGCTCTATGCGCATTCTATATTAATTAAAGTCATTAAATTTTTTATTATAAGTTTACCCTAAGTGTATAAATATAAATGTGCATTTATTTATTTATTTATTTATTTTGTAGGAATCTAAAGTCTTAAATATATTTTTTTATATTCTGCCTGTTATTTTTTAAGGTTTTTACTTTATTTTATGATCTATAAATTTCAAAAATATTTTGCGATTTCAAAAAAATATGCACAGTTTTGTGACAAACACTTTAATTAACAATTCTGAGAAATTTGGAAGATATCAGAAGAAAATTAATACGAAGGGAGCCTTTTGAAAAATTCTAGCATTTTTGAAGAATTTTTTGATAAACAGGTCTATTTCTTCCACAAAATACTTATTTGTGAATTCTAAGAATTTTCAGTGTAGTAGGAAAGAATATTAATGGCGGGCGCGGTAGCCCGGTTGGCAAGAGCAGCGGGCCAGTGATCTGAACGTCCCTGGTTCGAGGCTCGTCGCTGCAAATCTACCGCCGTGTTCACTAATGGTGGCTGGGGCACGTAAAATAGGGCGTGGCTACAATGTCCTCCATGTTCTCAAATTTACCTCTGGAGGTGCGGGGTCAAGTGTTCCGGTCTCGTCACTTGGCTCGGTTCAAAATTACGGGACCGGTCATTTAGCCAAGTCGGACTCCGACCCTTCCGGTGCTATTAAAAACCGGAGCCGCACCTTCATCGCCCATAGCCTTCGGGACTTGACCTGATGTTACATGTCGGTCAAGGGGCATCAGCTACAACAACAACAACAGAATATCAATCATACTCATGTGGTATATAGAAAAAAATATTGAAAATTAAAGAAGAACGAGATTGAAGGTCCCTTGTTCCCTTTAGCAAACAAAAAAAACCTCTTATGATTTAAAGCAGCATTTTTAACTGATATATTACAATGGATAAATATACTCTGGGTATAGCGGAGATGGGACTTGGTTTACTTTTACGGACGACAACACTCGTCCACATAAGATTCACCTAGTCGAGGATTATCTTGAAAGTGAAGATACTCAACAGATGGATTGGCCAGCCAGATATCCAGATCGACACCCTATTGAACAGGTCTAGAACTCTGTTCGGAGGGCAATTGCAGCTCGTCATACAGCTCAGAGAACCACCCAGAATCTGAAAACTGCGTAGTTGCAGGTGTGGGACCGACTGCCACAGGGACGCATCAAACCTCGTTTCCAGTGTGTCATCGTGCTATGAGAGCTGTATGTCTATGAGAGAGGGCAATACCGTATATTAGAGTCAGTTTATGTTCTATCTCGCAACATTGGTTTGGAGATTCCTGCGCAAGTGAGCCTAACCAACGAGCATGAGTGCGTACCATGATTGTTGTGTGGTAATTTTTTTTTCTCTAATATAACTGGGTATCCCTGCCAAATTTCATTGAAATCTGTCCATTGGTTTTCCAGAAATTGGTCAAAATGGAAAATTCGCTTTATTTTGAACATAAGTGTATTATATTTTATAAGACACATCGTTACATATCTGAAAATCGTTGTTTAACGAAGTCCATCTAGTTTAGATTAGTGAGCAACTTCCTTAAACGGTCTTTCTATCCATTCGACAATTAAACAAAGAAAAAAACAACAATTTTCAACTGTTTGGTTAGTAAGCATACACAAAAGTTAATCCATACACAGGGCAGCAAAGGTTTTGGTGCCCTGACTTTAAATATGGCATTAGTTTTTGCCTAGGAGCTCAAATATTAAAGATATAACATTTTAGTGAAATATACGTTACACTATTTTAGTAAGTTAAATCCGTGGATCAAATTAAAAACTAAACACGGATTTTTTATTATTATTATATTTGTTTAAAATGTGAAAGGAACATAGAAATAATTGATAATATTGCAGTTATACTTATCTAATTGCAAAGAACAAAAAAGAGAAAAAAATCATAGATGAAACCAACAAGTCATTGAACACTTCGGAAACAACTTTTCCGTGACATTCTTGAATGCATATTAGAACAGTCGCTTTCTAAACTCCAACAGTAATCTGCCATTATGTGCGTATCCCATCTTCCTTGGTAGCGGTCCTCTGTAGTTTTAATATCCTGGTAAAATCTTTCACCTTGTTCCTCAATTATGTGATCTATATTTTCAGGAAAGCGGTCTAAGTGGTTGTGTAAATAGTGTATCTTAAAGGTCATGTTACACCCAAGGGATCTGAAACTGTTTAGCATCTCGTTTACAGGTTCAACACAGCTTTCAGCTTTGCGTTTGGCCACAAAATTTGCAACAACTGCAACAAATAAAGTCAATGCTTTTCGCTCAGCCTCATTCATGGAATTTACGAAGGCACTATCCTTAATGAGTTGTATTATGTGTGGGCCGTCAAGTATTCCTGCTTTAATTTTTTCCGTACTCAACTTAGATATTTTTCCCTATATATGGAAAGTATGATCCGCTCTTAACATTTACAAACTGCTTCATTAGACCCAGCTTGATATGCAGTGGAGGTAAGGTGATTTTCTCTCGTCCAACTAAGGGGTCGTTAATGGAATTCTTTTCCCCAATGTCCATGTTTTCTCTTTTTTCTAACCCAGTGTTGTGTTTTGTCTGTGTTATCCCAGATGCAGACGATGCAAGGCTATTTGGTGCAGACACTTTGCTGTCCAAGGAGAAAGTTTACCATTTTTAAGTCCGCACAAATCACCCATTGATGTTCATGATACTTTATCTTCCCCAAGACCAAATTTATGGTGTCATATTCTTCTTTCATTTTCGTTGAGTGAGCAATTGGTATTAAACCACATTTTTTCCATTGTGTAGAAGGACACATAAAAAACTTCGCTTTGAGCTGTCAATAAATAGGTGCCAATCATCGGGAAATTACACAGGACCACCCATTTTCCCCATAAGTCCAGGTTCCCAGGAGGACAAATCACCCATACTGGACTACATTTAATAGAGAAAAACATTGATAGATAAGTGTATGTACAGCAAAACCTCGTTTATCTGGCTGTCGTTGATCCGGATCTCCTGATAATCCGGATCAGATTTGTAGACTATATTTTTATTTAATTTTCACATTAGATAATAATTTTTAACTATGATAGCAAGAACGTAACTATAAGTACATCAAATATTCTCCTTTTAGTTTGATTCAATGTACAAGACCAAAGCTATGGTGTCATATTCTTCTTTCTTTTTCGTTGAGTGAGCAATTGGTATTAAACCACATTTTTTTCCATTGTGTAGAAGGACACATAAAAAGCTTCGCTTTGAGCTGTCAATAAATAGGTGCCAATCATCTAGAAATTATACAGGACCACCCATTTTTCCCATAAGTCCAGTTTCCCAGGAGGACAAATCACCCATACTGGACTATATTTAATAGAGAAAAACATTGATAGATAAGTGTATGTACAGTAAAACCTCGTTTATCTGGCTGTCATTGATCCGGATCTCCGGATAATCGGGATCAGATTTGTAGACCATATTTTTATTTAATTTTCACATTAGATAATAATTTTTAACTATGATAGCAAGAACGTAACTACAAGTATGCCAAATATTATCTTTTTAGTTTGATTCAGGTAACTGACTGCGTTGAAAATGCCATTTTTTGACTATTTTGGTCAACTTCATATTTTGCAAGAATCTTGTAAATCAATGTCTTTTCAAAACCGTTTTGTTTTTTATTCTACGTCAATTAGAAGCAGAGTTATAGCTATTTTAATAAACATCGTCTAATACAAAATTGAAGTGACAAGCAACTTTAAAGGCGTTTTTCTCAGAATTAAGTTTTTTAGCACAAATCTCTACCTTTATCATGATATTTCACATAATAATGCATATAATTTGATAAAATTTTCAGGAAATGTTTTAAATGCTATTGTTAATGAAATGACGTACAATAATTGATGTATAATAAATAGTTTTTGATTTGGGGATGTTTTTATAAGGAAAGGAATGACGAATTGGGGAAAATTTTCATATTGGAACATAAAATTGTCTGTATTATGTTTGCATTTTAAAATTTCTCTTAGATTGTAGGTCATTTTAAATATAACTGTTATATGTATCATGTGTAAGAAGGAAATTAAAATAGTAGCATTAGAATTTTGTTCAGAGTGATAGGCGTTTTAGTTAAATTTCATTAAAAATTACTTCAAATTGACCAATTTATAAAAAAGTATGGTATTTACAGGAAAGTTTTTTTTTTTTAAATGCTGTTTTACTATAAGAGACCAAAATATCCTTGAAAAAACAATTTTTACAAAAAATTGGCTCCGAACATAGGCAGTCACCTTCAATGCACAGTTCCTGCATAGATTGTACAGTAAATTATAGTAATAAAATGCTTTTTGTTGAGTTTAAGAAAGCTTTACTAGACTTAACTCTTTGTTAAGAAATGATATGAAAAGTTATTTTTATATCTTTTATGTCTTGAAAACAATATTATGCAATTTTGTTAGAAAACATAGTCTTCTTAGTTAAGGATTTTGTATTGTTCATTTCCCATATTATCCGGAATTTTGATTGTCCGGATTGCCTAAGGTCCCAGTTAGTCCCGATTAACGAGGTTTTACTGTATCTAAAAAAGTAGAGCTGATAGAGAAAAACCGATTTCATATTTAGATCCAGCGCTCCTAATAGATAAAATCAGTTCTAAAATACTAGGCTTTTTTTTGTAGACATATGTTATTTGACAAGTAACACAAAACTCCCTTAGTATTTAAGAAAAATTCAAATTCATTCTGAAACAAAATGAAATTAAGCATCTTGATAAAGTGACCTTATCTCGAAAAGCCATCAGGTAAAACTTTATATCAAAATACTGGTGAATTGGCGCTGAATATGATTATATATTCACCGCCAATTAGTCTTCTATACACATTCATTTAAGGAGTTCGGGCAAGTTTAAGATGCGCTTCTTTCCGAATAAATCAAATACTGCGGCTGTCACTCATTTACTTTTAATCGATAAAGAATATGCATGACTCTAGGACGTCGCAGAAGAAATTTTGGAATATTTTGTTCTCGTAGGGGCCAATACATTGGGATAATGGAGTGTTATAGCTCATTATTGGAATCAACTCGTGCTTGTCACACGTAATTTTCTCTATTGAAAGTTACAGGTTTAAGAAAGCATATAGAGCTTTATTAAAAAGTATGAGAGTTTTTGTTTATTAATGAAGAATAGTTTGTTTTAACACATAGTTATTACACATATTAAATTCAAAGTGTATTATTTATATTTATTAAATGAGTAAAAATTGTTGAATGTTTACTGAGGGAGTAGTTCAAAACCATGTGTATAAAGTATTTAATTAAGAAAAATCAAATTTGTACGAAAAAAAATTTTAGATTGTCCATCTCGCAATTTTTTAAAAAGATTATTTAGACACATTTTGTAACGATTTCCTTCCTGAAGTGTGTTCTTGAATGTGTTAAAGTTTCGTTTTTAATAAAATTTAAAACTTTAAAGCCTGTTTAGTTTTTGATAATGTATCATGTAAATGGCCATTTCTTTATAATTATTTCCCTAATGTGCAAAGGGACGGCTTCAAAAAAATGTGCACTTAGGTTTCATGAAAACTTTTCTTATAAAGTGCTTGAAGACCTTAAATGAGCAAAAAATAATTTTGTAATTTATGCTTTAAATTAAAAGCTTATTCAAAAATTTTACTTTCTAATTAAAACCTTTCTGTTTAAAGATCTTTTAGTGAAAATGACATAAATAGTAATTGGACAAAATTTCAACGAATTACCAGGAGGGTAATATAAGATATATCTATTTAAAGTTGACAAATCATGGAAAATACCATTGGAGATAAATAGATACATATTACAAGCATACGGCATACTATGCATTGATGGTAGAGTGTAGCAAAGTAGTATATATCAACTTAGTCACTGAAAATTTTGTCGTTTGATTTAAAAATTGTACGTTACGTTTAAAATCAAGAAAAATGTGTACATTTTTTTAAATGCCATCATGTTAACAAAATTTCATTCGATGAAAAAACCAAGGTAGAGCCATGCCAAGTGTGTACAGAAAATATCGACGCGTTCTTAAGACACTGACGATTGGTGGAAAAAAAAATAGTTAACTTCACTGGAACTCCTTATTAAAAGGCTAAGCGCGGATGTTGGCCAAGACCTCTTCCTCCATCCCACTAGCTGATGTTAAAGCAGTAGCCCGGTGCAGATTGTCCAACCAGCCCCTTGAGAAACCACTAATTTCGGACTTTAACTGCCCCAGAACAATGGCTTCTACAATGGCTAGACTAATAACTAATAACATTAAGGGTATGAAAATCAACCTTGACTGCATAAGATCCTATATTTTATTTCCAATGGCACAGATTAAAAGACAACTACTGCCAGAAAAAAAGCACAACACAAGAGACACAAAAAACGAAAAAAGCTGCATCAAATAGTCTATAAACCAAGAAGTTCCCTGGCCTCTCAATAATGGTCTATAAGAGAACGTGCAATGAAACAAATGTTCACAGTTTATGACCCGTTCCAAGTCACAGAATCTGAAGAAATGATTACAAACAATGTTGAAGCGGTGTAAATGTTCCAGGAAACACTAATGGCCAGTAGCTAGTCTAAACTCGGTCACCATTTTATGTCTGGGCCATTTTGAAACACCAACTAATTTTTCTCTCCAAGGCTTTTGAGAAGTTCTAACGTCGAGACGCTTTTAGAACTCTTATCTTACCGTATTTTTGATTATACGCTTTACACTACTGTAAAGGACACTGGAAGGGGATGGCTGCAATGTCAAAGCACCTTTTTTGGCCAGAGAGTCAGCGATTTCATTGCCATGAACACCAAAGTGCCCAGGATCCTATACTATGCCACAAGATCGTATATTAACTGTAGAAATTTTCCAGAAACCCAGCTCTCTGAGAACATATCTTTGACTGTCCAGCCATTGTGGCTGCCCTTTGCAAGATTGTTTGGTCACCGCAAGAACTCCTCTACAGACTTGATCAACCTTTTTAGCACCTGATCTGGCAGCTGCCATTACCCAAACTTTTGGTTCTATTTAAGAATTTTTCTTCTGCAATATTCGTAGGCCCGACAGCAACAACAACGTTAAATAGTTAAACCCAAATTACTGGAAAATGCCTAAATACTGTCTCAGAGTATGTAATATTATGTGTAAAAGTGTAAATGCGTATCAAATATTTATATTTATAATTGTGTAGTGAATATAATATTTTTAGATTTTTTAATCTACAAAATTTATAACTTACTGATTTTTATAAGAATAATCATAATTGACTATGAGTCGGGAGTAATAAACTTTAGTAGTAATAGTTTCATAATAGCATTAATTTTAATATTATAAAAGGTAAATAACCTACCACGTATGGAAGTGACCAATATCTGTACTTGCCAATATTATGACGCTTAGACTTAAGGCTATGTATATTATAAACCACTGATATATAGTAGTTTGAACCTGGATTTATTCAATGTTTACCGTACAACTTAACAAACCATAAACGGGTAATTCTTCCCCGCTTGAAAAAATTATTAGTTTTTTTTATTTATTTAAATTTTATAATATTTCGATATATTGATTCTAAATATCTTGAATCAATATGAACTGCAACTTCCTGTCAAAACATTCTGCTATTTAACTTGATTTTTTTATCGATGGATCCTGGCTTTGCTCTCACCGCATTTGCGACTAATGGAAGAGCGGCGAATGGAATTCAACGTCTCCATGTAATTATTTCGTTGAAGATACCTCTGGAATAATGCCAAGGTAAAAAATCCTCTTCGATATTTTGCCCTCTTTAGTATCACTAAATGGCAGTAAGAAGGATAATCAGTGGATGAGATTTTACGAAAAACATCCTTCAAACTGATATTGCAATTTTCTAGTAAGATAACGCAATATCCCACAACGAGTCTTTCTGATGAGTATCTACGACGTGTATTCATTCTGAAGCGTGACCGCAGACCTTTCATCAACTGAACATACATTAAACAATTTAAACCTTATGACACGTTTACTGGGACCTGAGAGCCATAGTTTTAATTTTAATTTATTTACGTTCCTCCATTACGTTCCTCCATTACTGACCGCGGTAAAGCAAAGTTTCAGACGTTAAAACCGTCATCGCGAGTTACAAATCAAGAATGGTAGAATATTATTTCTAAATTGTGTCTTTTTTGTTTAATCCCTTTAACTCCCTTCATACTTAACCAAAATCGATAAATGCCATTTTAAACGGTACCATTTTAAAGTTTAAGATCTCCACTTCGTGCGAATTGTTAATTTCGAATTGCACAATTTTTCTTCCCCTAGATGGCGCGCTAGCTTTCTTTTTATTTTACCATTATCAATCGCACTGAACTTTTAAATTTAAATATGGTTTGCTTTTATTATCATTCTGTGTTTCTTTATTGGCGACATCCGTGTAGGTATACATTATTCTTTTTGCACGGGAAAACCATATATATTTGGTGGAAAAACCATATATATTGAATGGCAGAGTAGAGTTCCATGTTATTGTAAAAAAAGGTGGTAAGTAACGGTAAGTAATCCTACGTAAATAACCCGCGGTAGTGTCGTTAGAAGAGAATACGCACCAGAATTTTTTTGTACTCCAATTCAGAAACTCAAAATACCGTGTTATTCCTTTGGTAAGAGAATAGTGGAAAACAACAATGGAACTACGCTAGAAAGTGGATAACGTAAATATAACTTAAATAGAAATTAGAATAGTCAGAACTTAAATAGAAATTTATGTTCTGAGAAATAATTCATTTCGAGATAGTTTACTTGCCATTTCTATATATAAAGCTAGACTTAATCAAATTTTTCATAAAATTTATGAAAAAAATCCCTTCACATTAAATGTGAAGGGATTTTTTTCTCTACAACCCGAACCTTACTTGCCAACAGCATTATTTTTTTCTCCAGAATCAATAAAGACAAAATCAATAAGGCGTCTTTGTAACCCCTTCTTCACTTATAAATGTGAGGCTGCTTGTGTGTAATCCTAAACCAGAATCTATTTAAAATTATACGATGTGGGAGTCTTCCAAGCGATTGAAGATAAGCTTCCTGGGATGCAAATTACTACAAAAAACGTCTTCGGTAGTTCCAAGGGAAAGCAATAAACATTATGGTGCAATATGATGTGTAAAATGCATTTTAAGTATCTTAATTTATTATTCGACAAAGTCTAATGAAGTAGGAAAACACTTTTAACGATAATGCATAATATAAAATAAATTTTTCATCGAAAATGATATCGAAAGAGGAACTATCATAGTACTGCAACTGACAGTATTAGAATGGGTATACTTAAAGAGAAGCCTAGAAGGAAATCTAATAAATGGGAATTTAAGTTTAATTTTATTAACGTGGATCGTGGATAGGAAGTAAGTAAACAACAACTGGGTTGTGTTACGGTGCAAAAGCGCAGCAACATTCGGCACGGATGAAGGAATCAATTAAGAAATGATCGAGTTAAGAGAAGCAGTGACGAATGATAAATAAGCGAGGGACGTGGACATAGTTTAGAAAAGAAACAGGATGTTTAAGTGCCATTAAGGATAAAAAAGAAACCGCCCAAAGAAAATTTACAATGTGGGGTATGCTTAAACCAGACGCAGATGTGAAAGAATTAGGAAGAGGAGCACACTAACGAGGAAATGCATTGAATAGTGATGGTATGGGCTAAGTGGTGAAAATCGGAAACAGATGATATTCGAGAAGATGGGAATATGGCCGTGGGAATAATGATGATGGAGGCGAGTGGCCCCACCTACGAGAGGCGGAGAAAAAGAAGGTTCTGGAAAGAAATGAGTAGCCCAATAGAATAGAAATAAAATATCTCTGAACAATAAGAAAACGAGGGAATGACCAGATCAGATGATGCGGGGATCCTAAAAAATCATTACGACCGAGGAGCAGTAAGGACGAACACCTAGACCGTAGTTAAGAGCATGAGCCGAAGAATTAATTTAGAATGAGAAAGCTCGAATTGAAACTTCGCCAGCGTATGATAAATTAATATAGCTTGACGCTTTATTTGCACCGATGTCCCAAAGCTTAAATACTAGGCAGTGACTATCATCGATATTAACCAGATTCTATGAAAGAATAGAGCCGGCGGACCACGTGGAAGCAGAGTGCCACATCCCGAGAATCGAATTGCCTGAGCAGTATGACCCACCGTATGCTACAATCTGAAGTTACGGACCCTGAAGGAGCGCCGCAACCATAGACGGGTTTGAAAGGAGGGTTCCAAGCCGACGCGAGCGCATTTAATGGACTGCAGACGAGTTTATCAAAAGAGGAAGAATCGAAAGACCAAGTCCCCGACAATGCCAGCGCTTTCAATTGACTTCATGAGAGTTCATCAATGGAGGTATGTGTCGTTTGTGCTCCTTATTGACCACTGGTTTTAAATGTGTGCCCTCGCGATTTCTCATTCATACACTACGTATTCCGAATGTATATACTATAGATCTTTCTATTAGAAATTGATATAACGTTGAAATATGATGTTATTATGAGTTGATGAACGGATTATAAAATCCATTAAATGAGAAAATATTGTAGTAAAGGTATAATAATTGTTAAGAAAGTACTAGTGATAATTGTAGTGTAAGAAGTAAATTAAAAAGGGTTATAATGATATTGACTGAAACTGTAAATGAAGAGATTAGTTGTGAGATCATAATGTATTAATAAATGTATCCGTTATTATATCAATCGGATAATCTGTCATTCTTCAAAAAACACAACGCAATGCTTAAATCTACATATGTAAATCATATCACTGGGTATCATAATTAATAGCCCCAATAATTTCCATTACAGGTTGCAATATAAAACTTTTATTACCTGAAAACCCTACTCCATTTTAAATATTTGTCATGAAATTTGAAAACTACGCTATAATTATTCTTAAATATAATACAGTTAAATTGTGTTGGTCAGGTTGATTACCATTAAATATTACGAGAATTATATGTTGATACGACTGCACAGCAGGAAACGTTATTACAGGATCATGCTCAAACAACAATCATATTCGCTACATGTTCCTTGTATCTTTAAAGGGGGCTACTGAATTTTAACAAAACGTTGTAAAGTAATATAATATAACACGAGCATTCGTCAATTAGTGCGGGAAAGCGATCGAGGAGTTAAGCCTCCAGAGTCGATAATCGTGCTCCACTAGACTGTTGTTTTTTTTGCGAATACATTTGATCGCTGTATTACAAGTCAATGCATGCCACACTAAACTGACTTAAGTGGAGCACCCTTTGAACCTAGCATTCAAAACGAGCATTCGCGATAAAAACATGGGTTTATTCGCATGGTACTGCTTGCCACGAACATTACATTAGAACGTTACGTTGCAAGTACTGCCTTGAGGTAATTCCTTTCAGGAAACGACCTAAGGGAAGACCTTAAACAACATTAAATGACATTTCATGAATAAATACAGGCTAATTTACAAAAGATTAGAATTAAACATTATATAACACTCGTGGGTTCAGGATGTCGCGATGAGCCGGTTGATTCTTCCTGTTCTGGCCAGGAACGAATCCGTTCCAGGGACCTCCTCTTCAGTCTCAAAATAAATGATCTGCAAATCCTCCAATCATCCCCCTATCATCTGCAAAATAAATGATTGAAGACTACCTCTCGGGGTGTCGAGTATATTTATTTCACTTAGAGACTTCTGCAGGGAGGTTGCCGAACACACCTCGTCCTTGAAGTTTCCACCCACGTGGTCCGTCTTGGCTCCCTAGAGTCTACGTACATATTGTTACCGGATCGTCTTTTTTCCGAGAAGGGGTGATATATCAAAGAAAGTTCCTTCGTGGAAATTAATCGCCGGCGCATTCTCCACAGTTATTGTAACGCTAAATGTTAAGGTGGCCTACGCGGCATAGATGAATCGGTTGAGATAATCTTGGACCAACGTTCTGATCATCTGAGATCATCTGAGAATCAACGTTCATGCGCCTTTCTTGGGATTCACACGCGGGGACTTGCAAGTTATTACAGCGAGCCTCTTATAGGCAGGATGCTGCTGACTTTCAAGGATGATCCAGGAACCGAGATTGGTTGTTGTGCCAGAGATGAGGATTGATTAGTTTAGAGTACTAAGGTTAACTGTTGAAGCATTAGAATTAGATAGGTCACCGTAAGATAGTGAGCCTGATGACGTCATTGTTTTACATCCTTATTTAAAATACATCTAAGAGAATATATTTAATTATTTGTTATGAAATGAAGGTAATTGTGATGAAAGGATATAAAGTCTGTAGAAATTTAGTACCTTGTCAAACCATAATAAAACCAATAGGGAATTCTGTATAATGTTGAATATACTTCTTTCAAAATTTTAAAATCAAAGCCATAAAATCCGAACAAATTGTAACCATGTGTATGGTACTTGCCTTCATGAGATATTTTTGGTAATTAATCAGTTTTCATTAACATTCTTCCCTGGGTTACATTGTTATCATTGCTTATATGCTAAAGAATGGACGAAAAATACATGAGCTGCTCCAGTGTTCAATAACATGGCAAATCTTACATAAGGGAGAGGGAATATAGATTTTTGAGGTACAAGCTGTGTCAATAAAATGCATATTATTATTAACGATGTATTCAAAGTACACGTATAATTAATTTTCAGACCGTAGTGTTAAACCACAAAGCAGATGTGTATGGATTTCCGATGAATTTTCAAACACTACTTTTTTATAAATAATTTTCCTTAAAGCGGAATTTAAATTAATCATGTTTTCAAATGATTAGAATTAAATAAAAGTGTTTAGAGTGAAATGGTATTGAATGTAGAGATTCAATGCAATAAAGACATAAGTGCTGAGCCTGATGACGTGAATTAGCAAATGATATACTTATTCTAAAAGCTGTCTAGAAATAAAAATTCCCTTCTTTTTTCCTTACCTGTAATAAAAAAGCGGTTGAATTAGATGATTTCTTTAATTCATAATAAAAAAGGAAATGGTTTCATAACTTGTAAAAATGAATACGATGCTCTGACCCAGAATCAAAAATAGTGACTCAAGAATACATAAATAGAAAATGGTTCATTTCGTTTAATGATGTCAAAACGTATTTATCAAGATTAATTAGATCTCAGGTTGTATAAACCTCGGATTATGACAACAAACCAGAACTGAGAATTGAACCCTTGTCTCCTAACTTTGCAGCCAGTGACCTACTAGCTAAATACTAGTTTCGGTTAAGAGAGAAAGTTTGACATTTATATACTTTTCCGTCACAGCTGTATACGTATTTGTTAACGTCAAAAAGGAAGAAGGATGTAAGATTGGCTAAAAAATACCCTAAAAGTACGTTTCGACGAGTCATACTATTATGCTAATTGCTATAGATTTAGAAGTAGCAAAGTAACCCTTTAAAATTCATCCATTGGCAGGTGACTGTTTCAGAAGTAATAGTTATCCACTGGACATAGAACCCTGAGGAAAAAAAGTGGTGAATAAGCTTAAACTTTCCTGAAAATTGTTTGAAATAAAAATTGAATTCATTTGTCATATAATTTGAACAATAATTCTTAAAAATTATGAAATAAAAACTAATTGACAAAATTAATTGCATATTCGTAATTAGAAATGCTAAAGGAAGTTTATAGAAATTCCAGTAAAAGTTAATATAGGAGGAATAAAATTAATATGATATAAATGGTTTATTAAAACCGAAGTAAATTGACTAAACAACAAGTTATATGAAGATCGCACAAAATACATTCAAAATTATATAGCATAATTAAATAATGGAAGTGAAAAAAGTCTTAAATAAATGCCAGTGCAGGGAACTATAAACAAATCATCGGAATAGGTATGTATTAACATAATAGACAATCAGTGTATTGCGTATTTGATGAGACATGTGTGATAAAGACTATATTTTAGAACCTATATCGATTGTTTAATATTCTTTGTAATTAAGTTATCTTACATACCTGATAAAGAATTTTAAATACTCTGTTATGAGTGCAAGTTGCCTAATATAGTCATTTACCAAGGACATATTGAAGCCTATTGACTTAAAAATATCTAATGTTTCCTTTGTTACTGTTAAAACTTAAGATCTAGAAAGTTTATACGAAGTGAAATATTTTTGTTTCGTAGACATAAAAAGCGGTGCGAATTAAGGGGGTATTTGAGTCCAGGATTTCAGAATTATATTAACAAATTTCTCTGTCTGGTTAAAATAACTCCGTTATCTATCCATTTTTAGCTTGGAAAAAGACACAATAGCATGTAATGCATTCTATTCTGCTATCTGAAGAAACACTGTAACTATAAAATACAACGTATTTGTTACTGTTAGCTCCTATTGAGGTTTTTTCATCATTTACTTTCTTGTTCTCGCTGCATATGTCTCTAGGGTTCCTACTACGAGATCCAGTGAGGTGTTCATATAAAAGTAAAACAGGAAACATATACTTAAACAAACAGAAGAATTATTTGTTTTTTTCATAAATGATGCACGTCAGTTGGGGTTGCAGATCCTTTTTGGAGCTCTTTTTCAATTCCTACTATTAGTTCACACTCTCTCTATATATATCTTGTTCAAATTTTCAATCGTTAATAAAAGTACTTTTTATTCATCCACTCAAGTTCAAATACATTTTTTTAAACTTGTAATGGATGACACTTAATGTTAATACAGTTTTTTTTCAAATATTAATTCATTAATTAAATTTATCGCGTCCTGTAGATTGCGAGATCGAATCCCGAACCTGACAAACTTTATCTCTCTCTTTCCCCCCCCTCCCTCCTAATCTCGCACAGTAGGCAAGGTTCTGGCAGGCAATCCTTTTTTTCAATTCCTACTATTAGTTCGCACTCAAATTTTTTATTTGTTGACCTAAGTAGGAATTGACTTTAAATTTTTTTTTTATATATTACTTGTTAACGTTTGCTTGCATTCAAAACCAACTCAATTTCCACTGATTATTTCGATAGACTTTGCTATTTCCTATATCTTAAAACGAAGTAACCATAGTGATATTTAATGGTGATCCTGCGTTTGTTATAAGGTGAGGTGATATTAACGAAAGCCCAAATTAAAAACGTATAAAAAATGTCAAAACAAGGATTTCTAAAACGGAGAAAGTTTTAATGATGAACCCATTTCCTTTATTATCGATTGCGTAAGAACTTTATAAAGTTTAAGAAATTGGTATAGATTATGACATATACTATACCACGCAGCAACATGTAAAACTTTACACATCTTTATGGAAATTAACTTTTCTTTCATTGACTGAAAGTTTATAATTTTTTCCTTTATTTGAACTTTGCCCATTCTTATCCGAATTCACTTGAAATACAAAACTCCAAGTGCATAATCAGTATCCATTAACTTGTTAATTTATAGTACAATGATGACGGAATATGTATGTTTAAGAGTGTCAAAAATTGCTTTTAATGCATTATTTTAAAAACAGAGAGCATGTTTAAGGGAACAAGGGACCTTCAGCTTCGAATTTTTTTATTTATAACTTTTAACTCTATATACAAAAGGAGAATAATTTGTATTTTTTTTACTACATTTAAAACCCTTAGAATCCAAAATAAGGATTTTGGGGGAAAAAGTGCCTTTTTTCAAAATTTATTTCAAAAATACTAGTATTTTTCAAATTGCTCCCTGCGCATTCCAGATCATTTAAAAACCTTAGATTTTTTAACATAAGTTTAGAGTACATATATTAATATAATTGTGCTATGAATTTTTTTTTTGTAGAAATCTAAAGCCGTAAGAATTAATTTTTTAAAATTTGGCTGTTGTTTTTTATGTTTTTTTACGTTTTTGCTTTATTTCCTGGTCTACTAATTTGAAATATATTTGTGGTTTCAAAGAATTATGCACAGGTTTGTGGAAAACACTTCAATTGACAATCCTGGAAAATTTGAAAGAAATCAATCGAAAAGTAATGCGCATGGAGCATTTTGAAAAATGCTATCATTTTTGAAAACTTTTTTGATAAACAGGTCTCATTCTTTAACAAAATACTTATTTGTTCATTCTAATTGTCTTCAATAAAGTAAAAAAAATAATATTAATTATTCTCATTTAGTATAAATAGTAAATTATTGAAAACGTAAAACAAACGAAGTTGAATGTCCCTTGTTCAACTAAAAATAGACTAAAAATAAAAGTAAAAGCTAAAATTCCAGAGTAGGAGTCCATCGACATCCGATTCATAGCATTGGGTTACGATATTTAAAGTGTCATTAATTTAAATGTATCGAAGCGGAAAATGTCCTCCAGTCAATGAGACATAAGGGATGTTGGAGATAGCGCTCGTTAAAATTCAGCGAAGTGAATGAGCTCAAAGAAGATATTTTAGGTGAAGCTATAGACGTAAAAAGAAAATTACAATTAATTCAACTTGATATTAATTATACCAGACATTGTAACTTTGGACATTAACTTAGTTGTTAATGTATACAAGTAAGAGCTTGGAACAGACGGTAAATATTTGTTTTCTTAAAACACATAAGTACTAGACAATAATACTATTGATATCATTATTCTTATAATAAACTATTTGCAATGATTCTTTTTTTTAAATTTTGGCAGTTTTGAAAGGACGTATATGTATATGTATATGTATATGTATATGAGGTATTGAATCAAAATTAACACACCTCTAGTTTAAATAAAACGCCGTTTGAAGAAGAAACAAACGAATGCTAATGAGTGGTCCTTTCCTACTAGATTGGGAATCCCCGTGGATAGCGTACACACGTGACAGTGAGAGAAAAAAACGCCACAAGGAGAGGTTGGTCGGAGGTGAGCGGCGAACGAAAAACTATTGAAGAAGTGAAGATTGCTTTGACGTACATTAGCCGGACATTATCCAGCTTACGGAAGGCATTTTGAAGTTAGCTATCGTCCCAGCGACCTGGTGATAAAGTGAAGAAAGGAAGGTTAGTGTGGCGTATGTACATTCAGTGGCGTTGCTGAATTCTTGCAGGGTTCCGTAACGTAGCTACCAGGATTTACACGCGCGATATATAATTCCCCGTTGACTGCTAGCAATTGAGTACGGTATTTGTGTAGTCTAAAGTGCCGTTTACATGTGCCAAAAACCCGGGTAAAAGCAGGGTCGTTTCTTACTTTTTCCCTACGATAGGGAAAAATGCAGGGTGGATTTTCGACCCTGCTTCGACCCAGGATAAAACCCGCTAATTACCCATGATGCATTTCGAAGCTGGGAGTAAATAACATGGCGGATTTGAACTTGTGTGAATCCATGAAAATGCAGCTAAATGATCGATGGAAGGATCTGGAACCCCTTAACGATCACATAATTTTCAAGAAAACAGTAGAAAAGTGCCTATTTTTTTCCGGAGGATTTCATTTATTTCTTGATCTGAACCATCCCCAATTACATTATAAATAGAATGGTACTGCCATCTGGTATGTAAAATAAGAAATAAAATTTCATTTCAATAAAATTTCAGTAACATTTTCATTTAAAGTGTTATGGTAAAATTAATAAATTTAATAAGTATAATCAATAATTAAACGCAACATTAAAATTTATTTATAAATTAATTATTTTAGAATTCACAGATAAAAATTTATTTATATCTATTTATGATTTTTTTATTTATACATGACTAAAAATTACTGAAACAAAATTGAAATCAAAATTACATTTTGATTTTATAAAAGGATTTATTAAAACAATAAGTATCTTACAATTAATCTTATAATTTAAAAAAAATGCACCTATCGATTGGAAAATTTTCTTTCCAGTCTTTATTACTTCAGGAATTTAAAATAATTTCTTCCCACCAAACAGAGCTTCGTAATTTTTCCCACATTCTTTGTTGTGGAAAAACTAAATTTAGCGATGAAGCCATAGATCGTACGATTATATCTAATATCCGCATCAATCTTCTAGTTCTTATATTCCTTTTTTCCTATCTATTTTCTAAATTTATTTTTAAAAACAACAGTAAACAATCGTAAACGTTCTATAATTATCAACAGCGACTGACATATGCTGCATTTAAATAACAAATAGACGCAGACGTAATTGTGTTTTAGAAGAGGAGTGCATTGGTCGTGTGGACTTTATCTCCTGTAAGCAAGATATATGTAATCAAGGTGGGAGTGCTCAGTAGTTAAAATTTTAAGTAATGAATTAAAATATTAAGGTAAGAATAACGCGGGTAAAAGAAAAAAAATTAATAGTAAAGTTAAATTAAAACAAAAAAGTTAATTTTAACAGAAAAAATATAGACTTACAAGTTAAGAAAATTTAGAAGAAAAATTAGATAAGACTAATAATCCACTGAAAACAAAAAAGTAATAATATTAAGAGGCCCAGAAAAGCAGATATCATAAGAATACAAAAAATATTTTTGTAAGTTTTTCAATCTTTTTGGATTTTTAAAGTTTTATGATTTTTTTGTTGTTGTTATTTTTAAAATTTAAGAATACGAGGTCAAAAGAACAGCAATTGGGAAAAAAAGGCCTTCCCCAGGACCATACACTTCGTAACGAGATAAATGCGGAGTTCGAAGATGGAAAGCTAAAAATAGCAATACAGTGAATTTGGAAAATTATGACACCGGCTGGGATCGAACCCATAACGTGATTTACAAGGAATGATGGTGTATGAGGATCACTTCCGCCGAATCATGTGACGGCCTTTACTTCCGGTAAGACGGGTAAAAGCAGGATGAAAATGTGGTCCCATGTAAACGGGCTTCGAAGGTTTTCCCTATTAGCGGGTAAATCCCGGGTATTATTGTTGTCCATGTAAACGCAGCTTAAGTGTGTTGTAATAAATAGAGTCGCATCTTGTTAATGGTGAGTTCGTTGTTTTAACCGTTTCCTTACGGGGTGGGATAGCATGTATCCAAAGAATACGGGTCCAAGAATAAATATATATATATATATATATATATATATATATATATATATGTGTGTGTGTATGTCTGTGTGTGTGTGTATGTATATATATACATATATATCTACATATATACATACTTATACACATATACATACATGCACACATATACATATACATACATATACATACATATACATGTATGTGTATATGTATAAACACACACACACACACACATATATATATATATATATATATATATATATATATATATATATATATATATATATATATAATCCCCTTTATGGCCGCTCTTACAAAAGGGGTATGAAATTTCTGAAGAGGGAATCGGAAAAATAGGCCCCGTAAGCTAAAGGTTAATATCTACTATAAGTAAAAGTTAAAAGAAAACAGCTGAACTTCACACTGGCGCTTGAACAAAAAGACAAATATCAATATTGAAGATAAGGACTTCTTAAAGAAAGTGAATTTTTGCACTTATAATTTCTGCATCATTATTAGAAGTGAAATCAGAGAGATTGAAATGTGACAAGCAGCTGCAAATTTCTGTGCAAGTGAAAACTTAAACTGCGTATTTTAAAGAACTTAACTTTAATCAAAAATGCATACGGCTAACTGAAAATATAACCATATGTCTATGAAATTTTTCAGTTGTATGCTTTCCATAACTTTAAGAATGTAATGAACTACAGATTACTCTCTAGGTATATAATTTGTTAATTTATTGCTGTGTTGTTTAAAAATTCTCATGAGAAATTACTGAAATTTCGCATGTGACTAGGTGAAAGGCAAAGCGGTGTAAGTCAGTAAGTCAAGTGGTGTAAGTCAAATGAGTTTAACTGCAAAAACTGCAAACAATTCCACCATAAATTGAACAAATTGTAGTTCATAACAATTATTACAATATTGCAAATAATAACTATTTACAATTCCACTATAAATTGAACATAAAGATTACATATTTGCGCCCAATTGAAAAAAGTTGAAAACGTGACTTACACCACTTTGCCTTTCAACGCCTCATGTAACGACATGTTTTTTTAGATTTCAAGATATCAATTAGTTTTTAGTTTATTACACTCACGAGGACTTTACGTACGTATAATGAACAGAAAATAATGTTATGTACGTAACTGTTTCTTTTCATTTGCCGTATTTCGATGAAAAGTCTTCAATTTTCTAAAAAGTTCTATAGTTAGAACTTTTATGTCTTCCTCTTCCTATATTGGTGCTATATTCCACGAAAAATAGGACAAATAGTAATTTTTTGAACTTTTTGCCCTATTTCGTCGTTTTTAGTGAATAGAAACTGCCTCAATAGTAATCGGATACCTTAAAAGCTAGTTTAATGTGATTTCATTGCCGAAGATTTGTATCTGAATGTAAACTTATATGAGACATTTCGGACAGTGACAAAGAATTGATAGTTTAATGCCAAGCAAGATGAAAATGCCTTCACAGAGAAACATGATCAATGACACCCAAGGGATATCGGATACTAGCCTTTAATATCCCGTCTTTTGTAACTTAAACTGAGAAGGAATGAAAGCGAAAATAGTTTGGCTGTATAGATTTTAATATGCATGACAGACAGACCATCACGCTGCATAAGTATTCTGTGTACTGACCTTATTGGATTTTCTCACCTCAATGTTAACCTATGGAGAAATGTTATTCAAGGATTGTCAACTTCAATTTAAATATATTTTTCTAACGTAGGATTAGGTTCCTCAATAACGGTCCTCCGGAGAGAAAATTATTGTCCTGCGTCGCGAGTTATAATTTTGGCAGAGCGTCAAACCCAGTAGCAGCAAACAGTTAAACAGAAAAGTACCAAAATGCGTCAAAAAAAAAAGAAAGAAAAGAAAAGAGGTAAGCAACGGTAAGTAATCCTACGTTAATAACCCGCGGTAGTTTCGTGAGAAGAAACTACCTGATTTTTTTAAAAATTGAACTCCGTAATAGAGAAAAAAATTTACACCTTTGAAAATTTTCGCTTTTTTTATAAAAATGCAAAGAATATTTTAAAAATCAAATTATTCGTTGAAAAAATCTGGTATACGAAAGTGTGTTTTAAACGCTCATAAATTCCTTTGAAGGACTAAATATATAGTAAAATGAATCCTTTTGCAAGGTGCAGAGAAGGGCAGGGTATCTGAAAATACCATTTTTATTGGATTATCAGCATTTATGTAGCTTTAAATAGTATACAAATTTTCCCCTTAGGTTAAGATTGAAACCAATAGAGTTAGTGAGATAGCAGTTAAAGCAAAGCATAGCAGCCTTAAGAACAAAGAGGTAATATTCTTATACGGCACTGAGCTGAGACATAGGAGAGAATTATTTATTCAGTTCTGTTAGTAATGGAATATTTTATCGTTATATTACGATCACAAAAGTTTTTTTTCCCCTAAAGTTTTAGTTATTGAAAGGCTATTTATGGCCAAAATACCAGGGCGAAAAAGGAGAAAAAAAAATGTTTTGAGAATTCAACAGTTATAGTGATATGATGTTTGAAAAGAATTTCATCACTCATTTTTTCAACATATAAGAATCGAGACTGAACATTCTTGAAATAATTACCAGACCCACAGATCCTGTGATTAGATAAGCTAATGCGATAAATTTTAATTTACCCAAGTAACACACATAGTTGGCCCATAAGCAAATTTTCGCTACATCGCTGGGGAATTTACCCGAGTAATACACATACTCGGCCCATAAGCAAATTTTCTTTACACTGTTGGGGAATTTACACAGGTGACACATATACTTGGCCTATAAGCAAATTTTCGTTATATCGTTGAGGAATATTTCGTAGAACTTTAATAAATAAACACGGACCAACTGCAAAATGTATATGCTGGGGCAACAATTGAATTTAAAATATCGTTGTACCAACTGTAAATGAGAGTTGAACTACTTACTTTCTTAACGTTTGGGCCACCTAACAGCCAACCTTTGTGTGAGATGTAATGCAAAACCGTAGTTTCAACATAGCCACGCCGGATAAATCCAGCTGTTGGTCAACTAAGCTAAAAACGGTTGCCCGACAACTTACCAACTGTCTTATGTTACTTGGGTAATAACTCATTTCATAGACGGTGCATCAATCTTTCTTATTTCATTGTCTCCCATGAAGGTACTGTGGAGCAATATCTTTAAATTGATACTGTAGCTGTAATTATAGGTGATGAGGAGATTGCTAAGAATTACACTTAATCATAAAGGAAAAGCGTGGTTTGCTGCTGCTGTAAATGCATTAGAATTTGCAGAAATAACGATAGACGCATATATCAGACGACAGACATAGGAAGCCAAGATAATATATCATATTAAACCTTTTACTAGATTTTTAGCTTAGATAGCAACGAGTGCATTTTTAATTTACTGTACTGATACAGGCACCTTTAACACAGCATGTTTTTCAACAAAATAGACGTATGTTCCAGCCAAATTGACTGCAAAAGTGAACGACCCGTTGTAAATTGCTATTAACCCCATTATAAACGAATTGTTTGAAATTTTAAAGAGTTGTGAGGCTTCTGTTGTAGTTGTTGTTGCTGTGGCTTATTCCTCAAGGTCTGGCTGAAGGCTAGCCCAAGTCCAAGAGGTCGTGGACTCTCAAAAAGTCATACACGAGAAGAGGCGCAATAAATAGGTCCTCATGCTGCAGTCCCACGCAGTTCAATAGGTGGACAGGTGATGCCGGTGCTGAAGTACATTTAGTGCAACTTCGAAAAGTTTTCTGTCCATTGATAAAAGTAAGGCTCCCGATATGTCCACTCATGAGTCTACCGATGGTGACCTGGACAGCCCTGTCCCTTTTAGGCGCCACCAGGAGAATTTCTAGAATACTAGAGTGGGACGGAGGAGTCAACCATAATTTATGGTTTGATATCTTTATTTTTGAGCATATTTCGGAAAAGGTCAGGCCGTCACCTGAGATTGAAGGACTAGAAACACCATCCTTTGCAAGATTGTCAGCGGTCTCGTTTCCGTGGAGACCTGTATGTGAAGGAACCCACTGGAAGTAAATCGTGTGCTGCCTTGAAAAGCTCCTTAAGGTCTTTAAGTATCGACACAGATGTTCTGTCACCAACTTTGGTCCAGTTGCTCAGATGTTGTATAGCACTGCAGATATCAGTCAGGATCCATATGTCTGCAGATGAGTCCTTCAGAGTTATGAGGCTTCAACATAAGTTGATCTTATCTAAAAACTTTATGTATGGAAATTTACTTCACAATGTATAGAAATAAAAAAAAACTATACATATCGCTACTGTTAGTGCAAAAGGTCCTAACTAAAAAATTTTCCATTTTATTTTATTTGTGCTAAAAATGGCATTCTGTAGCCATAAACTGCTACAAAAGAGTCGTATGTCATCACCTGATCTATTATAAGTTAAAGTAAACTGTAAAAGAGTCCTATGTTTTTATTTTATGTATGTTTTTATCAGTTTTTATTCTCTCCTGTAAAGTACACAATTTTTATATACGACCTTTTAAACTAACAGTAGCGATATAAAAATGCTTTTGAACGTAACTTATGAAAGTTTTGTCATGATATTTTTATGTTTTAACTTCAATTAAACATAACTTTACTTCTCAGTTTTTTAGTTTCAAAACTCTCCACAACCGAATTCCTCAATTAATTTACAAGTAGTACACTAATAAATATTACAAACAAACAGACACAATCAAATGTCATCAATCTGCATTTAGTCAACAGCGTAAAATCCCTGCGATAACGTCTATGGGTTTACACAAGAGCAAAAATTGTATCAATAAAATATACTTCGTTTCATTAATGATGCACTAAAAGGACCTTATCTTTAACTAAATAGTGGGCTGCAGTTCTGTTAGATTTTGTCCATTAAATGTTTCCGAAAACGCTGGGAATAGAGTTTTTCGAAAGCCCGGATGCAACGTGTATCTAAGAGGAGGTTGTTGTGACGTAATTGAGGGGAAATGAACGAGTTGTTTAATGTCTTTAATGATTGATGTGCAGGAATGTATTAAGCGAAAACTTATGATACAAAGTTAAAAATTTAGGAAATGCATAAGAGAATAAAATATTAATAATTACATAAAAAATAAATTATGTAAGTCTTCGGCATCTGCATTTAATTTCAAAAGTTTTTACGTTTCTCAAAAGTGTTTCAAAAGTCTAGTATGAGAGTAAAGTCTTTAATTCCTTATATTGGGATGTATACACTGAATATCCATATTTTTTATGCTCTTTCTTGTTGTCGTGCTGTATGTATATGAAATTTTGTTAATATATTTTAGTTGAAATAATTGTTTTTCCTTTTAGCATTCCGTTAGTTCTCTGCATAAAGAATGTCGAATTGGAGTTTACATACTGTACATAAAATTACATATACAGGAAATTTTCCCATTTTGTTTGTTCGAGGCATCAAATCATGGAAGCAGAGCGTATTAAATCGCTTTACACTTACATAACATAAGCACGCAACACGAAATCTCTAGGGCAGTAAATGTTTGGAAATAACTAAATATGAAATCCCTAGACTGCAAGCAAGACAGAATGGATACCGGTTAATGTAAAATATATAGAAAAATGGGTATTACTGATGTCAAAACCAATCTTAAAAGGGTTAATTTTCTTCTGATGAAAGAAATATCCTAAAAATCCCAACTTATCTGCTTGTATTTATTTCTATCACACTTATGATAGTGTATATGGAGGATAAACAGCATTGCTAAATCAATGAAAATTAATTTGAATATTTACGATTATTATCCCATTACCAAGTATATTTTACTTTATATTGAAAACATTTTACGATTATTTTTAGGTGTTTATTCATCCTACGTATATGTGAAAAGCTTCTGTTGCATTGTATGACTTTTCATATATTCGGTTGCCGAGGACGATATTTTTTTGCTATTACTGTCAATGTTGAACATGTTTTTGCATGTACTGTTACTATGAAATACTGAATGCAATGAAATTCCAATTTTCTTCTGAATGTGTTAGCTGAAGTTTGTGAATTTGAATATATTTAAGTGGAGACTTAAATGGTATATTTATGATATATTTAAGTGGAGTCCAACTTTAGATTTGGAAATAAACTCTTCTGATATTGAGATTCTTACAATAATTGTTGTAGTTTTCATAGATGCACAACTGACAAAACAAAAATTTAAAATTTTAGCGTCAAATAGTCTTAATAATATACTAACAACAAAAAAGAAAGAAAATGATACTTTATGGAAACTTATTTCCGAAAGACTTTTTCATTCCAAGACTGCTAGAGCAGCATATCAGCTACACTATTAATTTTATAAGAATGTTACAGGTTGCAGATTACAGCAGAAGGATGTATAGGAAAAAAAAACATTTGTAGAAAACTAAAGTTTATGAATGTGAATTTTAGACCATGAAGCGGTGATTGAACAAATTATATGAATGGATCCTTCTTTGAAATGGTTATTTATGACTTGTGCAAAATAGTATACATAATATTAATTTTCTGTTTCAATACTGAGCAGAAAGAATTGCTATAATGTGAAAGTTTCAGTAAGTCATTATATGTACTGAGGAATTAAAACAGGTAGTTTGAGTGCCTGTTACGGGCTTTGATTTTTAGTTACGATACCTTGAAATAAATTGGTATTTGATATATTAAATTATTTGTCTAATATTCAAAAAGGACTGACTCCCAGTTCATAAATTCAAATTAAATTGGAGTTGCATGCATTGATTTTTCATGAAACATACACTCAAGAGCCAAAACATTATGACTACCTGTCAATAACGAGTTGGCCCACCTTTGGCGCGCAACACAGCTTCAACAGCCTTGGCATGGATGCCACAAGTACTTGGTAGATGGCCGGAGACAGATTGTACCAGATGTTTAAGCAACGGTCACGCAAATCCGAGAAATTGCGAATTGGTGGTCTTTGAACTCTGAGCTGCCGTCCCATGACATCCCAAATGTGTTCTATCGGATTGAGATCCGGTGAGTTAGGCGGCCAGGACATTAACTGGAATTCAGCATCATGTTCCTGGAAAAACTCCAACACAATTTTAGCCTTGTGACACGGGGCGTTGTCCTATTGGAGCATTCCATTTCCAGCTGGAAAAACAGAGGCCATGTAAGGGTGCAACTGGTCCGCAATGATGTTCAGATACCCTGTAGCATTCATGGTCTGCTCTACCACAACCACGGGTCCCAGAGACGCCCAAGAGAACGTCCCCCAAAGCATAACACCGCCACCACCGGCATGTGTATGACCTACTGTACATTGAGGGAGCAACAGTTCACCTGGAAGACGGCGTATCCTGACACGGCCATCGGCGTGATGAATGACAAACCGTGATTCATCTGACCAGGCAACTCTCTCCCACTGATCCATAGACCAGTTGCGATGTTCCCGGGCCCAGCGCAGGCGCAGTTGGCGATGACGCTTGGTCAGCAAAGGCACACAATTGGGACGTTTGCTGCGTAGCCCCATATCCAACAGTGTCCGCTGAACAGTGTGCTGCGATACTATTCTACTTGGCCATGCATTGTATTGGGCTGTCAGCTGAGCCACTTTCTGGCTCCGGTTTTGCTTCACCATGCGAGACAGTCTCCGACGACCTTTTTCTTTGATAGCGTGTGGACGTCCAACACCATGTCGTCTACTGCTGGTTTCATCGTCATTCATCCACTTTGCATAAGTACTAACAACTGTAGGTCACGAACAACCCACGAGTCGTGCAGTTTCGGTAATACTTGTTCCGAGCCTTCGAGCCATTACAATCTGCCATCTATCAAAGTCGCTTAGATATGCAGCCTTTCCCATCACACACAGAAGTAAGTGAAAGACTAATTCTTCAGACTCTCCAGCAGCTGTTAAATACCACTTCCACCTGATCACATGCCTTCCACGTCATCCAGGCGAATTCATTGCATAATGTAGGTGTGGTCATAATGTTTTGGCTCTTGAGTGTATATCATATCCGACACACACACACACATACACACACACACACTCACAGACACTCACACACACACACACACACACACATATATATATATATATATATATATATATATATATATATATATATATATATCTGTGTGTGTGTGTGTCAAATCAAGAAAAAGTCCAATTACCGTAATTAAAACCATTCGGGAACTTAATGCAATTTTCAGACATTCGGGGTTTTAATAAAAAAAATTATTCCCTAACATGAATATACTGAGCTCCACGTTTGCGAAGTGTTGTATTCACAGCGGGGAGTGCATGATCATCGATAATTGCTCGCACGCGCTGTGTAACGCAATCGACGAATGTTCGAAAACATGAGTGGCTCATGATGCTAGGCCCGTTTTCCATAACGCGCGTAAAAACAAGCGTTGACAAAGCCGCTGGAGGGGCTCAGTCGAATTGGCGGACCGGAGTGTCTAATTAATATTTTAATAAACGCCACGACAGCGATATGCAGTTCCTGTAATCTCTGAGTTTTCATTTTTATGTATTTCCCACGCACAGTGGACTTTTCTTCGATTATTCTGCAGAAGCGTCACAGTCATATATATATATATATATATATATATATATATATGTGTGTGTGTGTGTGTGTGTGTGTGTGTGTGTGTGTGTGTGAGAGAGAGAGAGAGAGAGAGAGAGAGAGAGAGAGATAATATTATTAATAACTTTTATCGCCCTTTCTGAAACTTCCTTCTCATCTGGTAACATTTCCGTCTCCTTGGCGAGATGCTTCGCCTTTCCATACTAACTTCTCAGCCAATTCTGGCAACCTCTCTCAGACCTAATTCTATTTTCTCGCGCTATGATTTAGACTGTACGACTCGCAGTGAATAAGATGTGTGGCTGCTTTCGTAAAATAAATCCCTTCTTTCCTGAAGCTAACTTTATTATTTTCCAGCCATGATGTTTACAGTATTTTGAGGTGATGACCATTCGGGACATCACACACACACACACACACACACACACACCTATATATATATATATATATATATATGTCATGGTTACAAAGTCACTTTTAATTAATGAAATTCCCCTTAATCAGGACACGGTGGCCCAGTTGGCAAAGGCAGCGAGCCAGTGATCTAAACGTCTCTGGTTCGATGCCAATCGCTGACAAATCCACCGCTGTGTACACTAACGGGAGCTGGTGCATGAAAACTCTCACTTGGCTGCAATGTCCTCCAAGTTCTCAAATTTCCTCTGGAGATCCGGGGTCAAGTGTTCTGGTCTCGCCACTTGACTCGGTTCAAAATTATTGAACCGGTTCATAGGGTTCAAAGATGGTCCACCTATAGGGTGCCCCCATAATAAAGAAGCAGCATTACCGCGGTGTTAACAGACGAATGTCTTAGAACAAGGCCTCCGCATTAGAAAATACATTTAGTTTTCGTTAAGTGGTTTGTACTTAATCATTTTTTTGATACTTAATCATTTTCTATAATAAAGTTTTAATAACCATCAATGAAACAGCAAGAATTGAATAAAAACGATTTAATAAGTGTAAAAACACACATTTATATACTATCATTATCATTACTTAAATCCTTATTACCTGAAGCAATATTTTCAATTGATTAATAAACTAAAACGACTGCCAAAAACATTTTTTATCTGAAAACTATCTTCGTTTAATAAAATGTGTCTTGATTATGATTGCCGTATTAAAAGTTGATTAAAAATATTAAATCATTAACCTGTGAAATACAATTTATGCAGCCATCTTAAAGCTTTTTTATCATGCCGGGCTGAATGTTTATTCATTTCTCAACATTTATGACTAAAAGCTTCTAGCGCATAAAAAAAAACCAAGTAGCAGAAAAAATATGATAGAAAGAAAGTCAATTATATTCATTACGACTAGAAATTAAGTTTAGATAATTGTGGAGAATGGCTCTTTTTAACTTTGTCATTTAATCATTATCTTTAGAGAAACAAGTTTATTTTACAGGCCAACAACATTAGAGTTTTTAGAAATAATGCTATTTATGGGAGGAATTACGGAAGACTTAATCTCTTATTTAATATGTTTAAATTCAAAAGAAGGATAAATAGAATCTTTCTTCTTATATAAAATAAATTAAAAGTTTTCTTTTTGCACAATATCATTTTTATACAAAATAAATATTAAATGGAATATGTATGTGTAATATATATTTATTTGAATTCCCTTTTTTCTGCTCTTTATTAATTTTAACGCTCCTTGGAGTGCAAAATCATAAATACAGAAGAAGTAGTTTTGTATACGTATATATTAAATAAAAATATCTAAATGAAATTTTTACAGCGAATAGGTAATTGTGGAAACACTCCTAACACTAGAACCGCGGAGCGGGTCAATTTGACCCAAAACGATGTTTAATTTATCACCACGCGAAATGTATCGATTGAAAAAACAATTCCTTTTATGACTTTTAATATTTTAAGGTGAACAACAATTTACCAAATTTAAAAATTCGTAACATAAATATTTTTCCGATTATTAACACTTATACCTAGAACCGCGGAGCGGGTCAATTTGACCCGTAAGAAATGTTAATGGGCATAACGAATGCAAATAACGAAAAACAGATGCAATTTTTCGAACTGTAACTGTAAAATACTTCTATCCCACCCTAGAATTCCTTAAATGGACTGTACCAGAAGGGGGAATAGTGAAGGGGGAATAGTGAAGTCAAGGTCATTATATTATGTTTGAAACACGAACTACGTTCGAATGCAGTGAAAAATTACTGCGAATATTTAGAAGACTTTTTGAAGTTGTTTTTATTCTGTAATTAGTATATGTATAAAAACTATGTCACGACGCCGTAATCTTGCTGTTCAGGAAGCTTTAGAATATTTAAAACAATTATCTGAAAAGGATTCAGAAGGTTCGGAAAAAGAAGGTTTCTCAAGATTCGATTTTTAGTTGTGAGGATGAATACCTGCCTGCTAATGAATAAAATTTGGATTCGGATGAAGAAAATTAAAGTGAAGATGACTCTGGCAATGCTCTAACAATTCCTGGTCCTTCTCAGCGCAATACTGATGATAATTTATCTGATAAAAAATAAAAATCAAACATTCCAAGCAAAGATACACACACGCAAAGAAATTTGAAAAAGAAATCAACAATAACATTCAAAGTTGGAAATAATGAAGATGGCAAAGATGGGACAATTTGGAATGTCGCTCAATTAGGAACAAACGATAGAGGAAGAAAATCAAAGTGTAATATTTTGAAAGAAGTTGGGGGCCCAACACCACATGCTAAACGCAATTTTATCGACAACAGTCCTTCAAGTGCTTGGAGACTTTTTATAGATGAATGGATATTGAAACACATAAAGAAATGTACTGAAGATGAAGCTCATCGGCAGATTCAGGAAGGAGAATGGAATATAAAATTAGAAGAAATAGATGTTTTTATATAAATTTTATATACACGTGGTATATATTGTGCAAAAGGGCTTGAACTGAATAGCTTGTAGTCAAACTGAATAGCTTGTGGTGGAACTGAGGACCACCATTTTTCCAAAATACAATGTCAAGAGACCAGTTTCGTGAAATAATGGGATTTTTACGTTTCTACATAAAATAAAAAAGATCAAAGCGTCTAGAGACAGACAAATTTGCCCTTATTTCGGATATCTGGAATCGTTTCAGGGAAAATTGAAAGACTAACTATACACCAGGTCCTAATGTAACTCTAGATTGAACAGTTATACCCTACAAAAGCTATGTGTAGGTTTATCCAATGCATGCCAAACAAACCAGATAAGTGTGGAATCAAGTTCTGGTTGGCTGCAGATTTGACTCAACATATCTGATAAATGGATTCCCGTATGATGGAAAAGATAACCAAAGTCCATCCAACGTTTCTCTTTCTAAACATGTAGTGCTGCGACTATTAAGTCCATATGAGAACAAGGTAGAAATGTCACTACGAACAACTATTTCACGACACTGAAGCTTGCAGAGGCATTGAAATCCAAAAACACTAGCCTTGTAGGAACTGTAAAACGCTCATGAAGACAAATACTAGTCTCTGTAAAAATGTTAAAATCCACATTGTATTCGACTACGGTACTTACCCATAAAGACATGAGTCTAATTGTTTATCAGGGTAAAATAGATAAAAACATTTTGTTGCTAAGTAGTGTCCATCCAAACGTAGAAATTGCAGATAATCCCAAAAAACTACCTGATACAATCGCTTTCTACGACGCAACTAAATACGGTGTGGACGTGATTGAAATTTACAGTCAAGTCTACTTCACGTAGGTGGCCGGTGCAGGTTTTTTTGTAATATTTTGGACCTTGGTGCAATCAATGCCTGGGTTTTGTATAAAGATGTAACTGGAAAATCTATTAGTAGACGGCAATTAATTCAAGACTTTTTGAAGAATAGCGAGAAAAGTTTGCTCTCTTCCGATATAAAAAGGTGGCAAAAAGTGTATGTGAAGCAACCAATGAAAACGACGAACAACCAAAAATTAAGCGTAAACGAGTCCGATGCCACATTTCGAAATGTGAAAATAAAATTCTAGATATCTGTTCAAAATGTAAATCACCCATCTGTGGAAAATGTACAAAACTTATTAATCAGTTTTGTACAAAATGCATACAATAAATTGGATTTTATAATCTGTAAAACTAAGTACTGATAAAATTTTTAGTAACTGATAAAGTTTTTAATTTTTAATTTTTTGAAATGATGTCTAAACATATTAAAAACAGATACTCTGTTTTTCCATTGAAATTAGGAAATTTATGTCATATTTTTTTAAAGAGACATGTTATTATACTCAAGGACATACCATTTTAAATAATACAATTTTTTAAAAATTAAGTTAATTTATCTTGATTTATATAAATTATTTAATGTAAATTCTAAGAAATATTAATTATTATTTAAAAAATAAAATGTTTTAGTTAAATAAATTGAGCGCTTGTGCATATTTTATAAGTTTACAATCTCGGGTCAAAATGACCCGCTCCGCGGTTCTAGGTATATCGAAAGTCCCGCAGTTCTAGTGTTAAACCATCTACCCTGTGTAATGTGTTTAATCACACAGACGAATATAACATACTACATAATTAATATATTCTAATTTATGTAGCAATCCAGGATTTAGTTATTCGTTATTTCCTAATTGTGATAGTTTGTTAATCATTTTTATTAAAAGTAGTCTTGAAACTTTAAATTTTATTCAGCATCATAACAAGACATTTAAAAAAAACTTGTCATTCATACGCTAGATATGAATTTGAATTTCTTTAAATAAAATCACAGAAGTTTTGAACTCACGTTTTAGAAAAATTAAAAAAGAACATGCCTCATCTTAGGATTTTCTAAACTGTTAATTAAAATCATATATCAGAGTTTAAATTTATGATCCAATATCACAATTAGTACCTTAAAAATTTGAGGTGAATAGGAAATTGATGATGATGACATTAGTTTCTAAAACGGGTGTCAATATGAATGTAAAAATCTCCATCACTTAAGGTATCCGACTACGGTCGGAGCCCTTTTTTTGAAAAACTGTACTTGCGAAAATTTTTATGTTATTTTTCGAAGGAATATAAAACCAAAACTCGAAAATGATGAAATATTTGACATTACCTATGCAAATTTTTACAAAATTGAGGAAATTGGGTCGAAATTTAGCAAATTTTTACAAAAACGGCTCTATAGCTAACAAAAACAATTATGCATATAATATTAAATTCATTTTGGTCTTATGTACGTAAGTACCTTCTAAGTGTAATGATCTATAAGCTAATCGATATCTCAAAATCTAAAAAAAATACAGGTCATTATATGCAATTACATGCAAAATTTTAGTAATTTTCCATGAGATTTTTTATAAATGTAGCTATAAATCAACAAATAATATACCTAGAACCAAATCCGTAGTCCATTATATTTTTAGTACTATGGACAACATACGTGTACAATTTCATAGACATATCATGGTTAGAATTTGAGTTATGACAAGAGTCGTTTACATTTTTGATGCAAAATAAGTTCTTCAAAAAACCCGATTAAAGTTTTCAACTTGCATTGAAATTCCTAGCTGCTGCTGATCTTTATATAGCTCTAATTTCATTCCTGATGATCGTATCGAAAAAATAAAAGCAGATTTAGAAACATAAATTTGCAATCTTTAAAATAAAGGAATAAAAACAATTTCGAAATTTTCGCCAAAATCGATGTTTTAAACGGAATCGGATACCTTAATACTTTATAGTTCTTTTGCTGTTGTTTCTAACGCCCCTGGCTGAAAGTTCCAAACCAGGTCCATATAGGCTTCGGGCTGATGTGTGCGGCCCCGGTTTATATGGCACCACAAGAGTTGGAGTCCACCTTAGCTCGTTGTATCCTCAAATTAGACCGATCTGGGGATCGTAACCTCTCCCACCCTCTCTGACCTCATAGAGGGACTTTCAGGTCTACGGCATTAACTTGCCCATATCCGGCCTAGAGACGTAGGTATTTAATGGCTTTTGTCTGGATTCGATCCTCAACACCAAAAGTCAACACCAAAAGTCAGCACGATACGACAAGGTGTAGAGAGTAAATAGCTCACTTCTACCCAGACTTGGGTGTATATAATTTGAAGTGGCACTCTAGATGAATTTGATACAAACACAGTTTATACATGAAACAATGTTTATTGAATTCGTTGCACATATAGAATTTGCTTTTACAGCAATAAGCATACGTACTACTTGTACGGAATATATATTAACATTCAATAGAAATACGCTTTGCAAATACTCACAAACCAGCAGAGAGTCAAACCAGCAGTACTGCCACGTAAACTTTGGGCCCCGTAAGCACAAGCGCCGGCTAACACCTGGAACTGCTTACCTCGTAGCTCCATCTCGCTTATCTATCAACTTTAATAACACCTCTTTCAACCTCTGTATTAATCAAGCTGCTTGGTATTTATACCAAGCGCGCATGCCGAAATTAGCATATCTGAAGCAGCTTCTTTAATTCATTGACTGAAAATTTTGATTCTGGTGAATCGAATCTTATGTATACCTTACAAAGGCTACCTCGAGCTCCTTATCATATGTAAGGGAACGGTGGACCTTTATTTCAGCAAATCTCGTCATTGTAATACTGATTGTGTTATTGAAAATAATATATATATTTCTGTAGATTATTAGTACTAAAATAATTTTTTTCAAGTAAAAAATCATTTATGAAGATTCTACAAAGTAATTTATAATGGGTAAGTGTAGTAATAAATTTTAAATCTGCATTTCTCAAACCAGATTTTTCAAGGTTTTTAGATTTTTTAAATGCTCCATGCTACTTAATTTTTCTTCAAAATTCATGAAATTGATAAGGAAGAATCCTGATGCTGTTTACAAAAACAAAAAAAAACTGGGTATGCATTTTACAATTCGACTTCATTAAGGTAATTAAATTTGATTTATAACTTTTCAAAGGGCAAAATTTTGATGAAAATCGGGATGGAATTCAGAAAAAAATCTCTCAAAAATTAACTATTCAAGGGTTTAAATAATTGATACCCAGATTTGTTTGTTATACAGTTTAAAGAGATTAAAATGCAAAATCCAGGAAATATCTCTAAAATTAAGTAGCAAGGAGCATTTTAAAATTTTTTATAAATTTCAAATTTTTTAAAAAATCTTAAAATTATAATGAGATTGGAAATTTCTTTTAAGGTATTCTATTTATTTATAGTGAATTTAATTATAGTCTCATCAGGACTTACATATGCGACAGTTTATAAGTGCATATTTAACCCGCCATCTTATCTATACATATAAAACAGTTCCGTAACTGACTCAATGACTCACTGAGATACAACGCACAGACCAAACCGGTGGACCTAAAGGGCTGGAATTTTGCATGTAGATGGTTTAGGGGAGCATTAAGAAAGATTTTTG
>OU015502.1:127285767-127398267 GCA_907164885.2 Dolomedes plantarius
CTTCTTTTTCTGGTACTTTAAATAAATTTATCGCCACGTGCATAACAACTAAATAGACAAAAAAATATTTTTTTCTTGCTAATGCGGCAGACGATTGGACATTATTTTGTCTATAAAAATATCCCTTACGATTTTTTTATAAATATATTTTTTTTCCTACAACAATTGTATATATTGATCGTCGTATTTATTATAAATATATATATATATATATATATATATATATATATATATATATATATATATATATATATATTTGGCATTAATTGCATACATTGACCGTTGTATTTAAGTTGAATGTACTCCATAGCGAAGCGCGGGTTTTCAGCTAGTCTATATATATAAAACAGTTCCGTAACTGACTGACTCACTGACTGACATACAACGCACAGACCAAACCGCTGGACCTAAAGGGCTGAAATTTTGCATGACCATTCTTCTTATAATGTAGGGGTGCATTAAGAAAGATTTTTGAAAATTTCGTCTTAGAGTTTTTAAAATTAAATTTTTAAGCTGTTTTAGTAACTTTATTTTAATTTTACATTTAAAATAATAGATTGAATGTTATAAAATTTATATCACGATAAAGATCATAAAAAATTCTTTAAAATGAGATCTTTTTCGAATCTTTACCTCCATTTTCTGATTTTTGGTGAATTTTTCAAGTTTAATTTTTAGAATTTAATTTATTAAATGCTGATCATGTGATTTATTTTTTGGTATACTTTAAATAAATGTATAGTCAAGCGCATAACAGCTAAACAGACAAAAATATCCCTTACGATTTTTTATAAATATATTTTTTGTTTTTTTTACATCAATTGCATACATTGATTATCGTATTTATTATAAATATATATATGTGTACTTTTTCTTTTGCCATTAATTGCATACATTGACCATTGTATTTAATTTTAATCTATTCCGTAGCGAAGTGCGGGTTTTCAGCTAGTACAATTTGTCTTTAATCGTTACATATTTTTAATCGTAATGAATGTGCCTTAAGTGAACTTTTAGGAGTTTTAAAGAATCGTATTTTTCTTCTGACTTCGATCTAAAGACTTAAATAAACTTTAAATCGGTTAACGCATTGAACTTTCTCTAACTCCATGATTTTGTGGTATTTATTTATTGCCCATAAAGCTAACTACGTTTTTTTTACGCTTCATTTTTCCAATTGTTTTACTCCTATGATTTTAATATTAAATTTTACCCGCCATTTGTTTACTTTTACAATGTTTAGCATAAACTGGTTTAATATCCAAGATAAAATTTTTCACAATGCAACGGTTGTGGAAGGAATTTCAGCTGAACATACAACGCATATTGAAAACAATGTTCCTCTTAAAGTTTTATTTTTAATTTTAATTCTTTTACATCGAAGAAAATATTTAAAATAGTTAGATCATAAGCTTTGATTGTATAACATTTTAGCAATTATTCCTTTACCTAAAGATAAACTAAACCACATCCCTTAATTTAGATATAATATTCGATGTAATCTTCAAATATTCTGTTTCAGTGCAATTCAAAGACAGAAGAAGTATCGATATTATATCGATACTAGAAATATATTTGAATCAAATATCGACAGCCATTCTCGGTCAGTGATATTTTGTTAAATTTTTCCAGCCTTACATTTAAAATGTTTAGCAGAAATTAGTAGAATTTCCATTATTAAATGTTGCACAATGCTATGATTGCAAGAATGGATTTCAGCTGAAGATATAATACAAATTAAGGGGACAGTGGACATTGAAAATTGTGAACTTTGTCCATAAATTCGTTTTTTTTTTAATTTATTGAATTGTGAAACTACGAACGAGTAGGAATGTGCTACAAAAAATTTTTTTTTATTTCTGTGATTACTTTTCTAGTTATAGATATTTGTATTTAATTTAGATATTATGTGGTTGCTAATAGCAATAATTTTAAATGTGTTTTCCTCAGAATAAAAATTTTCATGTCATACGAATATTCAAACTGCTCCAGACGCATTGTCTAATTATCGTATTGCTTTGAAATTTAAGTTTTATATTCTTAACTGTATATCAAATAAATCTCATTGAAAAAAAATTATGTTTCGTAACTTATAATTTCTAAATTTTGTACTTGAAAACATGATTTATAGGTATTTTGCGTCATAAAAAGGGTGTTTTCCCTATTATTATTTTTTTCTCTTTATATTTTTAATGAATGCTTAAAATAAGCAATAAGTTTCATTGTTACTTCTATAAGGTATCCTGTAAATAAAAATTACCATATTATATGCAAAAGAAATGCGCATGGAACATTTTTAATTAGGCCAATTTTTGATATTATTAATAATTCATAATTCATAAATTATTAATATTTCATCTTTAAATTTTAACCACTTTTACATATCTATGGTACTAATCAGATATTCAAATTTCAAGCAAATCCATTCAAAACAAAAAAAGTTAAGTTTGAAGGTCCACTGTCCCCTTAAATGCAAAAGTTACTTGTTAAGTTTTTTATTTTTTATTTAATTATTCCATACCAAAGAAAGGATTGAATAAATAAGGGTATAATGTGTAGTTTTAATGAGTATGTATTTAATTGCAGAATACATATATATGCAAAATATTTATATACTAGTAAATACATACATTTTATTTTATATTTAAAGTAAAATGGAAGAAATATGTTAAAAATTTAGTTTATTGTAGCAATTTAATTATTTTCAAAAACTTATTAAATGTTTGATACTATACTTCAGTTAGGTAGACATTTCTAAATATCTATTAAATTTTTATCTTCTAAATTTAATATGGTAATATAAAATATATTACTCAACTATAATACGAAGTGTTTTGTTTCTAGGTTCGAAAAAAAATTAAATAAAAAATGTGTTAGTCGAAAACTTCAAAAAACATAAAAATGTTAATTACATATTTTTGCAATTTTCAATTTCACTACAATTTCACTACACCCACAAGCAAAATACTTCGTATTATTGTCAACTAATATATTACAATATAAAACTTAAAAGAGATAAATTTAATAGATTTTTAGAAAAGTGCTCCTAATGACATATAGTATCAAACATTTAACCATATTTTGAAAATAATTAAGGGGGTCCGGGGCACATTTTAAAAATTTTTTTATTTATTGAGTTAAAATTTTGAATTTTTTCGTGATGGTTAACCATATAATTTGTAAACAAAATCACATCATAAAACTTCTCAAAAGGTTTTTAAAAAATTTTTAAATTTAAAATTTTTAATAAAAGTTGGGCAATTTAAAATCATTATAACTCGAAATATTATTTGTCGAATTTCAATTTTTGTTCATTTAATTAAACAGGAATCTTTAAGTTTTAAATATGATTCACCATTTTTTTAAATATTAATTTTTAAAAAAATTAAAAATATTTTCAGTAAAAATTACGAAAAAAATTATGTAACCTATTTTAAAAAAATCATATTTTCAAAAGTAAATATTTTTTTTCAAATTTGGTGAATCAAAATTAAAGTAAAATAGTTGAAAAAGACATGTTCCAAGTTTCAACCATTTATTTTTAACGATTCTTGACTTATAACAATTTAAAAACGAGAAATGGGGAAAAACCCATCATGCAGAAAAACGCACTTACAGGTTTAAACAATTATTGGCTACTTTTAGAATGTTGCAAAAAAAATAATTTCTCCTGTTCTAATTGAGATAGAAACGTGATTTAAAAGTCATTTTAAAGGAAAAAGAACACACAAATTTTTAATGCAGTAAAATTGTTTTTTGAAAATTCGAAGAATATTGTGTCCTGGACCCACTTAAATTGCTACAATAAAATAAATTTTTAACATAGTTCTTCCATGTTACATTAAATATAAAATATAATATATGTATTTACCGTTATATAAATAGTTTACATATATCTGTATTCTGCAATTAAATACATCCTCATAAAAATTTCACTAAAATCGCTCCATTTTGGATGTTCCGTGTGCCCTTAAGTAATCATTCATTAACCTAAAGAGGAATGAAACAACCGGCCTTAATTTAGTTGAAATATTGTATGCTATCTTCAAACGGCCAGTTTCAGTATAATTTAAAGACAAAAGAAGCATCTTTAAATCAATACTAGAAACACCTTTGAATCAAATGTAAACCTTAATACTTGATCAGGCCCTGGATTATTAAGTACTGCTACACTTGATACTGTCCATCATAAGTTATCTCCATTGGCTAATGCATTCTACTATTTACAAAACTAATTCAAACAATCATGCATTAATTTACATTATTGCATTTTAAAAACAATTTTGAATGATTTCTGATCTCCTTTAGAGGTGAGGGATTACTAAAATGGATACCCAATATTTCAGAATTTTAATTAATCAATCTCTAAAATTAATTCCGATTCCCTCCATTCGTGACAACTTTAAGGATTAATTTACACTCTAAATTCAATTAATTACTTTTAAGATAAATTTTGCGAACTAATAGATTAGTAATGATAAGGAAAGTAACGAAATTTGTTACAGTATTTCAAACTTGAAAGACGATGTAACTGTTTGATTTACTCGTAAATAAGTAGAAAAAATGCTATATTTCTATGAAGTTAATTCCTTTTTTAAGATTTAAGTACCTTTAAAATGTTGAACCTTCTTTTGATATCCGATTGCAAAAAAAGACTGATTTCAAACGTTAATACCTCAAAGGTCCATTAAGTAGATTTAAGAAGAGATATCAAGCATAAAGAACTCAGGCAATACAATTTTTTAAAGGTAACAAGATTTTTCATCACTTTCATAGACTATAAAAGACAAAGGGCTTACTGTTACATTAAATGAATTATTTAAAAAAACACTGACATATTAATGAAGTATAGTTGTTATTAATATGTTTTTGTAGTTTATTCAAAATATCCCCATCTATCCATATGAGTTTGTCTCAAAATTTATTTTTAAATATTAAGAAGATTATTTTGTCAGAATGAGATAATATATTTTAATATATCATTTAAAATTCTTGTTGTTTTAATTAAATGCCCGCAAAAGAATGACGAAAGGAGATACAAGTGAATATCCGTTCTCAAATACTAGAGCGCCTTTGTGTACACTGTCGAGCAATATATAAAGTCATGCATTTGAATATCGAATATCATAAAACGCTCTTTCCTACATTTACCTTGATTGCTTATGGTTATTTATACAGCACGTCTGTAATAACTTCGATAACCATAAATAGCATGTTTCACAGAACGTAGTTATATCGCTAAGAAGAGGGCTAAAAAATAAACTTTAGAGTAATGACTATGCTTAGCTTTTGAGTAAAAATAGAAAGAATCAACACTGACTACAACAGGAGTTTCTTTAACGCTTATCAAAAGATCGCAAAGAAAAGATAAGGAGAGAAGTTGTGTTGGTTGTTATTGTGTTTGCTAATACCCCCTGCCGGGACCATATATGCATTTTGAACTGATCCGTGAACCGTGGAGCTCAGGTGTGGTTCCTGTTTACAACTGCACCAGAGAGGTCGGCGGCCGTCTTAGTTAGGTGTCACCTCAATTTCGTTCGAGCTATCCCAAGTGTTGCATCTGAGGGGATCATACCCTCTCCCACCCTCTCTGACCTCATAGACGGACTTTTCTGGATTATGGATATAACGTGCCCTTATCCGGCTTGGACACGAAAGTATTTAATGGTTCATAGAACTTGTCGGATTCGAACCGAGCACCCTAGGTGAACGAAAGCTTCCGCGCTACCCCTAGGCAACCTCGATGACCCCTAGGCCCCGATGTGTTAGGATATGAGTTTGATGACGAGTAAATCTGATGCATTTGTTAAGATGCAAAAAAGCTACAGTAGAATAAAATAAAGATTCAAAAGAGGAGTATATTTCCAAACAATCTTATCCTTATCAGCCAATTGGACCTTTACTAATAACAGATTAATGCTAGCAGAGAGCAGCACATACCCTCTGAAAGACTTTTCCAAAATTGAAAATCAAGATACTTGAAGCACAGCTGGCATATAAAACTACGGAGGTATTACCAATGTACTCCTGGTTTACTTCATCGTTATTTGCTTACGTATGTTAGTACGTTGAGTGCTGAAATTTTCAATATGATAATGAATAGAAAAAAATATAAGCTGGGGATATCTGCTGACGATCAGCTAATGACTGAAAGAGGCAAAAAGTTGTCAGAATTTGCGTTAAGCATAAAATCCAAACTTTTTCTTTTGCTGTTTGAAATGAGATATAAAAATGAAAATAAAATGTTTATTCTTTCTTTATTTTTTAGTTGATTTTTCAGTTGATTTTTTAGTTCTTTTTTTTAGTTAAAATGTTTTAAAATCATGAAGCACTTAATAAGAAATTTATGTTTTATATGAGATATAAGGCACGAGATATCTAGAAAATGGAAGATTAAAACATCAGTGTAATTATAAGTGAATCTTCCCATTGCCTAGTAAGTCAATTGAACGCCAGAATCAAGCTACTTATGCACTTCGCCATTCTGTAATGTCAGCTACCCATTTGTCACTATAAACGTAGTTTGAGTTATACAGAAGCGGATTCTTTAATTAATTGATCGATTTTGTGGCATCTCCTTTTTTCAGTTTGTAACCGTGGTATTGTGTTAGATACAGATTACCAGAAAGATTCCTATATTACACTTTAATAATTTAACACATATGGTAGGTCAAAAGTAGGTATACAGTGCATAGTAAATGTTTGATGGGGAAATTTTAATATACAGTGATATTAAAGTATTTAATAATGGTTTGTTTTATTATTATTAATCATAACATTTACATTAATCTTTTTTAAATTTCATTGTTGGTCCTTCCCAAATGTTGCCATTCCAACAGTACTTTCCCATTTTCACATTGTTTAACATTTAAGTTTTGCTGTTTAATATTGTGACAGTACTTAGTTGTTTTTTTTAAACATTTCAATTTATTTCAACCCTTACTGAATATAAAGATACAAACTGTACTGGTATTAACCGCAAATATGTTGCACAAAATGATATAGGTTTTTACGATGGACTATTATCAGGCAATGCACGAGATGAGCCAGACATTACAGAGGCGGAATGTGACATGTGAGGGTAAATCGGAATAAGCTGGGGCGGTTGGCGACTTTTTGGGGATTTTTTTTAAAGTCGCCAAATTTGCGTTTCTGAGTCCGTGATTTTTTTCCCCGCTCATATTTTTCTGTTTTGCTGTTTTTAAAAGTTTAAAGTTTAAATTACACGGTGCCATCGCCAATTTGGCACCAAAATCCCGTTCGGAAACCTGTTAGGCTTAAACTGCGAAATGTAAACAAATGTGGCGACCAAGAAAAAACAAGTAAATTGAAATACAAACTTACTGCTGGCTTTATGAAACTCGTAGGCGCACACGGGATCTTCACTTCGCTCAGATACCCTTGCTTTACTCCGCTACGCTCCGTTACGCATCCGCCCAAAAATACTACAGAAAATCCCCAGCCGCTGGCTTCGCTACGTACCGCTGGCTGTAGTACAGTAAAAAAGGCTTCCGCTGGCTGTAGAGGTCAGTAGAACAAAGCTTATCCCACAAAAAATCAAATAATATTATCCGATCCGAATGTAAGAAACCATGGACTAGTGCGTCATTTACAACCCCTTCTGTACCCCCCCCCCTAGTCTCTCTTGCGAAAATCTACATCTAACAATATCCAAAATCCTCCCCTGATATTTAGAAACGACATCTTTAACCAACATAGCAATAAACGGCTAACTGAAAAGCATTGAACAAACACAACAGCATTCAGATGGAATTGTAGGGGTAACCAGAAAAGGGGATACATCATAACAGGAAGTAAATAATCGCCAAGTTGGCGGCAGCCCCAACTTCTTCCGATTAACCCATGTGGTAAGAGAAATTAAATTTTCTGTTTGTAAAGCAAAAATATATGCTGTACTTCGATTGAAGTTTTCTTTATATAAAGTATTGATATTAGATTATATTTTTTGCGAATTATTTTTCCTAGAAGTAGATAGAACATCCATTTGGTGGCAAGAAAGAGTTAGCTACAACAATCACACATGTGCCACGTCACCTAAAAGATATATTTTTGAGTGAAAATACTGTCCTGACATGTAAAAAAAATTAAAGACATTTATCAAAAAGAATATTTTCACGCAAATTAGAATTTTGAATTTTCAAATGTTTTTTTACGATTTTCCGAAAACTTGAAAAGTTGGAGTTATCTCCTTTTTGCACCGATCCCTTCAGTTTTGAACTGAAAAAAGTTACCATCAGAAATATCTAAATATAAATTTTTAAGAAGACATAACAACAACAAAAAATTTAATTTTAATTTTCCTCTCTGAAAAATATGAAAGTTCTACCCTAAAGGTTTTTTCTCAATTCCGTTACAAAATTTATAACAACAAACGTAACAAAATGTGACCGGAATAAAAAAAAAGACCATTGTTACATATTATAAATTAAATACTCAGAATGATAAGTGAAGGCAGAAAAATAAAATCTAGGTCGTATGTATGGACGAAAATCATAAATCAAACTTTAGTTTTCATTGAAATGGAAATGAGACCAAATGATGCATTCAAAATATGATATGAAATTTTGCTGACTTTAATGATTTTCCTTAGCCACGAAGAAAGAGTAAATAATATCTAAAGAAAAATGATATTGTGCTTCCCTATATTTCACTTTTACACTTTTCTATCTATTTCAGTCATTACTGCACATTGCTTTGAAATTCGAAAAATATTATCTTCAATCTAAAAATTCTTAAATGTATACTTTTAAAAATAATATTCTGCTGTTGGGGAATGTATAATCTGAAATTATGAATCAAATTTTGTTTACGAATGCAGATTCCATGTAAACTGTTTCAAATGTTAGCGTAGCTTTCATAATGTTTAAATTCAAATTGTCAAGATAATGGAAAGAGGAAAAAGAATCCTTTAACCTCAAATTATGGGTAACAGGGGAGTTAAATTAGAACTCTCTCACCTTCAGTGTATTGCGTCAAATATAGTAAACAAAGTTTAAAAAGCTTTTAAAAAATATCAATGCTTTCCCCATATCTTTGTTTATGAAGCCAATTTTTGATCATTATATATTGGGCTACATTACAAAGGACCTTGAAATATAGGTAACTAAAAGAAAATGGCATAAATTTCTCATTTCCTTGTAAATATTTTTCTTTATTAATCTATATATATAAAACAGTTCCGTAACTGACTGACTGGCATATAACGAACAGACCAAACCTCTGGACCTAAAGCGCTGAAATTTTGCATGACGATTCTTCTTATAATGCAGGGGGTGCAATAAGAGGGGTGCAATAGTGATTTTTGAAAAATTCTTCTTAGATTTTTTAAAATAAAATTTTTAAGCTGTTTTTGCAACATTCTTTATGGTTTGCATTTAAAATAATAATCTGAGGGTTTTAAAATTTATATCACGAGAAAGATCATAAAATTCCTTTAAATTGAAATTTTTTTCGAATCTTTACCTCCATTTTCTGATTTCTGGGTGAATTTTTAAAGATTAATTTTTAGAATTTAATATATTAAAATTTGATCACGTGGTTTCTTTTATTTTTGTGATACTTTAAATTAATTTTGCGTCACGTGCATAACAACGAAATAAGTTGACAAAACATTTTTTTCTAATGTGGCAGACGATTGGACATTATCCAAAAAAATATTAAAATACAGTAAATTAAATGTTCCTCAAACTGTGTTATATTCTTTAATATGTTCTTTTTTGACTCAATTTCAATATTTTCTTCTACATTATTTCTAATATAAAAATATCCGTTACGATTGTTTTATAAATATATTTTTTAGTTTTCTTTTGGAATTCATTGCATACATTGACCGTTGTATTTAATTTGAATGTACACCGTAGCGAAGCGTTTGGTATATAACTAGTTCTTTATAAAGTTTTCCTTCATAATATTGAAAATACATCAAAAATGTGATTTCTGACAATCGCATTTAATACTTCTGATATTGAAATATTAACTCAACACATGCATTTTTATTTCAGAACATTTCATTTTTTTGGTGTTGATAGAAGTAAGTTGTGTTTGTCCTGTCTGAGATGAATGGCATTTACTTGAAGAATAAAGTTCGTTCTCCCTTCTGAACTGAACGAAGTAATCAGTTTCTCTCTTTTTTTTTTAAAGTTATATTGTAAAGATTCATATTATACGATTCTTTTATAAAGTATTTATTAAAACATATTTAAAATTTTCTTAATTCTCTTATTTTCTAATTACCATTATATGGGTTAATTTTTGAAAAATAAACACTTGTCTTAAAAAATCTAACACCTTTGATGTTACAAAACATAAGACTACGATGTGATTTTTGCTGTTTTAATTATTTTTCCCCTTTATCAGCCCGTTATAAAGTATTATATAATTCTATAAATATAATTTGATATATTTTGAAAAAGTATTTTACATTCCCATCTTGTGGTTTTTAATGCCCCCTGGTTGAAGATTCTATTCACAAGGTTCTAATATGCTATTGGGCTGAAAGAGGCGACTCCTGTTTTGAATTAGCACCACAAGGGGTCGGAGTCCGACTTGGTTAAATGACCAGTCCCGTAATTTTGAACCGACTCAAGTGACGAGACCGGAACACTTGACACCGTACCTCCAGAGGTAAATTTGAGAACTTGTAGGACATTGCAGCCACGACAGATTTTTCGTGCCCCGGTCACCATTATGGAACACGACGGTGGATTTGCAGTGACCAGCATCGAACCAGGGACGTTCAGATCACTGGACCGCTGATCCTGCCAACTGGGCCACTGCGCCCCTACATTGCCATCTTAAATTTTAGTTTGTTACTGTTTGAAACTTTTCTAAACATTGGAAAAAAGTAATGAAAAGAAAGAAAAAAGGGGTTACGATAATTTGTCATCTTTAAAGGGATAAGGATTTTCCTCTATCTTTCCTCTATTTTAGTGAATCTAAGGGATGTTAAACATTAATAGTGTTACGACTGTTAGAAGAATGGTCTTGCAAAAAGAGCGGGACAAAGCTAGGGATTTGAGATATACTGAAATCTCTTAGGGGAGGAAGTTTAATCTACCTTTTCAATAATTACCATGTTTTCATTAACTTTCTTGTTTGTGTGTTTGTCCCTTACAAATTTTGCAATCGATTTTTAACTAACTTCCCGACTAGCTAGACATTTGAGACTTTTAGAATAGCTCAGAACACAATGACAATGCATTTTTTTAATTCTTGTTGAACTTGATTAAAAACAATAAAAAAGATATGGTAAATATATATAGCGGAATGTAGCAGTGGGCTGAAGCAGGAACAAGTGAAAAGAAGCAGTCGTTTAAAAACAAAAAAAACGTAAGTTTATTTTCAGCACAAAGTAAACTCGAACTAGCATTTAGCGTCGACGATAGCTTTCGGTGTGACACAATGCGCCGACCGACCCCACAAGAGCTAAGGGAAGCCAGCACGTTATATGCATTCAAACCACGTATGTATCAGGCTGATTTGCATATGCAGAAAAATTTACGCCAAGTAAACATCCATATAATTGTCACAAAAATGTAATACTGCACTTACAATAAATAACAAAAATTACTACACTTACAATAACAACCATTACAAAAACATATAAACACCGACAAAAAAAAGAAATGTTAAATTCAAAATTCGCAACCAGTGTTTGGGAATTGCGTCCGAACATCGCAACTTGCGATCGCAAAGAAACGGTTACATCACGTCATTCCAAAAGCATGCACCTCACACGCTGTACGGGAAAAGCAACATAACGTTTAAGTTCCAAATTGGGAAGACAGACAGTGGGGAGAATCCCGACAATACTTTTAGCCGTCTTTAAGCAGAATTGAATTTATTTTCAGTTATTTTCAGTTAATTTTGTTTTGTAGACTGTTGCAGCCCTCTATTGGCCGGAACGGGAACGAAAAGTTAAATGCAAGTTCACTTCCAAATAACTTCATTTTCTTTCAAGTTGATGGGATAATTCATCAAAAAAATTTTAAAAAAGTATTTATTAATACATAGAAGTGTCAAGTTTATATGATTCAACAGAAAATTTTAAACTTGGTATATAAAAATTTTCGTGTATACCAAGTTTTCTTTGGTATACAAGAAAACTTGGTATACAAGAAACTTTATCTTGTAATTATTTTTACATCAAGCCCACAATTATATTAACCCTCAGCATGTTAGAAGCTAATTAATTTACAATTTAATATAAATACCAGGTATATTGAATAGTAAAACACCGTATATAAATTACATCACAATAAAATATGTTTATAAATGTCCTTACGGGATAACTTTCAAGTAACGTTTCCGGTACCTTTATATTATCCTTTCTATGTGTCGTAACTATGAAGATGAAACCAAAAACTCCAAACTTCTGTCTAGACACTATATTACGTCGTTCTATCATCGGATTTATCTCTTTAAATGCAAGTTAGTTACAGAATACTTCATTCAGAATAGAAGGTGATTTTTCATTTAAAAACAACGCTAACTCAGACGAAATAGGTTCTTGTCATATTTAAGATCACACTGTCTGGTCATAATAACTAAGGCATTGTTCTACAGTATTTATAAAATTGGAATATTAAGAGAATCATATTTGAATTAAGCTGAATAGCAAGATAATAATAAAATTTAGATACCATAGTCTCTCTATTTAAAAAAAAAAATTAACTGGCGCCGCCGCCGACTCCGCTGTCAAAAGCTTGTCACGCTATCTCCTCCGAAACCGCTGGGGGTATGGGATCGAGACCGATACCAATAGATGCAGAAAAATGCGGTGAAGGAAGTAAGACATGTCTCAGCTTCGTCGGACTTTAAGTTTTGTTTTTATTTTATGCTTTGTGGAAAAATATTGACTTTTTCATGTTCAGATTACGATAACTCGCCAAAACTAAATCGTAGAATTTTGATCTTTTTTTCCAGTCTAAGACTACAGACATTTCTCCTTCAAACAAGACCTCATTTGTTTAAAAATAATTTAAAACAGATTAATATTTTCATCAAAATATTAAACCCACTTTTTCGAGAAATATCGTCACATATGTGGATGTAATATCGATGCTCCTCAACTTTTTATCTTACAAAGAAAATATTTGCATCATCTGGAAGATAAAAGCTTTCTCATTCATATAAACCTCATTTCAAGTCTCTATCTTAAAATTTCGATTTTCTATTGAATTTTTAAAGCTGAAACAGTGATTCAACAGTGATTCCCCTTCGCATAAGGGTGATTGACATCAGTAAATGGCTGTTACATTGCCCGAGAATCACCCCTATGTATCTCGCTATTAGCCATAACAGAGGAGCGAGCGTAGCGAGCCTATGGGCAAAGCCCCTAGTAATAAATAAAATACTAACGACTACAACAACCAAAGTATATATGTATAAAACAAATTGATGCCTTGCCATCAAACTTTAAAGAAAATTTGATCATCTAACATAAGTCTACACATGAAAAGCATATATAGATTTGAAAATACGATGTTACGGCTTGATGAGAATTACTAAATAATAAAAAAAATGTTTTTCCTTCTTATTTTTTACTTTATTTATAAATAATAAATTAAAAGAAAGGGTAACCAGGTAAAAATAAAACATCTTAAAATCACTTTAGAGAAAAAAATGTTAAAAACTTGCAAGGTAAAGGTAGACAAATGAAAAATTATTATATTGAATATTTTATATGAATTTCAAATTATTGGAGATAAATTTGCGAAATTTTTTTTTTGTTGAATACTAACTCATTGCAAAAGCTAGAGCTAAAGATTACAAAACTAGAGATGATCATGAAGAAAAATTTGTTGCGCTGGCAAAAGTACCAAAAGAGATGCTAAAAACAGCACGAGTTAAATTAAATGTGAATTTAAAAATTGGTAGTTTCTTAAATGTCATTTGATAGTTCATAAAAGAGGCATTACCATCAAACTGAAAGAATAAGGATTCTTAAAAATGACGCTGGCCCCAGCCCATAAGGCCAATACGTCTAGAAGTATCTGCTGACTCCTGGTCGCCACGACGGCAACCCTATATGACTCCGGCTCCGTAGGACCGAACAGTGGTCCAGATTCCAGCCCCGTGTCAACGGGTCACTTCACTACCACATGCATGTCCTGTCAACGCCACTTGACACCACTCGCTAACCAAGCGGCAATAACAACAGATCATCTAAGAGCTTCAGCCAATCCAAATACAACTGATATTTATTCTCAATTTTGTTCGCAGCCACCACACTACGAAGTACATCGGTCATCAAAACTTTATTTATTTACATAAAGCTTAACAGAAGTACCGCACCAACTGTGCAGGCAACCAAACAGCAATCCCAACAATCTAATTTACAAACTTAACAACATATTACATTAAACCTGCTCCACCCGAGCAGGCAATCTGTAAACGACAAAATATAAATTTCACAAATAAATAACACATAAGCTCTTATGCAAAAACTATACCACTCGTATATAAAACATAAAATAATAACTAAACAACAAAGTCATCAGTCTTCCAGAGACCCGTAGAAACTGGCGTCAAAATCTCTCATCAGTTTTTCTCTCCTTTCACGAACATCATCACCTTCCAAGTCGCTCGAAGCTGTATCAATTTTCGACCCAAAATCAGTCCTCTGCATTAAAGGCCCCTCCTCCATCACATATCTTCCACATTGTCGGTCCGTGGCAAGATGCGCCACATCAACTTTCTTACCAGTTCTCTTCTGGTAGCTTTCGCAATTAGTGCAAACTCGACCTCTTTTACAAGGCTCTTGGCTATGCTTTTTTTCTGCACATTTTTACATATTTTCATATTATGACAATCTCTCCCAATATGTCCAAAACGCCAACAATTAAAACAAATTGTCGGTTTATTGTACAGCTTCCAGCTGCAACACGTCCAACCTAACTTGATTTTTTTTAGATGTTTCAACCTTTGATACACATCTCCCTTCATTCGGGGTATTCAGTTATAGCCCTTTTTGGTCTTAATGGCATTATAGCCTCCACATGCTTAATATGATCGTTCTGCTTCGTGATCATCTCTTGCACCTCTTCTTTTGCATACTGCTCTTGTACATCATAGACTATTCTCTGAGGATCCCCTTTACTAGGGGCTTGGATATTATGACAATCTCTCCCAATATGTCCATAACGCCAACAATTAAAACAAATTGTCGGTTTATTGTACAGCTTCCAGCTGCAACACGTCCAACCTAACTTGATTTTTTTAGATGTTTCAACCTTTGATACACATCTCCCTTCATTCGGGGTATTCAGTTATAGCCCTTTTTGGTCTTAATGGCATGATAGCCTCCACATGCTTAATATGATCGTTCTGCGTCGTAATCATCTCTTGCACCTCTTCTTTTGCATACTGCTCTTGTACATCATAGACTATTATCCGAGGATCCCTTTTACTAGGGGCTTGGATCTTATATGCCGTTTTGAATTCATAAATTTTGCCGAAATCCTCGATTAACTGGTCCATGTCCTCTTTCATTTCCGTTCTAATTAACAAACCATCTTTACCAATACTTCTACATCTTTCCACTCCAATACCCAATTTTTCGGTCTTTATCTTATCTTTATTTGTATAGAGTTTAGCTCACTTCTACCCAGACTTGGGTGTATATAATTTGAAGTGGCACTCTAAATGAATTTGATACAAACACAGTTTATACATGAAACAATGGTTATTGAATTCTTTGCACATATAGAATTTGCTTTTACAGCAATAAGCATACGTACTACTTGTACGGAATATATATTAACATTCAATAGAAATACACATTGCAAATACTCACAAACGAGCAGAGAGTCAAACCAGCAGTACTGCCACGTAAACTTTGGGCCCCCTAAGCACTAGCACAGGATAGCACCTGGAGCTGCTTACATCGTAGCTCCCTCAACTCGCTTATCTATCAACCTTAACAAAACCTTTTTTTCAACCCCTGTATTAATCAAGCTGCTTGGTATTTATACCAAGCGCGTATGCCGAAATTAGCATATCTCAAGCAGCTTCTTTAATTCATTCACTCAAAAGTTCGTTTCTTGTGAATCGAATCTTGTGTATACCTTACAATTGCTTTCTTTGTCATTTCTGACTCTTTCTCCCCGAGAGGGATAATCTTAATCTCATGCACTTCCTACTCTCTCGCCTTCCTAGCGGACTTCCTGTTAACAGTTGATATCATCTTATCTACATCAAAGAAGATTTTTGCTTCCTGTCTACTTTGTGTGTCTAATAGACCTCGATAATAATGTATCAACTTTTGCTGTTCATGAATGGAGTCCACCAAATCAGTTAGATTCTTTAGCTTCAACGGTCAGCTTAGACGTACTGATAGCTCCATTTATTTGCCTATATTTAAGTTTCCCAAGATCCTCTGTCAAGATCCTCATCTCTTCCATGTCAGTCAGCTCTTTACACTATCATTGTGTAGCTGCAAACTACTCGCTATTGCTACTTACCCCCACGTTCCTCCGACGTTAGCGATCTACCCAAAAGGTAGACCGCCAGGGCGCACCACGAGGAGGTGTCGGAGGTTGATTTAGAAAACTCTGAATATAACCAATTAAGCCAAAAGCACAAAGTACCTTCTAGAGGTTATTCAATTTAGAATAACAAGCACAAGTAACCGGCCAATATAATCACATTAATAATAGCGTGGGCCCCCCCCCAAAAAAAAAAAATTATCATGTAACGTCCGCATACAGAAAATATATATCATGTAACATAAGTCTGCATAAACAGGTTTGAACATAATATGCAACCATTTCAGGAGATATACAAAGTAAAAAAACTTTTACTTTATTTACGAACTTTCACTTTTTTTTAAAACTTTTACTCGAACTTTTACTTTTATTTTTTTTACTTTATTTTCGAATAATTAATGAACAATAAGAGAAAACAGGGGAATATGAATATCTTATAGTTAGTTTAGACAAAAATGTGCTAAAAACTATCCGGTTAAATGAAGCCAAAGCATAAGAGAACGTATTGTATCTTTTATATGAAATTGAAATCAACTGGAGATAAATCTGCCAAAATTTTTATTAAATATTAATTCCTCGCAATTAAACCCCAATTTCTATGGACAACATCCATCGGTATCTATCTCCAAGTTTCGGGGGTCTGCCGACTCGGGGCACAATCCGACAATCACCGCTCACCTTCCACTTCTGAATCACATAGACCACCGTCGATTTTCGGTAATTCAGCTCGCTAGAAATGTCCCTTAAGGATCGGCCATTTGTGTGATACTCAACGATTACACCTTTCTCGAAATTAGATAACTCTGAACATAGTGGCCTCTTGCATGCGACAAATGCCAATTTTGTTTCCTACACGATATTTAACGGCGGATGGCGTGATGCATATCAAGACCGCAAATATCTGCATTTATATGGGTGTCCAAATACAGGTAACCCTCCTATAACACGGTAGATAGGTTCCTAGAAAATGCCGTGTTGTGTGAAACCGTGTTATATGAGACCCAGGGCCATTACAGAAGGGGGGGGGGGGTTACGTTCCGAAAACTTATTAAAAGCAAACAAATTTTTTTCAAATTTCATATAAGCAACTTAATTTGTATTAAAAATATAAATGTATGTATAACACAAATCAAAAAGAAACAAAAAATATTATTTTCATTTAATGCGACCTTAATTTAATAAATTTCTTCCTCATCACTGCTCAGTAGAATCAAACGAGAACGTTTTTTTCTGTTGAACGATATCAGCTTCACTTTCGGAACCTTTCCCTTCATTTAGATATTTTGCAACGTATAATTTGTTTATACATTTTCATGTAAAGCCACTATAGTTCCATATTTCTTTCCCGTCATTATTTTAAGGTAATTTAGTTTTTAAATGTGTTAAAAAAAGCATATTATCTATTGCTGTAGAAGTACAGTGTTGTACAAAGGTTTCCGTAATTTTTTTAATCGTGTTAGAGCGAAACCGTGTTACAGGTTGCCGTGTTATACGAGGGTTCCCGCAATTTATCCTATCGTGTTAGAACGAAAGAGTGTTGTAAGATGCCGTGCTGTAGGAGGGCTGCCTGTACCGGGTGCGTCATAAATAAAAAACCGAGTGCGTCATGTAAAGTTCAAAAATTCGTAATAAAAGAAGTAGTGCTCGGAAAAATTTTCTGTTTGCACCAATAGGATCAGAAGGACATTATATATATATATATATACTATTTCATTTTTAATCGAAAAGCAACACATCGGGTTGCCACTCTGCTAGTATATATATATATATATATATATATATATATACATTGGAATTATTTTCATGCAAAAAAAAAAATATTCCAAAAGTAACCGATAGAGGGCGCTCACACGTCATATTGAGATGTTTTATGCAAATCAGGCTATCAATAAAACATCTGCCTGGAATGGATCCGTCATTCGAAACAGGCAGCATGCTTTCTTTACCAGATCGAGCTTTGGTGGTTGAACTTGTAAGGTATACACAAGATTCGATTCCCAAGAATCGAACTTTTGAGTGAAGGAATTAAAGAAGCTGCTTCAGATATGCTAATTTTGGCATACGCGCTTTGTATAAATACCATGCAGCGTCATTAATTAAGAGAGAGAGGTTGTTAAGGCTGAAAAGGTGTTATCCTGCGCTAGTGCTTAGCGGGCCAGAAGTTTACATGGCAGTACTGCTGGTTTGACTTACTGTTCGTGAGTATAAAAATATATTGTTCTTGAAAGCTGTGTTTATACATTCCGTACAAGTAGTACGCATGCTTATTGCTGTAAAGCCAATTATATGTGCAACGAATTCAATAAACATTGTTTCATGTATAAACAGTGTGTGGTTCAAATTCAAATAGAGAGCCACTTCAAATTATATACACCCAGGTCTGGGTAGAAGTGAGCATAGAATCTCTATACTGGCGCCCGGAAGATATATATACCCTGGTAGTTAGCGTTAAATTTGTAACGAACAACATAATTGAAATTAAAAACTGTGTACTGTGTACGTATATTGATAAAATTGTTGCAAGTACTTATATACTATTTAAAAAATGAGTGTTGTAGAACAAAATCCTGCTGGAAATTTTCCTCGGGTAATTATGGTTCAGCAAATTGCGCCATTCGAAGCCACCTTCAATGGCGGCCCCTCAAGCCAATTCCTAAAGAAAATTGAGCATTACTTTCAGCAACAATGCACCCCAGAGGGGGATAAACTTAAAATTGCTCTAGCCGCTTTAAGAGGTAGTGCATATCAGTGGTACACGTGTATGAAAAGCAGTAATCTGATTTTTGGCTATTCGTCATTCAAGCAACAGTTTCTTAGCGTTTTTCCAAAGACCTTTAATCAAAGTGAAATTGAAGCGGAAATTTATTCGCTAAGGCAACGTGAAGGTCAGTCTGCATTAGATTTTGCTACGGAAAAGATTTCCAAGTGTGAGGAATATTTAGAAGGGGTAACGGAAGCGGTAATCTTAAAAATAGTTATCCAACGTTTGAAGCCAAGTGTTCAAGATTTTTTAGATAATCAAACAATTACAAGCAAGGTTACCCTCCTTCAAGCTTTAGCTAAACATTACAATAGGCATTTCTTCGCTACCCCCTATCCTAATTCAGGTACGAGAGATTTTATACACCCCAGCCAAAATGTTTCGCGAGTTTCAAATCGACATCGTGGACGGCATGATAGTAAAGCCCAACGTTATAGTAACATTAGTGCGCTTACATTAAAAAATGTGCAACTACCTTATGTGCACTTGCAAATTGATTCAATTCCCATAACAACTTTACTTGATACCGGCAGCGAAAGGTCGTACATGTCAGAAAAGTACTTCAAATCGCATTACGACATGAAGCGCTTAAACACACATAATAAATTACGAACACTTTCAGCTCAAGGGGAAGAATGTCAAATATTAGGCTCATTATTGACACACATTAGTATACAATCCCAAAAAAACGACCTTGTTTTTCATGTAATGCGAAATATGCAACTGGAGGTTATCCTAGGGATTGATTTTTGCTACTCGTGTAATGTAGCACTAAATTTCAAGCAGAATTCTATCTCGGTGCAGATGCACCAACAGTCCAAAGAAGCTGTGCTGCCCGTTCCGGTTGACTTGTCGAAAACGGACTTAAAAGAAAACGAAAAAGTTCGTTTACAGACTACTTTAAACAAATTTGCCGAGGTATTTTCAGACAAGCCAGGTATTACTCACGTTACAACTCACAAAATTGATACGGGAGACAGTCCCCTAATTCGTGCCCGCCCATATAGGTACGATACAAACAAGCAGAATGTTATAGACATTCATATTGATAAAATGCTTCGCCAAAATATTATTTCGCCGGTCGATAGTCCGTGGGCAAGTCCGGTTGTGTTATGTCGAAAAAAAGGCAACTTGCCTATTACTGATCCCGAAGCCTGGAGATTTGCAGTTGATTACAGGGGGCTGAATAAAGTAACAAAATTCTCTACATATCCTATGCCAATAATTGAGGATATTCTTCATAGTTTAAAGTCATTTAAATACATGACTACTTTAGATTTAACATCCGGGTTTTTCCAAGTACCTATGGCGGCTGAAGACGTTAAAAAAACGGCGTTTATAACAAAAAAAGGCACTTTTGCGTTTCGTCGCATGCCCTTTGGACTCAATGGGGCACCTGGCACATTCCAAAAACTTATGGATATAGTACTAAGGCCTGTTTTAGGAAAGAACGTTGCCGTATACCTCGACGACATAATTATTACGGGGGAAACTTTAACCGAGCACTTAGCTCTTTTACAGGAAGTGCTCTCTCTGATAAAACAGGCTGGCTTAACAATAAATACAAAAAAGTGTCAGTTCGTCCGAAAAGAACTACCGTATTTAGGATTCAAAATTACGCGTCAGGGCGTTCAAACGGATTCATCTAAAATCGACGCTGTAAAAGCGTTTAAAATCCCACAAACGGGAAAACAACTTTCGTCGTTTCTTGGTCTTTGCTCATATTACCGCACATTTATACCTGCATTCTCGGAAGTCGCCGAACCGCTTTACAAATTGCGAAAGAAACGCACTAAATTTACTTGGAGTTCTGAAGCCCAGAACGCCTTCCAAACATTAAAGCAGAAATTGATCCAAGCTCCGGTACTACGCCATCCAGATCACAAGCTACAATTCGTAGTGCAAACGGATGCTTCTAATGTCGGAATCGGCGCTGTACTAATGCAGGAAAACCAACCTATCGCTTTCACATCGCGAACTTTAAATTCCGCAGAACGAAACTATACAACCACTGAAAGGGAATGTTTGGCTATTGTCGTAGCACTCAAAAAATTTCGCTGTTATTTCTCAGAACAGCCGGTTCTGGTTATAACTGACCATGCTGCTTTAACCCGATTATACTCGGGCAAAAATTTTACGCCTCGTGTCATTCGCTGGGCATTAAAGATCCAGGAATACAACTTAATCATTGAGCATCGTCCGGGGAAAGGAAATCTGGTAGCGGATGCTTCAAGCAGAGACCCAGAGGGGGAGTCAATAACTCAATGTGAAATGCTCACTTCTATTGTGCTAGATAATAAAACGCAGTTAAAAGAAGAACTTCGTAAAGACCTGGAATTCGGAGATATAGTTAAATACCTAGAAAACCCCGAACAATTTTCCGGAGATAATCTGCATGCTATACAGGGTAGAGCACAGAACTATGAACTAGTCGATGATCTCCTTTTTTACAAATCATCCACAAATCGGAATGGTGGAATTCGTCCCGTCATTCCATGTTCAATGAGAACACACATTCTATATACTCTTCACGATTTACCTACAGCCGGCCATATGGGTATTCGAAAAACTTTTTCTCGACTTAATGAGGTGGTTTACTGGCCCCAAATGAGGAAGTGGGTCACCCAGTACGTTCAAAGCTGCGACACTTGTCAGCGTACTAACTACACAAATTACCGCCCCGCGGGTTTTTTACAAAGTATCGTGGCCACGTTCCCTAATGAAATCGTAGGGATAGATTTATTAGGCCCATATCCCCGTAGTGCAAGTGGAAAATATAGGTTCTTACTCGTAATAGTCGACCATTTTTCAAAATGGACCGAAATTATACCCCTGCGTAGAGCCTCAGCCAAAGCAGTTGCTGATGCATTTACACATAATTATGTTTTGCGATATGGTGTCCCTGTAAAAATTATTAGCGATAACGGTGTTCAGTTTGTCAGCGCAATTTTCACGGACCTGTGTCGCAGGCTTCAAATAAAACATGCAAAAATGGTCACTTATAGACCACAGTCGAATATTGCGGAGCGGGTAAATCGCAATGTAGTTAAAATGATTCGCGCATTTATACAAAACAATCATAAAACATGGGATCAACATATACAGCAGTTTGCGTTTGCATTACGTTCGGCCGTCCACGACTCGACAGCCAAAACACCTGCCGAAGTTTTTCTAGGCAGAAAGATTATCACCCCTTTAGACAGTCTATTCTTCGTACCGGGGCAAGCGCCTCAATTTCAACTAGCTGATATTCAGGAGATGCTTCGCGAGGTCAAGCAAGTTAATGACCAGATGCGGAAGCAACAGAAGATATACTACGATAAAAATCGTAGGGAGGAGAAATTTGAAGTTGGGCAATGGGTTTTAAAAGCCACCCACTCACTATCTAACGCCAGTAAAGGCATAGTCGGGAAATTTTGCCCGAAATTTCAAGGTCCGTACCAAATAAAAAAGGTAGCAGGCCCAGTGGTTACCTTACAAGAAGGCCAACAGCAAGTTCCCGCAAATATAGACCAGATTAAGAGGTATATAAACCGTGCAGACTATACCCTGTTTTCAAATCAAGAGCAACAAGGTTCACAAGGTTCACAAGATGCTGGACCCTCGGGGGTCACCAACGAAGACGGTCCTCCCCCTACTCACGATTCCGGTGATAACCTGCATGAGGGAAGCAGCTCCACTCCTGCACAGGAACCCCGGTCAGGAGTTAAAAGAAAGACTCCCATGACTTCTCCATCGTCGGCGCCTGACTCTCAGCTGTTCGAACATCCACGCAAGCGGGGGAAGCAGACGCAAAGGAAACGAAAGATCTCTACCGCCCAACAAGATCCTCCTCCCAAGAGACCTCCTGTCCATCGTCAAGCCGGACCAGCGCCTCAGGACCAACGACCTGCTGCACGAAGGATGCCCACACGGTCAACGAACCCCTTTACTAGGACTGCGACCGTCAAGAGAGGTTCCACGGATTGGACAGACTGGTGCAAGGAAGTTGCTGCATTCATGAGGAACAAGTCTTGTATCAACTTTCTTATTCTAACTCCCACCCTTTAATAAAACCGGACCAAATTGGTTTGAAATTCCCCAGTGTATATACTGTGTAAACATTTTGAGGGGAAGGGGTGAGCCACTGAAAAAAAAATACGGCATACTGTTGTTTTATAAATTTTTGAAGGGGACATGTAGTGACTAGGAAAAAAATACATACTGCACAATATACCAATTAACCACTAATGTACTAACTTCACAAATCATAACACATGTGCATTATGATTGGGGAAGAGCAGATACAAACAGTCAAGAAATGTCATGCTGTGCAATTGTGTTGTCACTTTTAATTAAAATAAGTTTTTTAGGGCGCAGTTGGCCAGCCCAGTATCCGCAACTCTGCAAATCCACTGTTTGATGGTGTCATCTGGACCCTTCGGGATTAGTTTTGTAAAATGGTAGTGGCGTTTTTCCTCCACACAACGTGTGGAAGGTTTTTTGACTTTGCCACCCATTATGTAAAAAGTCAGACCAGCACGCGTTTTCAATTAGTTAACTGAAGCCGTTCAGACCTCAGATACCTAATTTTTTTTTCGAGGGAGGCCAGTGTAAGGTATACACAAGATTCGATTCCCAAGAATCGAACTTTTGAGTGAAGGAATTAAAGAAGCTGCTTCAGATATGCTAATTTTGGCATACGCGCTTTGTATAAATACCATGCAGCGTCATTAATTAAGAGAGAGAGGTTGTTAAGGTTGAAAAGGTGTTATCCTGTGCTAGTGCTTAGCGGGCCAGAAGTTTACATGGCAGTACTGCTGGTTTGACTTACTGTTCGTGAGTATAAAAATATATTGTTCTTGAAAGCTGTGTTTATACATTCCGTACAAGTAGTACGCATGCTTATTGCTGTAAAGCCAATTATATGTGCAACGAATTCAATAAACATTGTTTCATGTATAAACTGTGTGTGGTTCAAATTCAAATAGAGAGCCACTTCAAATTATATACACCCAGGTCTGGGTAGAAGTGAGCATAGAATCTCTATAAACTTTTCTACAAGAATGGTGAATCAACAACTGTTGCTTTGCGAAAGATTCGTACGGATAAAGGACTGAAGGCGCAAAAAAGCCCCATTTCATTGAATGAGATACTGAATTTAGTAAGGCGTTTTGAGGAAACGGGGAGTTTGGAGGATCGTCCTTGAATTGACAGACCATCCTTGAGCGCGGACCGCGGCCATGTTGTACAAAGAGATCAAGGGAGTAATGACGCGCCTCACTTGCTTATTACATTGTGCTGGTGGTAATGTTGAACATCTGTTACATTAAATTAAATGCACAGTCTCATGTTTTTGTGATCTGCTTGATTTTTTGTTTGTGTTTCCCTGATTTGCATAAAAGTTTCAGTACGATGTATGAGTGCCCTCTTTCGGTTACTTTTGGAAATTTTTTTTTTTTTCCATGGAAAAAAAATCCAATGTCCCTCTGATCCTATTGGCACAAACAGAAAAAATGTTTGGAGCATTACTTCTTTATTACGATTTTTTTTTATCTTTGCACGAATTTATGACACACACGGTACTTATTGGCATATAGTGTATGAAGTATAAATCAGCTGGAGATAAATTTGCCAAAATTTTTATTAAATACTAAGTCATCGTAAGACTTAGAGGTAAAGAATACACAACTAGCCCGAGAGTAGTCGCACCATTTCTTAGAACGTCAGTAGTCGCGTTCGGGCCATTTGCCGCCCGCTACCACTTCGTCGAAAAGAGTTGAAATTTGTCGGTGTTACTAGATGATCGGAAACGGAGAACATACAGATAAAATTATTGATTGAATTTGGAACGATACATATTACAGCAATTACTATGCATTTAATTTAAGTATATATTCAGTTGACATTTACATAAATATCTTTAATATTTTTTTTTTTTTACAAAATAATTTTTAATAATAAAAAATATTAAATAATTTGACTGAATTTATAAAGATATAGTGAATTACTAATTAGTATAAATTTTCAATTATAAATTTGAAATCGTTCTGAAATAAATCATTTTGAAGGACAGAACCGCAGTAAAAGATACAATTTACATCATCCCTTCATTTAATTAAAATAAATATCCATTGTATGTTTGAAAGCATGCTATTAATATTTCAGTCAATGTTTATGTAATAATATTTCTTAAAACAATAAAAACAGGAGGAAAACTTCTCTGAAATTAAAAATATGCAGCAAAAATTTATATTGAATGAATTGCCACTTGTAGATTGAAAAGCATTATTTCGGAAAAATATGTTACAAAATTGAACACCAGCAAAGTTAATTTTGTTATACCCCGGAACCAAACATTCATTGAATTTGTAATAAAAGAATGTTGCTATGGCGTTGTTAAATAAATTTGTATTTTCATTTACAGTAAAAATTTTAAAAATAGATAAATTTTAGAAAAATACTTACCCCATTCTTGTAATTATAGTATAAACATTAGTTGTATTATCCAAAAAAGAAAAAGATTTTTATTTTCATAACTTCTAATCTACATTAGGAAACTCGCATTGTTTTGCACATTCTACACACAAATTAAACGTATGTTCTTTGCAGATATACAGACTACAATGTTCACAAAATTGTATTGGTTTTCGATTTTGCTTTGTTGGGCAAAAACTACACCTTTCAGTTTTTGGAGATCGAAGAAATTTTTTTTGAGAGTTCACCACAAAATTCTCTGATCTTTCTTTTCAAAGGGTTTGGCAATGTTGTTATTTGTGTTCTTTCATTTATATGCTCCCTCAATAAATCTAAATCAGTTCTTTCAAAAAATAGCGACGAACTACCTTTTTTCCAGTAGTTTTAATGCTTCCTGAACCGTTAAAAAAAATTTCCGAGACATACTAAAAATAGCAAAGTGGTCTTTTAGCAAAAGAACAGAAAGAAATACAGACTAAAGTCTACTGATCAAACTACGCTTACTGAGAATCTAAGATTCAAAGAATCAAACTTCCCTCCCAAGGAATTCGCGGAATGGGAAGGGGGAAAAGGAGCTACGCAACTGCTCGCGCCGCGGTCATTTAGACCGATAAGAAGTTTAGAACGCAATAAAATTCTGAGAAAGCACAGGAATGACTTGCAATTTTACTACACAACAGGGGTGACAGTCAAGATCAGCTACGTGGAGTTTCTCCATTGTACCTTTAAGGGGAGATGGGTTACAGAAAGATAACTGATTTCGGCGGCAAATAGACCGACGCGCGACTACTCCCGGGCTAGGGAAAATTAATAAAACTTGCAAACTAAAGAAAGTCAAATTATGAATGAGTGGAATGATTCTTTTATATGAAGTTCAAATCAGCTGGAGAAAAAATTGCCAAATTTTTTGTTAAAGGCTGTCATCGCAAGACATAGAGGTAAAGAATACAGAATTTGAGAAAATAAAACCACAAAATCAATTCAGAGAAAATTTAACAAAACTAGCCAAATAAAGATTGCCAAATTAAAAATTGGTATATTGAATCTTTTATATGAAGTTCAATTCAACTGGAGATAAATTTGCCAAAATTTTTATTAAATACCAACGCATCGCAAGACTTTAATTTGTAACCCATTAAAAGGAGGTTAGCCTATATTTCCTTTCATGTTGGAGGGAGTATAGAAAAAACATTTGCTACAATTCGGAAAATGCATTATGACATCGCAAATGGCTTTCGGAGATTACGATTTTCTACGAAACCTTCTTCAATGATAGGTTAATAATACGATATTTAAGGAGTAAAGGAATTTTCTGGAGAATTTGTGCTAAATAATGACCTGTCTTCAGAACTTATCCGAAAATATCGTTTTTGTCATTATTAAAAAATAACTATCTTGCTGAAATGAACAAATGTAGTATCGATATGATATAATCAAAATAGTTTTAGAAAACATAATTGTTTCCGAGTATTCTATCGTTTGGAAACTATATACTTCTATTTTAGACTTGTCTACATTCTAATAATCTATCTATTTCTCTGTCTCTCTCTCTCTCTCTCTCTCTCTCTATATATATATATATATATATATATATATATATATATATATATATATATATATATATATATATATATATATATATATATATATATATATATATATATATACATATATATATATATATATATATATATATATATGTATATATACATATATATATACATATATATATATACATATATATATATATATATATATATATATATATATATATATATGTATGTATATATATATATATATATATATATATATATGTATATACATATATATATACATATATATATACATATATATATATATACATATATATATATATATATATGTATGTATATATATATATATATATATATATATATATATATATATATATATATATATATATATATACATATATATATATATATATATATATATATATATATATATGTATGTATATATATATATGTATATATATATGTAAAATGTACATAAAGGTTATTAATTGTTTTCTCAAAGTACATATAAGCAAGCTCCTTAGATTAATTACCTGAAATCCCCGAATACAGATAGTAATTAATTATTATTTAATTCCGATGTTTTACAGTTATTCTTTCATCTCAATTATTTTTGCCTCTTAAGAAATAATTTCACCGTATATTTTCCAGAGATTTTCTAGGCATTAATACTATGTTTGTAATTATATTTTATTTATTGTTGAAGAAAATAAGACTCTTTCTGTTTGCTACTCTTTAAAGATTGAATTGTAATGTTTACTTTTGCTGTAGTGTATCTTTAAAACGTTAGAGAATATTTATAAATGTTTTGTGAACAACATGTCATATTTTATTTCTTTTCAATATGGCTCTAGGGAGCCCTTTGACCTTGGCAATGACGATTCTACAGTAAACCAGTTTCCGTAACAGCAATAGAATTCTGTAGCCCCTGGATATGTTTGTAAGCAAAGGATATATTGATCTAGAATTCCTTTGCTCGTTTTTACTTTATTCGTGTAATTTGGTACACCTGGATTATTTGATATCGTAATTATCGAAGTTCTATGGAAAATGTTACTTATCAATCGTTAGCAATTTTCTAAAATATCTAAAGTACATTTAATTAATATTAAAAAACCCTAGAATACATTAGTGCAAATATACTTTTAGATTTGAAAAAGAATGCTTTCGCAAATTTTGTTTCAAAATTTAAGTGGTATCCGAGCAAAAATTAAGAATAAGATATTATATTTGCGTCCCATATGAAATTTACGTGATAAAAAATACTCATAAAATGTATGTACAGTTTCATCATTTCTAATATATTATAGTTTATGAAAGGTATACTGCAACCAGAGTTTGAACAGGAATTGAAATTGATATGTTCCTCTATTTACCACAAATAAAATGCTATCGTTTGCCTTTATTTCGCGTCCGATAAAAATATATAAATTTTTTTTCAATTCCACCGTTGTAAAATTAATAACTCCTCCTATAGCTGCTTGGTATAATACTGTTGTGAAGGATCAACAATTTGAACATTTTGACTCCTTCCAACAGTATCACAATTTTTTTCCGTCAACAAATTTATGGGCATAAAACGGCTATATTTGAAAAAAGGGGGCCTGCCCTGCACCTGCACCAAGTTCCGGGAAGCATCGCACCTCAAAATTCCTTAGGATGGGAGGAAGATAATTCCAGGAAGACTCAAGGGACATCAATTTTCACGGAAATAAAAATACCACGTGAGTCAATCGGGGGATGTCCTATCATCCAGATCAAGAATAAAATGCACGGAACGGCAATAAATTTACGAGGGAGACCAGTCTGGTGAAGGGCCAATACGAAAAGGGGAAAAATGAACCCTGCGTTTTTTACAGAATCAACGACGAGAGCTGAGACAGAGGGTTGGAGTTTCGGTTTTGTGAATTGTGGAAAAAACCTGGAACTGCTGCGCAATGACCAGGAGAGGAGTGATGTGTCCCCGATAAAGCCCCGTGGAGATGTGCATTTCTAACCGCCAGCGACGTGCCTGCTGCCTCCACAGATAAAAGCGACCCACAACCATCGTGCTATGCCTTGCTGCCTCCTTAACGCTCCCCAGGTTGGTCATTTCTCCCCTTTCAAATAGTGCGATGCATGGAACTGGTATCTTTATCAATTTTGATAAATTGAACTTTATTTCGCTCGACCCGTAATGGTTCTTCCGCAGGAAGAGGATACAACATGGCCTAATTCTTTATACGTATAATACATATAGCCAAGAATTTCATCTATAATATGTAAACTAACCTTTGTATAATATTATAAAATAAATTTTTTTATAGAAGCGCGGAATATTATAATTCACCGCTGTGTGTGGTCGAAAGACGGCCAAGAATAAAACTCCTATAAAACTTCAGAGGCAAAAAATAAAGGTTTGTACACTACGAGGACGTAAAAAAAAGCTGTCTGTGTGGCTATTGATAACGATCAAAGGACTATAAATATTGCAAGATAGATGGACGTTATTTTATGGCCCACAATAAAACTTTCAGTAGATAAGGTCAAAGTTGTATTTCTAATCCAATTTGTGGTGGGGAGGTACTTCGTAGACTATGAACAGGAACAGTATAATTAGGAACCAATTAGGTCAGGAACTGCTGGGGAAAAACAGCCCACTGCCAATGAGAGAAAAGGGGGCGGGAGAAAATGGCCCCGGTAAACGGGCAGCAGCCCCTCCAAGAAAAAAAAACCGAAAAAAGGTCCACGGATATCGCTGTCTATTTTCCTAGAGCTCGGATGATACAGAGTCCCAATTGATCTGCCTCGGAGTCTAGCGGTAGTGTCGGGAACCCGATATGATGATCTTAAATATGACTTGATTTGGGCCCCTGTCGTCGAAGCCATTTTTCATCGCAGTATTCTGAAACAGTAGTAAGTGCCACACGATAGGCTCTAAAATAATTACTTTGGCCAAATAGTTTGACTCTGATTCCTCATGTGTTAAATGTTAATATGAAGGGGAATATTATTCTGTTATTAATTACACTTTAAATGAATGTTGTGCTTTGTCAAATAAATGTATTATAATATCCAATTATCTGTCTTTCATTGTTTGCCCAAACACCTGCACGCATCCATTGTTTTAAGATTATTTAATGACCTATATATTATCCTGGTCACGGCACCATGTATAGGTTAATAAATAACCTTAAAACAATGGTGGCGTGCAGGTGTTGGGGCAAGCAGTGAAAGACAGAGAATTGGCCTCTATGATACAATTATTTGACAAAGCACAAAATTAATTTAAAGTGTAATTAATAACATAATAATATTACTCTTTATATTAACATTTAACGCATAAGGAATCAGAAGCAGAGGCAGACTATTTGGCCAAAGTAATTATTTTTTTAGTCTATCGGGAGGCACTTACTACTGTTGAAGAAAACAGATGAAAAATGCCTTCGACGACAGGGGTCCCATATCAAGTCATATTCAGGATCATCATATAGGGTTACCGGCACTACCGCTAGACTACGAGGCAGTTCAATCGGGACTCTGTATCGTCCGACCTCTAGGAAAACAGCCAGCGAAATTCCCGGACCTTTTTTCGTTTTTTTCTTGAAGGAGCTGCTGTCCATTTACATGGGCCATTTTGGTCCGCCCCTTTTTCTCTCATTGGACAGTGGGCTGTTTTTCTCAGCAATTCCTGCCCCAATTGGTCCCTTATTAAACTGCTCCTGTTCAAAGTCTACGAAGTACCTCCCCACCATAATTTTCATTTGAAATACAACTTTGACCATTATCTGCTGAAAGTTTTATTGTGGGCCATAAAATAACGTCCATCGAGCTTGCAATATTTATAGTCTTTTGATCGCTATCAATGGCCACACAGACAGCTTTTCTTTTACGTCCTCTTAGTATACAAGCGTTTATCTTTTTTGTCTCTGAAGTATTTATAACAGTTTTGTTCTTGGCCATCTTTCGACCACACACCGTGGTGAATTATAACATTTAGCGCTTTTATATTCTTATTTTATTTATATAAACGTATCGTTACCATTGGAGTTCTCTCCCAATTTTACACAACGCAATGGGGTATGTCTGGTACCCCTCATGACAAATATCAATACATATTTTTTATTTTTTCTTAATTATGAGTATGTGTAAACATCTAATAAAAAAGGATTGTTAAAATCGACCCAATTGGGGTATACTGATTTATAGATAACGAGGATCGGCATTTGAAAGTGTTGTGACAAAACTAAAGACCAAACTATAATTTACGCATAGTTGGAGATTAAAATTAAAATTAAGTACATAAATGTAAGAGAAGCATTTGGCTTACAAATATTTGCTTTAAGATGCTATTTCCACTTAACACCGAAATATAAATTTCAAATTCCCCATCCCCCGCTCTGAACTATCACCAATTTAATCCATGATTGATTTGTCCTATTACTGATTCTTCACGCCAGTTTGGTGATTTGCGACGAACGTTAAGTCATCAACCAACTCACTAACTGTTGCAAATTTTGCTTCATTCATTTTTTGTATAAATATCTTGTCTCATGGAGATATCATTTCCTGTTTTTTTCGGACAAGAGAGCTTTCTACTTCTGTGAAATGATACAACACAATGATACAATTATACAATGCAATCAACCAACTCACTAACTGTTGCATCTTTAGCGTCATTCATGTTTCTGTATAAAAATCTTGTCATGGAGAAATCATTTTTTTTTTGGAGAGCAAGAGATCTTGCTAGTTCCGAGAAATGATTCAATACAATCAACCAACTCACTAACTGTTGCATCTTTTGCTTCATTCATGTTCCCGTATAAATATCTCGTCTCATAGAGATATCATTTCCTTTTTTTACGGACAAGAGAGCTTGGTACCTCTGAGAAATAATACAATACAATGATACAATACAATCAACTAACTCACTAACTGTTACATCTTTCACATCATTCATGCTCCCGTATAAATATCTCGTCTCATGGAGATGTCGTTTCCCCTTTATTTGAAGACAGGAGAGCTTGCTATTTCCGTGAAATGATACAACACAATGATACAATTATACAATGCAATCAACCAACTCACTAACTGTTGTATCTTTCACTTCATTTATGTTGGAGTATAAATATCTCGTCTCATGGAGATGTCGTTTCCCTTATTTGAAGACAGGAGAGCTTGCTACTTCCGATGATACAGTACAATGTTATTACAGAATAAATCAGTAGATTTCGACAGAGAGGAAAATTTATCAAAACAAAATGATTATAAAAGAAAAATTATTGTAATAGTACTTTACATATGTTAAATCAGAATTCATGGATATGAATATCGAATTATTACTGACAAAAGCCATTGAACCTTTTCTTACATTCCGTCATGTCTTGTGTGTATAACGACAATATGTTTTTTCTGTTTGTTTTTTGATTTAGAATTTCCTTTTCATACAAATCGTTCGCTTATTATCATTCGTATTTTTCTTTCTGTTATTTTTACAACACATTCTTTACACTATTTTTTACAGCCTCAAGTAACAGTTCTTCAGTAATACCGTTTCAACCTTTCCATTGATAGATGTATATCGTCGTCGTATAATGTAATCTTTCCGGTAATAAAAAATTTCTTTCTATCCGCTTTGTTACCGTATCATCATTCACTCCTTACTTTCCGTTACTTAACAATACTTCTTTTCCCTGCAATTTCCCCGCATCAAAAAAAGCCCCTCAATTTCCACATTCTATTTTCTTTCTATTATACGTTATTTATCTGCATCATATGACGTAATTCTCTTAGTCTGCCATAATAATATTTTCTTTCTTTTTGTCGACTAAATTCACTATTTTCTTTCTTGTTTAAAAATTATACTTTCTTTGCTTGAAATTTATCTGCCTGAACTAACGTTGTTTCCTCATTGTAATATAACTTGTATATTGTAAGACGTTGATCCACATCAATTAACGTCATTCTCTCGTTATTCAGTAATTTTTCATCCACGCCCGCTTTATTCCCCTACCACAATTCACTCCTTTTAGTATGTTATCCGTACTATGTTTCCTACCGCTGTAGTTTATCTGTGCAAATAACGTGGTTTCTCAACCTGATTTTACAACATTTTATTTATATGTCGTTTATGAGCACCATATAACGTTCTCTACGTGTGTTATAATAAAGACTCTCCTCTACATTCTTTATTTGCCTGCGATCTTTTACTCTTTTATTAAGTTATTTTTACAGAGCATTCTTCTGTAGTTTATGGGTCTAAATATCAGTTTTCTCACTCTGCTTTTATGTATTTTTTTCTTTCTGTGTCATTTATCCTAATTGTATAAAGTGATTTTCATTGTCTGCCACAATATAATTTTCTTTCTGTTCGTTTAATTTGCATAACATAAATCCCAATTTTTTGTAATGTATTTTTAGTGTTCTATCTTATCCTGAAAAATTATCTGTTTAAATACCATAGTTTTAACTTACCAAGTTAAATACATAGTTTTAACTTTTTCTTACTGTGTCATTTATCCCCATCATATAGAGGTATTTTCGTTGTCTGTCACAATAGAATTTTCTTTCTGCTCTTTTCTCTAATTTACCTATTTTAATTCAAACTTTTCTTTAATGACTACTATCATTCACTCTTTTTCGCTCTTTTATTCAGTTATTTTTACAGTGATATCTTCTCCTGAAACTTTATATGTAGAAATACATGTAGAAAAGTTTTCTAACTGTGCTTCGATTTTTTTTCTTTCTGTGTCATTTATCCTCATCAGATAAAGTGATTTTCATTGTCTGTCCCAATAGAATTTTCATTCTGCTATTTTAATTTACCTATCTTAATTCATAGATTTTTTGGAATGACTACTATCATTCTTTCTTTTTCACTCCTTTATTCAGTTTTATTACATTGCTATCTTCTCCTGAAACTTTATCTGTATAAATTCCATAGTTTTCTTAGTATGCTTTTAATTTTTTCTTTGTGTCATAAATCCCCATCATGTAAAAGGGATTTCACTGTTTGTCACAACAGATTTTTCTTTCTGCTCGTTTAATTTACCTATCTTAATTCACACTTTTTTTTAAATGACTGCTATCATTCACACATTTTAACTCATTTATTCAGTTTTTTTTTACAGTGTTATCATCTCCTGCAACTTTATCTGCTAAAATACCATAGTTTTTTCACTATATGTTTAATTTTTTCTTACTGTGTCATTTATCCCCATCATATAGAGGTATTTTCATTATGTGTCAGAATAGAATTTTCTTTCTGCTATTTCTGCCATCATTCTTTCTTTTTCGCTCTTTTATTCAGTTTTATTACATTGCTATCTTCTCCTGCAACTTTATCTGTATAAATTCCATAGTTTTCTTAGTATGCTTTTAATTTTTTCTTTGTGTCATTAATCCCCATCATATAAAAGGGTTTTCACCGTTTGTCACAACAGATTTTTCTCTCTGCTCGTTTATTTTACCTATCTTAATTCACACTTTTTTTTCAATGACTGCTATCATTCACACATTTTAACTCATTTATTCATTTTTTTTTGTACAGTGTTATCTTCTCCTGCATCTTTATCTGCTTCAATACCATAGTTTTTTCACTATATTTTAATTTTTTTCTTACTGTGTCATTTATCCCCATCATATGAGGCTGTGAAAGGCAAAGTGGTGTAAGTCAGTTTGTCAAGTGGTGTATGTCAAAAGCATTTTACTGCAAAAACTACAAAAAATTCCACTATAAATTGAACAAATTATAATTCATAATAATTATTAAGATATTGCAAATAATAATTATTTGCAATTCCACTGTAAATATAACATGGAGACTACAGTTTTGCCCTCAAATAAAATAAGTTGAAAATGTGACTTACACCACTTTGCCTTTCACCGCCTCATATAGAGGTATTTTCATTATCTGTCAGAATAGAATTTTCTTTCTTCTATTTCTGCTATCATTCTTTCTCTTTCGCTCTTTTATTCAGTTTTATTACATTGCAATCTTCTCCTGAAACTTTACCTGTATAAATACCATTGTTTTCTCAGCATGCTTTTAATTTTTTCTTTGTGTCATTAATCCCCATCATTTGAGGGGTTTTCACTGTTTGTCACAACAGATTTTTTCTCTGCTTGTTTAATTTACCTATCTTAATTCACACTTTTTTGTAATAACTGCTATCATTCACAGATTTTAACTCATTTATTCAGTTCTTTTTGTACAGTCCCAACAAACACAGGACTGACGGCAGCTTGTCGGGCCAGTGCTGGAGGCGCCGGTTGAACGACAAGTACGGGAGACTTTTGTCGGGTCGCTGGCGGGTTGTTTACGAACCTCCGAAGGGGAAACGCTTTCCGTTTACGTGTTTCAGGGCCTGTTATGGGTTGATATGAATCGCACCGAAACCGTTTACCCTGTATCGTCCCGGAACTGCACCTCCGATTCGTAACCACAAGTAACAGATATCTGCATCAGAATTATGGATTTGAAAGGGAAGGCGAAGATTAAATTTAACAGACTTTTCAAAAATATTTATTTCATTGTTGTGAAACTTCTTTTACGCGGAAAATTCCCATAATTTTCCTTGTATGTAAAGATTGTATTATGTGAAAAGTATTATTTGAAATTGTATAATTGTATTATGTGAAAAGTCACATAATTTTCCTTGTATGTAAAGATTGTATTATGTGAAAAGTATTATGTGAAATTGTATAATTGTATTATGTGAAAATTCACATAATTTTCCTTGTATGTAAAGATTGTATTCTGTGTGTATGTTTTTAACTCCCTAGAAGCTTATAAAAACAGATGAAAATTAGTTTCATTGTTTATTTTTATATATTACTGGAGAAATTAAATATCTACTTAAAAATGGGTCCTTGTTTCACCACTCTTTATTTATAAGAGAGGAAATAGTGATAAAATTTGTATTTTTTTAAATTTCTTTTATAGTATATTAAAATAATAATATATATTTTTGTAGATAAAATATTCAAAATATATTTTTCAGGAAATTTACATATTCTAAGTATTTCTAATTGTTAGATGCCATTATAAAACAACTGATTTTGTAGAATTTTTTCTCGAATTTCATCGTATTAATTTTACAGTAACATATTCTTATAATACACATTTGAATGAAAGAAAAAGAATTTTAAATTTACAGACCTTAGTTAAAATAAACAAATCACACATATTTAGAAAAATATTAATGTAATGTAATGTCAGAGACATAGACAGTAGATGTCATGAGACACCAAAAAATATCAAAAAATAAGACCCTTTATCCTCAGTATGTACATTGAAGAATATATATTACATTGTTTTTTTTTTTGTAATTGAATCAGGATACGAGAAATAATATTTACAATAAGAAAAAAAAGGCCAAAAAATTAGTTTATATAAATGTTAGAAATAAAAAATAAGGCAATTAAGTTTAAAATAATAAGTAAGTTATATTTAATAAATTAAATTGGCAGGTTTGAACATCCGCGAGTACAGAAAACAGAACTGCACTTTGCAGGTTCGAACCTAGGACGGAAGTATGGGAAGCAAAAACGAACGCCCCACACCAGCATTCCCTGATAGGATATCAAGTGTGGAACTTCAATAAGAGGAAACTGCCTCGCATGGAACAGAAAAATAAAGGAAAAATGTTAAACACTATCAGAAACCACACTATCAGAATAACACTATCAGAATTAACCTGTGAACAATTAATGGACTGGGTAAGATTTGAAATATTAAGATCGGAACATAAATTTTTAATTTTAAAGTGGCCGTTCGGTTTTGGGATTTTTTTTTCCGAAAAAATTCAATGCGTAAGTAAATTAAGTAATTTTGAAAGGTCCGATATTAATCCAATTGCAGTAATGTTTTCAGATAAGATTTTGACAAAGTTTCATGAAATTGATTTGGGATATTGAATTTTGACTAGGTTGTACATTTTGTTGAGGGTATCTTTGTACCCTTCCGCCATTAAAAAAAAACATGGCTCAGGTTTGGTTTCCCGCCTAACAGGAAATTCATCATTAGCAGCGGGAATTTCTTTCCTCCGGATTACGACAGTTTCCTAGGATAGAAAATTGGTTTGAGAGATTGATTCGATCATTAATGCTAGTTAAGTTAGAGTCGAGAGCAATTCGCTTTAGACCAACACAAGTTAAAAAAATCACATTATGTTCGATTTCGTTCAAAATTACCACATCACATTGCATACCAAGATTATAATATTTTATACATTACATATACAATGTATTTTTCATTTTCATAATAAAACTAAACTTTTGAATGTAGTTGACTTTTTTATGCGGCCCGCCTGCCTTGAAAAAATTTACCATGTGGCCCAGATGCTGCAAAAGGTTAAACACCCTGCTTTAAGCTCATCAGCCTGATTCAGAGGTTTACTTTTTCAGATTTAGGAATATAATCAAAAGTGGGTGTAGAAGAAAATTTAAACGCACACTTACTGTGCATAAGATTAAAAAGTTCTTTGAGATTGGGGATGTTAAACGTTATTTTGAAAAAAAAAAATCATGTTTTTTAAAAGTCCATAGTAATCACACATGATTTCCATTACTTATTTCACTGACACATTGAATTGTGTTTTGTTTTGTTTTTTATTATTAAATTTTGGCATTATCTTTTGAGAATGTATTTTCGTTTTTATCAATGCAACTCTTGCAGAAGTGCCACGGACGGGTAAGGGTGACTCGGTAACGAATTTAACAATCCTTTCTACTGCTTGTGTGTGACATGAAAAATTGCTGAAGTCAGTACGTTGACTCTCCTGATCAGATTATTTTGCTTCCTTTAGAAACTGCTTTAGTTTGTAATCAGAAATATGCCTCGTTCTGTTACTTTAACATCTTTACGTACAATCATATCAATATAATCCTTGGCATCAAAGTTTATACGTTGAATTTAAAACTTTCTAATGCCCCCTTCATTTTTCAGTCCTTGCTTTTAGAATCCGGCGTAATCCAAGCTGTCTTACGTGGCTGCGATCAACTGATATCATACATAGGAGGAGATTTTCAGAAGCAGCAAAGTACGAATTTCTTTGAATGACTGGGTCAATTACATTTTTAAGAGTCTGATGGAGGTAACGTGAATAGCTTACAAGTTTCCACAAGTGCTTCGATCCATGGATATAAGATAGTTTCCGCTTTATGTGAAACGAAACAGATGCATATACTTACAAAATGTACTCAGTCAGTATTCGGAGATTTTTTTTGCAGTATATTCTGTTCCCACATACAAGTGAAGTATTCGGTTTGCTAATGTAAGCTATCATGAATAACAAAGTTTTCCTGGTTTTCTCATAGACAAATCAGAAGAGCACCTTCCAACAGAGATTGCATTAGACATTTCTAACAAATATTTTGGGTCCACACTTAAATCATCCTTAATTTCTAGTAATGGAATGCCATTTTCAATAGGTGATAATTCAATTACTGGAAGTTCATAGCAGTTTTCTAGTTGTTTACCTATTTCTCCTCCAAATTAGGACGTAGGCGCAGTTCATTTCCATGAAATAGACAAATCAACCACTGCAGTGGCCTTCTTAATTCCTTTTCAAATAAACGATAACCACACCATTATTCAATCCAGTGTTCACGGCAGTTCCACCCATTCCAATTACAGTAATGTTTAAATTCTGGTTGTTGTCATTGAAAAATGCTATTATGCTATCTTATATACATTTTCCAGTGCCAGAAATCTGCTTCTGAAAATCTCGTCCTTTGTATGATATCAGATGATCGCAGTCATGTAAGAGAGAGCTTGGATTACCCCGGAATCTAAAAGCAAGGGCTGAAAATGAAGGTGGCATCAAAAAGTTTTTATTTCAACGTATAAACTTTGATGCCAAGGATTATATTGATATGATTGAATGGAATGATGTTAAAGTAACAGGACTTCCTATGAAGAGGCATATTTCTGATGACAAACAGAAAGCAATTCAATGTGTCAGTGAAATAAGTAAAGCAAACCATGTATGATTACTATGGACTTTTGAAAAATATGAATGTTTATTTCAAAATAACACTTTGCCTTTAAAGATATTACATTAATATTTTTCTAAATAAATGTGATTTGTTTATTTTAACTAAGGTCCGTTAATTAAAAATTGTTTTTTTCATTCCAATGTGTATTATAAGAATATACTACTGTAAAATTAAGATGATGAAAATTGCGAAATTCTACAAAATCAGTTGTTCTGTAATGACATCTAAAAATTAGAAATACTTAGAAATACCTAAGTTTCCTGTAAAAATATTTTGAATATTTTATTTACAAAAAATATATATTATTAATTTAATATACCATAAAATAAACAGAAAAAAAATAATTTTATCTCTTTTCACAAAAATATCTATTTTGAAGCACCTGAAAAATATTTCAGTAGAGCAATAAAATTTTATATTCAATACCAAAAGGCAGCTTTTGAAAGCTATAGCATAATGAAATTTCAAACCATCTTTTTTTTCGCCTCGTGATACTACAATGCACTAGTGTCATCTGATTGGACATTCAGTTGCACGTGATTGAAAAGGCGCCATTAAAGATTGATTACAAGTTCGCTGAAATTAATCCACAAGTAAGTTTCATTCGTTAGTCTTAAATTATTGCCTTTAGATTTTATTTAACACCCTTACATAGTGAACATTATTCTATTTCTGTTATAAGATAGTGTTTTAATCCAAGTTATAATATGAATTGACCATATTTCAGATCAAACTCTACTGAACTGAGTGTATTGAATTAGCAATACTTATGGCACTTACGAGCACTTTCGTATGTATAAATAAAAACATTTTGTTTTGGAATAATTTAAGATTCGTGTTTCAGTTAATATTTTAGATGGACAAAGGAAGTAAATGGACTCTTGTGAAGAAGATTCTTGTGAAAGTCTTAAGTATTTGCTAATTAAATTAATATTTAGAATTGTAATTTGTACGCACTATTTAGATTTTTATATCCTTTAGAAAGTATAAAATACATGACACAAATATCAATTCCAAATCTACATAGTTGAAAAATAAAAATGTATTTTCATTTCCAGTATAATATTTTCCATTTTATTTCTTTAAAGAAATTTGAAAGAAAATTATAATGAAATTTTTTTTAATATGTTAATCCAAATTAAACATTTTTTTACTACTGGATTGATAAATCAGTTACACATGATTCCTCCATAGTAAATTCATGCATAGTATTCAATGCACAGTATTCCTGCATGGTATTCAATGGTGGAAAAATTGTCCATTTTCCTATTAAATATATTTTACAATGTTCTTATTGCCAGGTATCAATAGGCAACAAATTATCCATGTCTAAATGTTAAAAGATGGATTCAAAAACGTTCCACATTATAAAAGATCCTAAAAATGAACTTGTAAATCATACAAAAGGATCTATTGAATTCCTTATCAAATTGTGTTTTGAGTAATCTTTATAAAATACTGTGCATTTTATACATTATAAAGAAATAAAGAACAAATATTCTTAAAATTTTTGTGTTCATAATTTAAAAGAATGTATTTAGTATAATTATATATTTTAATTTAAATACTAAACACTAATAGGTATTTTTCATGTATAATAATTTCATGTATAATGCCTTAAAATATAATTTTTTTAAAATTCTATTTATAATGTTCTATGTGTACACTCAATTGCTATATATGTATATGTTATTCCTACTGGGTGAAATTTCTTTATGTCTATCGAGAGTAAAGATATATTCAAAATTTCAAAACCAGATCAAAATATTGTTTAATCAGTATCCACATGTCAAGTAAATATTGAAACAATAGCAAATATTGGAGCATTTTTTTATTTTGAATATCTCATTAAATAAAAAGCTTATTTAAGGAACATTTTGAATTTCAATTGCTATTAATCAATATTTGGAACTGGCTTTGATATTTAGATTATATTTCTACTCTCTCTGAAGATATAAAATAAAACAATTTCACTCTTTAGGAATAACATAATGGTGCATACTTTTTGCAACTGAGTGTATATATTCTTGCAATTGAGTGTATATATATTTTCAAGAATTATTAATTTTTGTATGTATGTGAACTCCATTGTATTCCTGAATTCATTCAAAGAACCTCTGGAGTAATGAGAAGTTTAGAGTTTTAAATTTGTGTCAATATAGATGCCACGTGCATTTAATTTTCTAATTTGTATCGTGTTTGAAATCACTTTTATCAGTGTTATTAGAGATGATGGCAGTGAAAATTATTCCAAAATAGACTATTTAGATACATAAATTGTTTCTTAACTTATTAATTTGCATTCCATGTTTTTAAATTATATATTTATAAGTATATAGATTTGTAGATTATCAGAATGTGTACATACAAAAATTGGTTTATTGTAATAGATATTGTACGATAAGAGTTTTTATAAATCTGAGAATGTTCTCAATAACTATCTATAAGCTGTTCATCTCTAAAGGTCTTTTGGAAATTATTTTGTTGTCATGCTGTGCAAAATAAATGTGAACTTATTGGCTTAAAGTATATATATAAAGGGTAAAATTAGTTTCTTTTCCCCTTTTTATATTAGTGATAAGCAAGTTTATAAAGAACTCTACTTTTCAATACTTCTTGGTTTGATAAACCATTAAATTTTTATTATGGCATTATAAGAAAATATTGGTTTCTTTACAGAATTTTGAAACTGGAATCTAACTTAAGAGCTTTGGACTTGAAAGACAAATACCACTTGGATCTCATAACCTGCGTAAGCTTTTGTTTAACGTCACTGAGCCTACCTTTTTTTTACTCGAGATATACTTTTATTTTCAGCAGTGGACTTGTGGCCAAAATCACTGTTTTTAATATTTTTTTAGATTTATTTTTAACTAATTAAATTTTTTCTATGAAAAAAACTAAAAATATTTATTAACAACTAAAAATTTCAAATTAGTTTTTTTAACTTAGACGCTAATCTGAACTTTCTCATAAACTTTGGTCTCAATAATTTGTGGATAGAATATTGATTTTCTTTATTTATTCTTTTTTAACTGTGAAGCTTGTTGTTAAGGTTTTAGGTGAGTGAGAAAGTGCAGTCCGGGGATTTCAGTTAACTCGACTCTTGTGAAAGACTTTAACTCTTGCCAAAAAAAGAGATTTATATTATAAAATTATAAAATGCGAAGGTTTATTTAGAAAATATAAAATGTGTTCATAGACAAAGTTTGTTTATAAAATTGTAGATAAGACATCCATTGTGAGTTGTGGTTTATTATATCAAAATGTGTGTTTGATAAGTAAATGAAATAACCCTTTCTTAATAATGGAATAGAACTCCTGTATAATCAATGAATTCACGGATACAAGATACAGTTCCAAAAAGCAAAACGCCTGGTTTACAGAGTCTTTTATAATAACAGAAAAATGATATTTATATTATGAAAATGTGAAGTGCCAAGCTTTATTTATTCTTAATGGTTAACATTAAAATTTTAAAAATATTTTTAGAATTTCCTGATAAGTTGTTAGAGGTTCGTTGATAATTCATTACAGAAGTAGTAAAAAGGAAATTGCTTTTGGATGTATTAGATCATTAGTTAATGGGCTAAGTAATTTTAAATTTTGGTAAAATTTAATTTTATGCATGCCATAAATTTTTCTGTCTGTTAAGCATGTTTATTCCATTTTAAGTCTTAATACATATATAAAGAATTTGGATTAAATGAAAACAGTAATGAGTGATGGTGAAAATGTATTAAATGTGGTAATTGAATTGCTTGATGTTCTAAGACATAAAATTTCTGATCATCAAAATACAATAATTGACTTCTTGACTGAACAACTGACTTTATTATTGAAACAACTGACTTTATTATTAAACAATATCCTATTTTGCTACCCCCCTTGTTTAAGTATATAATCATCCTTCAAATCCTAATAGACCATTATTTTATATTTTTGATCCTGTACTAAATTTGTACTAAATTTTTTAAAATTCCACTGAGCATCTTGTTTAGCTGTTTAAAAAATGGGGGGAAATGCATTGTAAATTGTCTTTACTTTCTCAAAGTTTCATAATTAAATATGTTGATAAAGTTGTGGCTGAAAAATAACTCAACTGATTCTGAACATCAGTTGGAGTTTTATGGAAAGCCAAATTATATGGAAAGTTATACAATAGTTAGTTGAAATTGTTTCTTGGAAGTTTTGCGAGGTAGTAATCTAGTTCATGTATATTAAAGTCTTATTTAAATATTGTGCTAAACATATTCAGCACATTGAAAGTCTGATTACTTCTCAACTTTTAATCACCAGGCAATTTTTGGTATTAAATTATATGCTCAGTCCATATTCCATTATGTGTAATTTTCACTTAATCTGATTTGAAAATTCATGTGAGGAGAAATTTTTGGTTCAGTTAAATCAGAAAATTGTAGAAAACTTTTTAAAAAGTTGGTTTTTTCCCATTTTTTTTCAAACTGTGACACTGAAAATACCGATTATGTCTTTAGCCCTAACATAGTTTTTAACAATGATATGATCCATAACAAAAATTCGATGCTACTTTTTTTTTTCTTCTTTTATTTATATTACATTTATTTTCCTCATTGTATAACTTTTTGAATACTACTCAAACCAATTCTATTGTTACTCAATTTCAAAAAATCATATTTCAAATTTTAAGGATCGATCGGTAGTCAATGCGCTGAGAAGGGCCCTAGCTGAATTCAATTTGTATCCGTCCCAAATGTTAGAAGCATGCTACGCCTATGGTCCAAAGTATACATGTAAGGGGGTCATACTACCTTTTTTATTTCACTGATAAGCAAATAGACGAGTGCTCTGCACTAAAACGTTTTACTGATCTTGTTGAGAAGTATTGAAGAGCACGTGCACTGATTGCATAGGTGCTATTTTTGGTAGTGTGTGGCATTTGTAAAATAAATAAATAAATAATGAACTCTGCTTTTCAATGCTTCTTGGTGTCACAAATCACTCTAATTTTTATTATGGCATTGTAAGAAAATATTGGTTTCTTTACAGAATTCTGAAACTGGAATCCATCTTCACCTCATTGTGATTTCCATGAAAAGATTCCACAACTCACTTGGCAGTGTGCTCGATTCATAATCTGTAAGTTCATTTTAACCTCACTGAACCCATTTTTTTTTATTCTCTAGATATCCTTTATTTTTTTCAGCAGTGAACTTGTGGGCAAAATCACAAAGTTGATAATATATTTTTTTAAAATTTATTTTTTGTACTTAAATTTGAATTTTTCTATGAAAAACCATAAAAAATATTTTTATTACATAATTCTTAATTAATAAACAACTCAAATTTTCAAATTTCTCTTTGTATATTTTATACGCTAATCCGAACATTTTCATAAACTTTGGTTGCAGTAATTTGTGGATTGATATTGATTTCCTTTATTCATTATATTTTTAACTGGCAAGCATGTTATTAAAGTATTAGGTATGTCTGAAAGTGCAGTTCAGGGACTTCAGTTAACCGTGACTCTTGTGAAAGTCTTTTATCATAACTGCTTACCAAAAAAAATTTTATATTTTTATATTATAAAGATATAAAATGCCAAGGGTTATTTTACTCTTGATAGTTAATGTTAAAAATTTTTTAATTTAATTATCAGAATTTCATGAGAAGTAGTTAGATGTTCATTCATAATTCCTTACAGAAGTAATAATAATAATAATATTGCTTTTAGATGTATCAGATTATTCGTTGATGAGCTAATAGGTAGTTGAATGTCATTTGGAATACTAACCTCTGCCTAGTATTTAATTTTATTATTTCATTGTCAAATTTTGGTGGAGATCTGTCACATAAAATATATTTTTGTGAGCAGCTGTTATTATAAAGTGTAAGGATAAGGGCAGTAAAAAATATTCCAAAATATATTATTTAGGTTCAGTTAATTATTAAATAATTGTTGACTATAATAAGGTTATGTTTGCAAGTGTGTAGGTTTTTTTATGGTGTATTATTTGGTTTATCTAAGTTAAGTTGAAAAATGATGCAAGCATACAAAGATTGACTGGCTGTCAATGTTGAGTGCAGTAGCATAGATTATTTTACAAAGTGCAATAAAATACTTTTAACTTTTCAAACCGAACTTCTAACCAAAATTTAAAAAAAATTTTAATGAAACTTTTAAAATTGGAAATATTTTCATGGATCTAAGGAATGGAACATAACACCTGTATTGTCAACTAAGTCATGGATAAAAGATGCAGCCCTAAAAGCAAAAGGCCTGGTTTCTGTATACTTTTATAATAATCATGTTACAACAGTATACAGAAACCAGGCTTTTTGCTTTTAGAACTGAATCGTTTATCCATGAATTTGTTGACTATACGGGTTTTCTATTCCATTGTTAAGAACTGTGAAAATACTCTCATTAGCAGAATATTTTTTTAAAAACTTAAATTTGGGTTAGAAGCTTGGTTCAAAAAGTCTAAGTGTTTTTTCACGCTTTATAATATAATCTATGCCATTTCACTCAACATTGACAGCTAGTCAATATTACCCACCTCATTTTTCAAATTAACCTAGACTAATCAAAAAATATATCATAACAATTGTTTAGTAATTACTGAATCTAAATAGTATATTTTGAATAATTTTTTACTGTGGTTATCCCTAATAACAGCTGCTCACAAATAAAAAATATTTTATACACAGATCCCTACCATAATTTGACAATTAAGTAACAAAAGATATGCTCTATTAAAATACTATGCAGAAGTTAGTATCCCAAATTACTTTCTACCACAATTTTTGTAAAACCAATTACTGTGAAAGCTACATCATATAATAAAGTTTTACTTTATTCATTATTATAGTAATAGATTAGTTGTTAAAGAGTATTCACCCTTTTCACTAAATTTCTCAGTACAGTAAGACATTCAATCCTGTCAATTAAATGATTAGTTATTACAGATATAAATAAAATAGATTAGAATGCCTTGATAGAGTACAATAATTGAAAGCTGACTAAGAGACTTGAGATGACAACAAAATTTTCTTTTCACTATCGAGAATTTCTCTCACGTTGAAAGTAAAGAAACACAAGAATGAAGATTGAATACTATATAAAATCTTAAATTTCTAAATCTGACCCAGCATCTGTATTAATGCTCTCTATGGCATGTTGTAATCAAATTTAGAAATTTAAGATCTTGTATGCTAATGTTTTACTTAGCATTCAATCTTTATTCTTGTGTTTCTCTACTTTCAACAGCATTATTGTCAATAGTGAAGAGGAAATTTTGGTGTCATTATAGACAAGTCTCTGATTCAGCTTTCAATGTTGAGCTGAAATTATGCTCAACATTAAAAACTTATTATTGTACTCTTATCAAGGCAATCTACCCTATTTTATTTATATCTATAATAACAAATTAATCGACATGGTTGGATTTTCTACTGTACAGAGAGAAATTTAGTGAAAAGGGGAATACTCTTTAACAAATATTTTATAACTATTTTCTATTAGTATATTTATTTAATCAAGTAAATATTTTTTACATGATGTAGTTTTCACAGTATGTAATTGGTTTTACAAAAAAAATGTGGTAGGAATTTACTTCTTGGAAGTAGTTATCAATAAAATGACAACAGATTTAAAACTGCACTCATGTGTTGGGTGCTGTTTTGTATCAAGTTTTTTTAAACCCCTGTCTCAGAATTTATATTTCCTAATTGGATTTATTTAATTCTACTTTATCAACAATGAATTTTTCAACTACTTTCAACAATCAACTATTTTTACAACAATAAATTACCCTTTAATGTACAAAACTATGCAAAAAATAATTTTCTTATCTGCAGAGCATTTACTAACTCTACATAGAAAAATAATTTAAATAAATTCTTTTGATTTATAAATTATATCTGGGGATGGGAGTCATTTTCCTTTCACATAAATTTATGAACTGATTTTCTCTTTCTTTTTTTTCCCTAGATGCTGTAAAGATGGAGCCAGAGGTACAGCAAAAGGATCCTGTTTTGTAGAAAATATAGAAAAAAATTGTGTAAATGTGCTATGTACTTTCTAAATAAACTATTTTTACTTTAAACCAGCTCTTTTCTGTATTTAAAAACATGTGTGTCTATAATTATTTCTCAAAATTACAATAGAAGATATTACTATCATAGTACTATTTCTCAAAAATAGTACTATCAAGTGTTGGATATAAAGTCCAATATAATATAAAAGAAAATATTTTTTTTAAAATGACTTATAAGAATTTAATGAATTACTCTTTAATTCACAAAACTATGCAAAAAATAATTTTCTTATCTGTAGAGCATTTATTAACTCTACACCAAAAAATAATTTAAATAAATTCTTCTGAGCAAGTTTTCACAAGCTCACAAAGATGGGCTTCATCATACACACTACACATTACTCAGGTTTGAAGAATGTATCAAATTTATGTTTATAAATTTATCAAATTATGTTAATAAATTTTATACTGGGGAAGAACAAATTTTTTGGGTTAATTATTAAAGTAGTACTGTTTTACATACTATAATCTCATTCTAAATTTAAAAAAATCAAACTGTAACCTTAGATCGAGTGGAAAGATGATTTAGCTTTAATGGTTGGTATTAATGTTATCTTAACTTTCAAATTTGGGTAAATGTATCTTAATGCAAAATGAGGTTTTGTTCTAACAAGTAAACTAGTGATTCATATGCAAATTTTTAGGTAATAACAAAGATCAGTATTTGGTAATACCTAAAAATACATAAGGCAAAACTGGAAAAAATGCTAGAAATATGAAGGCAAAAAAAATAATAAAAGTGAAAGGGTTGATATCAGAGGTTAATCGTCAATGAAATAAATAAGCATATAAACGAAAGGGTCCTACGCAAAACTTTGAAAAACTGCCGGCGGTCCGATTCTGGTAGAATGCTGGTATGATGCCCGGACCTACGGCACATTGCTGTTTACGAGATGGGTAGATGACGGTATGTCGACACCAATTATTGCTCCCGTAACCGGCCCGTCAACCTCCGGTTACGCTCCGGCTATCTGTCCGCATCGATGGCTTAATCGCGGCTGCCTAACGGTTCGCAGTCGGATGAACGATGGCTCGAATCCTACCGGAAGCGGCCCGGCAGTCGACGGGGTAGTCGCGGGCGAGAGGACACAGCCGTGACGGAAACGATACTGACCTAATGCGCCGGCCCGGCAGTGGTGAAATCGGCTGGCCGGAACCTTCCGACCCCGGCCCGATGCTTCTGTGTTTGTTGGGGTGTTATCTTCTCCCACAACTTTATCTGTTTAAATACCATAGTTTTTTCACTATGCTTTCAATTTTTTCTTACTGTGTCATTTATCCCCATCATATAAAGGCTTTTCATTGTTTGTCACAAAATAATTTTCTTTCTGCTCTTTTCTTTAATTTACGTATTTTAATTCAAACTTTTCTGTAATGACTACTACCATTCACTCTTTTTCGCTCTTATATTCAATTATTTTTACAGTCATATTTTCTCCTACAACTTTATCTGTATAAATTCGAGTACCAAAGTTTTCTCACTATGCTTTGAAATTTTTTCTATCTTTGTCCTTTATCCTCATAATATGCTGCCCGAAAACGCTGGGGGTATGGGTTCGAGACCGATACCAATCGATGCAGAACAAGTAAGACAAGTAAAGAAGAAAGTAAGACATGTCTCATATTCGTCGAACTTTTTTTTTTAATTTTATGTTTTGTGGGAAAATATTGACTTTTTCATGTGCAGATTACGATAACTCGCCATAAAAGGATCGTAGAATTTTTTTTTTTTTTACAATCTAAGACTACAGACATTTCTCCTTCAAACAAGACCTCATTTGTTTAAAAATAATTTAAAACAGACTGATATTTTTATTAAAATTAAAAACCCACTTTTTGGAAAAATTTATGCGTTTCGAGATATATAAATTTGACGCTCTCAGACTTATTATGTTACAAAGAAAATATTTATATCAACTGGAAGATGAAATCTTTCTCATTCATATAAACTTCATTTCAAGTCTCTGTCTTAAAATTTCGATTTTTAATTGAATTTTAAAGAAATACTTCAAAAAAATCTTCTCATTCGCTTCCTTTGCAGAAGGACATGAAAGAAGATCCAATTTTTCACTCATAGGCGGGCTTCATCCATTTCGCCGGGAGGGGGGGAAGCTTCAACTGTAAACAAATGAATGACTCAATCACTGTAAACAACTATTGAGTCATTCATTCACTTGATTCACCAGAGGAGCGAGCGTAGCTTGCCTAGGGGCGAAAACCCTAGTCATATAAAATAATTCACACTATGCGTTACGATAAAATTTTCTATCTAATCTTTTTTGCTTGCCTTTCTTATTTCAAATTTTTCCTGTAATTTCTATAATATTTTCTTTCATTACAGTCTTTTAAAATATCGTTGCTTTACTTATTTTGCTATTAAGGTATGTGCCTACCCTCAAATCGCTGTTTTTGCGAAAACATTCGAATTTTTTTTTTATTATTTTAAATTAAAGTTCAAACATTTAGGATTTCAAAAATGCTTTACTTTTGGTTCAGCGATAATTAGAAGCAAAGTTCTAGCCCAAATTATAAACCGGAAATGAACTTTCTGAAACCGGAAGTAACCTTTTAAAGGGCCACGGAAATACAAAAAATACATTTTTACAGTTATTTCTTTACTTTTAAACAATTTTAATGCTCATTTTTCATTTTTAATGTAGAATTAAGTTTCCTCTATTTACTTTTTATAGTTTTAAGACCATTAAAAGACCATTAAAGGACTTGGTGGAAAGGGTAAACTAACTGATAACTTTATAGACAAGCTACAAAACTATTATGAGATTGCAATTCGCAGCAATGTTGCAAATCTTCAAAATATGCAATCAGCAGTATTATCTGTTTTTTTTTCATTGTTGCTCAAGCTATGAAAAGTCGATGCATGGACAGTGTTCTGAGGGTCCCGAAAGTTGGTGTAAATACAAGCAAGCATTGCATCATGGAAAGCAGTTTTCGGAAAACTCCCCAAGCCTTCCACATACAATTGTCAAAATTATAAAACCAGCTTACTTAGAACTGGTTATTGTGATCAGAAATTACTGAAAAAGAGTTTTCATTGCATGGCTCATATCAATAATGAATCATTTAACAATGTTTTGTGGAATATTTTTCCTAAAGAAAATTTTCTTTAACTGCAAACATTGTTATTAGGGGCTTCTATTGCAGTGCTACTGTTTAATTCATGTTTTATGGGTCTCGTACCTGTTTTCAATTATTTAAAAATAAAAACTGAACCAGAAATGTTGAAAAAGTACATGGAAATTGACATTGAGCGAATAAGGAAATCGAGGCGACAAATTCTGCCAACTACAAAAACATGCAGAAAAATTATAAAAGCTAAAAAAAAATCAAAATTAATTTAAAATGAAGCCACGGAAGGCTTGACCTACAAATATGGTGAAATTTGAGGTTGTAAAGTTTATACATATTTTTTTGTGCTAAATTAAAATCTTTATTTGCGTTTTCTGGAAAACTGCATTTTTCATTTTTTACGTTTACGATAAATTTCATTTCTTAAAATATTTTTAAGATATTGAAATAAAATTTTGTCACAAGGTTCTGCTCATCTAGTGGTATGTTATGAACCAAAATATAACTTGTAAATATCTATTTATTAATTTAAGAGCTATTTTTATTGAAAAATATATGAAAATTTTTAAAAAAATCTTGTTGTGTATACAAAATTTGGTATATGTTAGTAAGTTTAAGAGGTATTGCAAATATTTTGCTTCATAACACAGGTAAGTGATTTACTAATATTCTGTTGAAAAAAAAAGTGAAATATATTGGTTAGATTTTGTTTTAGAAAATTTGGCGTAAACGCTAATTTTTACTAAAATTTGACTAAAAATTGCCTAAATTTGAAAAGTTAATGAAAATTCCACAAACTTTTTTTTTTAATTCATAGTTTTATTCCCTGTTCTAACTAAAAACACTTGTGTTTCATAAAAATTTCCTATTTTTCAAAAAAAGTGCCCAAAAGGTAGGCACATACCTTAAAACCAGATCTTTGTCTCTAATTTATCCGCATTAATTTATCCGCATTAAAATTTTCGTCTTATCCACTTTATTTGCCTGACATATTTTACTCTTTCTGTTTTATTGCAACTTTTTCCCCCTTAAAATTCAAATGTGTGAAAATAACAGAGTTTTCTGATTCTTCTTTTAAAACCCTTTTTTGTATCATTTATCTCTCTCCGCATCATATAACGGAAATCTTTCAGTCTAATATAATTAAAGTTTTCATTGTTTTCCATTTCTAATGCCTTTCATGGCCCACCCTTTTGATTCATTTATCATTATAATAATATATTTTTTTGACATTTTTATATTTGTCAATTTTTTTTTCATTTCATGCTTTTATTCTTGCAGAATTCAGTGTTTGAATTTTTTTAATTGTAGTGTGTAATATAAATGACTCAGTTAGTTGTTACTTTACGCATTTTTAATTTTTTTATGTATGTGTATTCGCTCGGGAGCTATTTAGGTCCTTTATTTTAATAATAATGCCTTGAATTATGATTCTCAGGAAACCTGTGGATAACACATGAAGTTTTTCAATTCCATAATAAATTCCAATTCCATAATGATGGCTACGTGTTTTGAACTAGTTAATAATAGCTCATCATCACGCTGAGGATGATGGGTGAGATTGTCGCTATGATGTTTATTTATAAATATTACAGAGAAACATTGTTGTGATTGTCGCAGTGAAGAATTCCCAAATGTCCCTGAGGAGCACTGGTGTGATTGTCACAATGAAGAATTCCAAAAGGCCCTCGTGGAGCATTGGCGGGATTTTCGCAGTGAAGAATTCCCAAATATCCTCGTGGAGCTTTGGTGTGATTATCTCAGGGAAGAATTCCCAAATGTCTTCGAGGAGCATTAGTGTGATTGTCTCAGTGAAGAATTTCCAAATGCCCATGAAGAACATTGGTAGGATTATCACAGGAATTCCAAAATGTCCTGGAGGAGCGTTGGTGTTATTTTCGCAGTGAAGAATTCCCAAATATCCTCGTGGAGCTTTGGTGTGATTAAAACAGGGAAGAATTCCCAAATGTCTTTGAGGAGCATTGGTGTGATTGTCTCAGTGAAGAATTTCCAAATGCCCATGAAGAGAATTGTTAGGATTATCACAGGAATTCCCAAATGCCCTCGAGGAGCTTTGGTGTTATTTTCGCAGTGAAGAATTCACAAATGCCCCGGAGGAGCATTGATGTTATTATCTCAGTGAATAATTCTCAAATGTTTGAATTTCTGATTACCACAATAACATCGTTTCCCCAGCTTGATGTTGAACTATTAACTAGTTCAAATCACCCAGCGATCATTTTTAATTTCTTGTGAAACTGAAGAAGTATTCATCAACAAATGTCTCCAGTAGTTACAGAAATCTAAGGTTATTGTTAAAATGTTATTACTACGTAAATATTTTCTCAATTTCATTTTCAAATAGCAAATGGTAGTTTACAAACGTTTAATTTGCAAATATATTCGTAAATTTATCTTTTATCTACGTCAATGCGAGCTGAATATACGTTGAACATAAACTCTCATTTTACGATATAGAAATTAACGTAATTAAGTTATTACACACGAAATGTACATGGAAGGGGAAAAATGTATTATGCATGCGAACACGAAAAGAAATACATTTTTAAAAGCGAAAGTATGCTTAAAGTAAAAGAAAGGTAAAAATATCAAACTTTTAAAAAAATGTTAAGCACACAAACTGCATATTAGTAAGGCAGAGTGTTTGCTTTGTCGTTCATTATTCTTTCAGATATTTTAAAAGAGAAATGCAATTTCTCATACAATAAAACTTTTAATGTTAAGATGTGAATAATAAAAAAAATATATTTTAGATTCCCTAAAAGAACATAGCGATGAGATAAGCATAAAAAATTTATCTACCACATTTGTTTTCCCGTTAATTAAGATCATGTCTCTTGAACTTTTTCATCTCTGGATTAGGCTACAGCTGGCTGTTTATTTCTCAAAATATCAATCTATATTACTTTCTTCTTGTGTCTTTTTGATTAGAATATTCATACGAATTAGTTAGCATCCCGTTTATACTAATGACAAAACTTAAGCTACTAGATAATTTTATTATTTTTTTATGTACGTTTAAAGGTGTTTTTAATTAAGAAATTCGAGTAAAGTGCAGTGGCTAGAAAAGTTTATTAGGGGAAAAAATAAAGATTTTCATGCCCATCGAAAATACTAACGCATTGAATTGATATCAAAATAATATTTCTTAGCACTTTGTCTCTATATACACAAGACAAAAATTATCCTATAAAGCCCAACTTATCATTATCTGCCCTAGCGTAAAGTTGTCAAAGTTTCTAACAAACATCATTACTGCGACTAGGGCTGAGCGATGGGCGAATGGTTTTGGGTTTTGACATTCGGTACCAAAGTACGTGGGTTCTATTACCACTATTGTCATGGATGTTGGTAGCCGTTTGGAATCGGCTTTAACCCTTTCAGGGGCAAGAACCATCACCATTGAATCTATTATGCATGCGAACAGGAAAATAAATACATTTTTAAAAGCGAAAGTATGCTTAAAGTAAAAGAAAGGTAAAAATATCCACGGTGTAGATTTTTTTTTCTCAATTTTTTTAACCTAAAGAATTTTGAAAAATTTTCCAATTAAAGGTTGCAAAATAATTTTATTTCTTTACACTGATAACAGATGGCAGTACTAACCATTTTTATGCCCATTTAATTGGAATACATTGAATGCAAGTGAAAAAAAGGGCTAGATTTCGACGTTTTCACTGTGCAAACGGCGCCCCTCCAAGGGTTAAGCAGTAGGTCCAATTTGCCTCGTGTAGCAAAAAAAGGACAGTAGGGCTCTCAACCAACCATTATTGCAAATACGTCCAATAACTGACTTATCTTGTGGAAAGATGTTTAAAAGCATTGAGCCAAACATCAAAGATTAGTTGAACTCTCTAAATAACCTGACAATTTATACGAATGGATCGAAAACAAGAGCAGTGTTAGATGTAACCAAGAGTATATCAACTACACAAAAACATGCCATTGGTTTGTAAGACTTCAAATTCTGTATTTGAAGCAGAAATCATTTCCATTCATATGACCATAAAACGGTTGATCAGTAAAAGATCCCATTTCATAGCAATAGTATGGATCGATAACCTGCCGGGACTACAAGCCTTAAAATACAGTGTCAGATGAACATCCTGTTACAATTAATTGAACAGAATGCGAGTTGGCATAGACAGCTGGTTTGACATTCCACTGAGTTCCGGCGCATACCAGTATCCGAGAAATGAGAAAGCGAACGAGATATTCCAAAGGGTTATTCAGTTAAATATGGGATAAAGTCTCTGAAACTTCCATTAAAGGGACAAGGGACCTTCAACCTCGAATTTTTTTATTTTCAATTTTTAACTTTATACAAAGAATGTGAATAATTAATATTCCTTTTTACTGCATTGTTGACCCTTAGAATCCAAATTAAAGGATCTTTTGGCAGAATAATCTCTCTTTTCAAAATTATTTTCAAAAATGCTAGCATTATTCAAAATGTTCCGTGTGCATTCTATATCATTTAACCCTTTCAGGGGCGCCGTTTGCACAGTCTTTTCTTCACTTGCATTCATTGTACTCCAGCTAAATGTGCAGAAAAATGGCTAGTACTGCCATCTGTTAAGAGTTTAAAGAAGTAAAAAATATTTGCAATCTTTATTTAGAAAAATTTTCAAGATTATTTAGGTTAAAAAAATTGAGAAAAAAAAGTCTACATCGTGCAAACGGGGGAGGTTGTTGCCACTGAAAGGGTTGAAAACCTTAATTATTTTAATACTAGTTTACCATATAAATATAAACATAATTGTGCACTGATTTTTCTTTTTTTAGTATGAATATAAAGCCGTAAATAACTTTTTCTTGAATCTGTTGTTTTTTTAATGTTTTTGAATGTTTCTATTTCATTTTGTGGTCGATAAATTTGAAAAATATTTGTGGTTTCAAAAGAATGATGCACAGTTTTGTGACAAATACTTCCATTAAAAATCCCGAGAAATTTGGAAGATATCAGAAGAAAATAAGTGGACGTGAAGTATTTTGGAAAAATCTGGCATTTTTTAAGAATCTTTTGATAAAGAAGCCTTATTCTGTCCCCAAATACTTATTTGTGAATTCTAAGTGTCTTCAATGAAGTAAAAGCGATTATTAAATATTCTCATTTTGTATATAGAGTAAAATATTGAAAATTTTGAAAAAAAAAGCGTTGTTGAAGGTCCCTTGTCCCATTAAGCCTTCTTAAAAAGTTTTTAGTTTCAGAAGCTCCTCAATTTATGGCAGCGGGAATGAAACTTTGGTCCAAAAGGGTAAACAAAAGCATTAGTTTTTTCCTGAGATTTATACTAAAAAGGTGTTTAAAGCGGCATGCATTCTTTTAACACATCAGTTCCTTATGGAATACTTATTGTACTTTAACTTTTCGTCAAACTAGACAAAGTTATTATATGTGACAGTGCCTCCAAAAATGTCCACTTAACCATGAGGAATTGTAAAGAAGAGCTTCTTAATTTGAGGCAGCAGGATTGAGAAAGTGGCCAAAATGGGTAGACAAACACACAGATTTAGTTTTCGGGATATTACCCTAATTTGTTTATACCGGCAGAACTAATCGCTCACCTTACAATATACTGGTCTTTTAATTAATGTGCCCTAAGGATACATAAGCTCATGTGCGACTTGGATCATCGAAAGCACTGAATATATAATGAGATCCAGCAACTCATTTTAAATACGAATCTCGATGATACTTTATCTTAAATGGTGCAAAAGCTCTAATACAGCTCAATTATTTATCAAGCCTGTAATGTAATATCTAAGTAAAATGAGGAGATAAGAGATGTTGGTTGCACACAAGTTATAGGTGTGTCCCTGGAGAGACCGCTTAAGACTTATTACCATCTCGGCTGTTTGTTTCTTTCCCTCAATGGGCCTTTTAAGGAAGAAACACAAACGCCTTATCCCATGCTTCTGGTAGACAGTCTTATCTCTTATCTTGCAGCTGAAGTCAGTATAAATGACCGACTATAACTTTTTGAAAGCGTATCATAGTTGAGACATATATTCTAGATTTAGTAACAAAAAATTTTGAAAGAAACAACACCCTTCTTAATTTGGATACATCTTACGCTACGCAGATTATAAAATGTGTAAATGTACAATTCCTGTTCTACCACACTTGCACTGGACGAGAATCGGACATGAGATTTTCTGAAGTAATGTACAGTGAGACAACATCAAGAAATTTTTGATTCTCATTCAGCATATGAAAGGTATTTTTCAATAGTGTAATCAAAAGAAAATTCCTCCCCCCAATTTTTTTTCCATAATCGGGAAAACGAGCATTTTACTAACTTCAAAAAGGTTATCAAAATGAAATGTATCCTTTTTATAGTTATGTTATAATTTTTCAAAATTGACTTATTTACATGCTTTTCTTAACTTTCTTGTTTGTGTATTTGTGTGTTTGTCTCGTACAAATCTTGCAATCAATTTTTAACTAACTTCCCGACTAGCTAGACATTTGAAACTTTTAGAATAGCTCACAACACGATCACAATGCATTATTTTAATACTTTTAGCCATCTTTAAGCAGAAATAAATTCCTTTTCAGTTATTTTCAGTTAATTTTGTTTTGTAGACTAGTGCAGCCATCTATTGGCCGGGAGTGGAATGAAAAGTTAAACGCAAGTTAACTTCCAATTAACTTCATTTTCTTTCAAGTTGATGGGATAATTCATAAAAAATTTTTTTAAAGTATTTATTAATACATAGAATTGTCAAGTTTATATGATTCACCAGGAAATTTTAAAACATGGTATATAAAAAGTTCTTTTTATCTTGTAATTATTTTTAAAAATCACTTATTATGTTTTTCAAATACGAGATGTTTTTACTTTTTAGTTTCAAAGTAGTGAGATCAGAAAGACAAAAATGTATGTATTTTTGCGTATATCTGTACCCTACTCTCAACTGTGGGTTATTTTATATATGTTCCTCATTGATGATGTATTTTATCTCCTGAACTCATCGTATGCTGAGCATCACACAGATTGCTTTGTGCATTTTTTGTAATGCGTGATATTTGATTGTGTTTTTAAAATGTCCTTCATCTAGAGATTTATCCGAATTTTTATTATGAACTCCATATGCCTCTGGGCACTTGTATTTGTCATTCTGTTATGAACAGCTGGAATTGAAAACATAGTTGCATCGCGAACGATTACAAAAATTTAAAAAAATACCGTATGAAAACAGGTTGAAATGAAAATGGAGAATAAACAAAAAAATTTAATCGAAGTGTTGGTACTTATTATAAAAGATATTTATTTTTTATGATTTGCTATTTTATGAGAATATAGCAATCATTTTCCAAACCATGTAATTTTTTTGGTATGCATGAGATGTAAAACACTTTTTTAAGGAAAGACTCTAAATATTTATGGAATATAAATATAAATAGATTTGAATGACATATATCATGGAAAGAAATATGTTTCATTTCACTCAGGATTTTTCCTGAGGGGAATTATTAAAACTACTTTTTTTGTTATTTTGTTCAATGCAAGATTAACTCATTTTTTCTATTGCCCATATATTCTCATATTGAAAGGAACTTTCCTCAGATATATTGCTTATGAAATTATTCTTTGCATCATCTTATGTACAATATTTAATAAAAAAAACTTTGATAAATTGGCCTTAGGAAAATATTGTAAATTCCTTAAAAAATAAATGTATATGTGATGAAAGTATTCTGGTGATATCATTGACTGAATTCTAATATCGATTAAATATAGATTAACCAGGAATAGGAAAATATTTATAATTGTTGATTTCTCCTAATATGATTGGTTTCAACTAGATTAAGAATTTTCACTAATTTGAAATTGCTTTAGTACAAATTTTTGATTTTTACTAAAATTTTTTTTTGAATAGGCATCAACCAGAAATAGAAAATTAATTATAGTTGTTAAATTGTCCTAAGGTTATTAGTTTCAACTAGATTATGAATTTTCATCTCTTTGAAATCGCTATAATACAAAATTTTTATTTTTACACAAATATTACATTATAAAAGAATTATTAATATTAAAATAATTTACTATTAATTTCAAAATCCTTTTGGGACTGCAAAGTATTGGAAAAGATTGCTATATCAAATATGTGTTGTTGTTGTTGTGAGCTTGAACATATCACACCCTGTCTCGACTACGGACAGAGGAGTGTGGATCCTGTTATATTGACACCATTAGAGTCGAAGCCCGACTTTAACCAGGTGGCACCACAATTTTAGACAAGCAAGCCCAAGGGCGATAAAATAATACATTATAAAAGAATTATTAATATTAAAATAATTTATTATTGATTTTAAAATCCTTTTGGGACTGCAAAGTATTGAAAAAGATTGCTATATCAAATATGTGTTGTTGTTGTTGTGAGCTTGAACATACCACACCCTGTCTCGACTACGGACAGAGGAGTGTGGATCCTGTTATAATGACACCATTAGAGTCGAAGCCCGACTTTATCCAGGTGGCACCACAATTTTAGACAAGCACACCCAAGGGCGATATCTGGAGGGATCGTACCTTTTCCCACTGTCCTTATAGAAGTTATTTCTGATCTACGGACAGAGGAGTCTGGATCCTGTTATATTGACACCATTAGAGTCGAAGCCCGACTTTAACCAGGTGGCACCACAATTTTAAACAAGCAAGCCCAAGGGCGATAAAATAATACATTATAAAAGAATTATTAATATTAAAATAATTTATTATTAATTTTAAAATCCTTTTGGGATTGCAAAGTATTGGAAAAGATTGCTATATCAAATATGTGTTGTTGTTGTTGTGAGCTTGAACATACCACACCCTGTCTCGACTACGGACAGAGGAGTGTGGATCCTGTTATAATGACACCATTAGAGTCGAAGCCCGACTTTATCCAGGTGGCACCACAATTTTAGACAAGCACACCCAAGGGCGATATCTGGAGGGCTCGTACCTTTTCCCACTGTCCTTATAGAAGTTATTTCTGATCTACGGACAGAGGAGTCTGGATCCTGTTATATTGACACCATTAGAGTCGAAGCCCGACTTTAACCAGGTGGCACCACAATTTTAGACAAGCAAGCCCAAGGGCGATAAAATAATACATTATAAAAGAATTATTAATATTAAAATAATTTATTATTAATTTTAAAATCCTTTTGGGATTGCAAAGTATTGGAAAAGATTGCTATATCAAATATGTGTTGTTGTTGTTGTGAGCTTGAACATACCACACCCTGTCTCGACTACGGACACAGGAGTGTGGATCCTGTTATAATGACACCATTAGAGTCGAAGCCCGACTTTATCCAGGTGGCACCACAATTTTAGACAAGCACACCCAAGGGCGATATCTGGAGGGATCGTACCTTTTCCCACTGTCCTTATAGAAGTTATTTCTGATCTACGGACAGAGGAGTCTGGATCCTGTTATATTGACACCATTAGAGTCGAAGCCCGACTTTAACCAGGTGGCACCACAATTTTAGACAAGCAAGCCCAAGGGCGATAAAATAATACATTATAAAAGAATTATTAATATTAAAATAATTTATTATTAATTTTAAAATCCTTTTGGGACTGCAAAGTATTGGAAAAGATTGCTATATCAAATATGTGTTGTTGTTGTTGTGAGCTTGAACATACCACACCCTGTCTCGACTACGGACAGAGGAGTGTGGATCCTGTTATATTGACACCATTAGAGTCGAAGCCCGACTTTAACCAGGTGGCACCACAATTTTAGACAAGCAAGCCCAAGGGCGATAAAATAATACATTATAAAAGAATTATTAATATTAAAATAATTTATTATTAATTTTAAAATCCTTTTGGGATTGCAAAGTATTGGAAAAGATTGCTATATCAAATATGTGTTGTTGTTGTTGTGAGCTTGAACATACCACACCCTGTCTCGACTACGGACAGAGGAGTGTGGATCCTGTTATAATGACACCATTAGAGTCGAAGCCCGACTTTATCCAGGTGGCACCACAATTTTAGACAAGCACACCCAAGGGCGATATCTGGAGGGCTCGTACCTTTTCCCACTGTCCTTATAGAAGTTATTTCTGATCTACGGACAGAGGAGTCTGGATCCTGTTATATTGACACCATTAGAGTCGAAGCCCGACTTTAACCAGGTGGCACCACAATTTTAGACAAGCAAGCCCAAGGGCGATAAAATAATACATTATAAAAGAATTATTAATATTAAAATAATTTATTATTAAATTTAAAATCCTTTTGGGACTGCAAAGTATTGGAAAAGATTGCTATATCAAATATGTGTTGTTGTTGTTGTGAGCTTGAACATACCACACCCTGTCTCGACTACGGACAGAGGAGTGTGGATCCTGTTATATTGACACCATTAGAGTCGAAGCCCGACTTTAACCAGGTGGCACCACAATTTTAGACAAGCAAGCCCAAGGGCGATAAAATAATACATTATAAAAGAATTATTAATATTAAAATAATTTATTATTAATTTTAAAATCCTTTTGGGATTGCAAAGTATTGGAAAAGATTGCTATATCAAATATGTGTTGTTGTTGTTGTGAGCTTGAACATACCACACCCTGTCTCGACTACGGACAGAGGAGTGTGGATCCTGTTATAATGACACCATTAGAGTCGAAGCCCGACTTTATCCAGGTGGCACCACAATTTTAGACAAGCACACCCAAGGGCGATATCTGGAGGGCTCGTACCTTTTCCCACTGTCCTTATAGAAGTTATTTCTGATCTACGGACAGAGGAGTCTGGATCCTGTTATATTGACACCATTAGAGTCGAAGCCCGACTTTAACCAGGTGGCACCACAATTTTAGACAAGCAAGCCCAAGGGCGATAAAATAATACATTATAAAAGAATTATTAATATTAAAATAATTTATTATTAATTTTAAAATCCTTTTGGGACTGCAAAGTATTGGAAAAGATTGCTATATCAAATATGTGTTGTTGTTGTTGTGAGCTTGAACATACCACACCCTGTCTCGACTACGGACAGAGGAGTGTGGATCCTGTTATATTGACAAGATTAGAGTCGAAGCCCGACTTTAACCAGGTGGCACCACAATTTTAGACAAGCAAGCCCAAGGGCGATAAAATAATACATTATAAAAGAATTATTAATATTAAAATAATTTATTATTAATTTTAAAATCCTTTTGGGATTGCAAAGTATTGGAAAAGATTGCTATATCAAATATGTGTTGTTGTTGTTGTGAGCTTGAACATACCACACCCTGTCTCGACTACGGACACAGGAGTGTGGATCCTGTTATAATGACACCATTAGAGTCGAAGCCCGACTTTATCCAGGTGGCACCACAATTTTAGACAAGCACACCCAAGGGCGATATCTGGAGGGATCGTACCTTTTCCCACTGTCCTTATAGAAGTTATTTCTGATCTACGGACAGAGGAGTCTGGATCCTGTTATATTGACACCATTAGAGTCGAAGCCCGACTTTAACCAGGTGGCACCACAATTTTAGACAAGCAAGCCCAAGGGCGATAAAATAATACATTATAAAAGAATTATTAATATTAAAATAATTTATTATTAATTTTAAAATCCTTTTGGGACTGCAAAGTATTGGAAAAGATTGCTATATCAAATATGTGTTGTTGTTGTTGTGAGCTTGAACATACCACACCCTGTCTCGACTACGGACAGAGGAGTGTGGATCCTGTTATATTGACACCATTAGAGTCGAAGCCCGACTTTAACCAGGTGGCACCACAATTTTAGACAAGCAAGCCCAAGGGCGATAAAATAATACATTATAAAAGAATTATTAATATTAAAATAATTTATTATTAATTTTAAAATCCTTTTGGGATTGCAAAGTATTGGAAAAGATTGCTATATCAAATATGTGTTGTTGTTGTTGTGAGCTTGAACATACCACACCCTGTCTCGACTACGGACAGAGGAGTGTGGATCCTGTTATAATGACACCATTAGAGTCGAAGCCCGACTTTATCCAGGTGGCACCACAATTTTAGACAAGCACACCCAAGGGCGATATCTGGAGGGCTCGTACCTTTTCCCACTGTCCTTATAGAAGTTATTTCTGATCTACGGACAGAGGAGTCTGGATCCTGTTATATTGACACCATTAGAGTCGAAGCCCGACTTTAACCAGGTGGCACCACAATTTTAGACAAGCAAGCCCAAGGGCGATAAAATAATACATTATAAAAGAATTATTAATATTAAAATAATTTATTATTAATTTTAAAATCCTTTTGGGATTGCAAAGTATTGGAAAAGATTGCTATATCAAATATGTGTTGTTGTTGTTGTGAGCTTGAACATACCACACCCTGTCTCGACTACGGACACAGGAGTGTGGATCCTGTTATAATGACACCATTAGAGTCGAAGCCCGACTTTATCCAGGTGGCACCACAATTTTAGACAAGCACACCCAAGGGCGATATCTGGAGGGATCGTACCTTTTCCCACTGTCCTTATAGAAGTTATTTCTGATCTACGGACAGAGGAGTCTGGATCCTGTTATATTGACACCATTAGAGTCGAAGCCCGACTTTAACCAGGTGGCACCACAATTTTAGACAAGCAAGCCCAAGGGCGATAAAATAATACATTATAAAAGAATTATTAATATTAAAATAATTTATTATTAAATTTAAAATCCTTTTGGGACTGCAAAGTATTGGAAAAGATTGCTATATCAAATATGTGTTGTTGTTGTTGTGAGCTTGAACAAACCACACCCTGTCTCGACTACGGACAGAGGAGTGTGGATCCTGTTATATTGACACCATTAGAGTCGAAGCCCGACTTTAACCAGGTGGCACCACAATTTTAGACAAGCAAGCCCAAGGGCGATAAAATAATACATTATAAAAGAATTATTAATATTAAAATAATTTATTATTAATTTTAAAATCCTTTTGGGATTGCAAAGTATTGGAAAAGATTGCTATATCAAATATGTGTTGTTGTTGTTGTGAGCTTGAACATACCACACCCTGTCTCGACTACGGACACAGGAGTGTGGATCCTGTTATAATGACACCATTAGAGTCGAAGCCCGACTTTATCCAGGTGGCACCACAATTTTAGACAAGCACACCCAAGGGCGATATCTGGAGGGATCGTACCTTTTCCCACTGTCCTTATAGAAGTTATTTCTGATCTACGGACAGAGGAGTCTGGATCCTGTTATATTGACACCATTAGAGTCGAAGCCCGACTTTAACCAGGTGGCACCACAATTTTAGACAAGCAAGCCCAAGGGCGATAAAATAATACATTATAAAAGAATTATTAATATTAAAATAATTTATTATTAATTTTAAAATCCTTTTGGGACTGCAAAGTATTGGAAAAGATTGCTATATCAAATATGTGTTGTTGTTGTTGTGAGCTTGAACATACCACACCCTGTCTCGACTACGGACAGAGGAGTGTGGATCCTGTTATATTGACACCATTAGAGTCGAAGCCGGACTTTAACCAGGTGGCACCACAATTTTAGACAAGCAAGCCCAAGGGCGATAAAATAATACATTATAAAAGAATTATTAATATTAAAATAATTTATTATTAATTTTAAAATCCTTTTGGGACTGCAAAGTATTGGAAAAGATTGCTATATCAAATATGTGTTGTTGTTGTTGTGAGCTTGAACATACCACACCCTGTCTCGACTACGGACAGAGGAGTGTGGATCCTGTTATATTGACACCATTAGAGTCGAAGCCCGACTTTAACCAGGTGGCACCACAATTTTAGACAAGCAAGCCCAAGGGCGATATCTGGAGGGCTCGTACCTTTTCCCACTGTCCTTATAGAAGTAATTTCTTGTAACGAGGAATTCGTTCCAGAAATAGTTAATTTGGTTGGGCTCATAGCGCACGTTAAATTAATGATATCTCTAATTCTAAATAGTTATCCCTTAAAATAAAATAGCGTAATTTCTATACCGTTCCCTCGCCGTGTGTGTTATTGAGAATTTTAGCCGTTGCCCATTTCTCTTAAACCGTAAAACTCCAACTTTAACGTGCTTAACAAGATGTTAGTCAAAGGATTCCCTTGTTAAGTTTCTCTAAAATGCAATTTTTATGGCTGATAATTGCAGGGTGTGTCATGGGGACATCCAACTAACTTTTGTCCACGCACGCCGTGTAAGTTGCAATCAACGCACTCCACAATTTGTGTATATCGATTTGGCCGTAAGTGAGTGAACGTGTTCAACCGAGGTGCTGGGGAAACTTCGATTTCTTCATATCATTCCGAAAAATCTCCGTTTGAGTTCCTGACAACGAGTAAATCAACTTTATTGACGCCGTATTCACTGATGTACCCAACTAGTCTTCTCTCCACGAACTTTCGCGGTTGCGTATGGGGAGACTAAGGAACATTTCTTACCGTGGGTTTTCTGTCTCGTCAACGGACAATTCCTCACGTCCCCGGAGAACTTTTATAGTCCTCTTCAACTTCATAAAGATCCCTTCCACAAATTTCTTCAAGATATTTCTGATCTACGGATTTAACTTGGTCATATCCGGTCTAGACACGAAAGTATTTAATGGCGTTCATCTGGATTCGAACTGAGCACAGCCCACTCTGATGTCCAACGCGTTAACATCAATAGTACCTCGGGCCCTATCTCAAAAATAACAATAATTTTCGACTTACGGTAAATTTTAGAGCAAGTCATTTATTTAAGTAACCAGTTGAGACGTTTATTAACTAGTAGTGCTTAGATTTACATGCAAGAAAATAATTTCACTATTATATTCCTTAACCCTTGAAATATTGGTACTTGTAGTTTAATATGTGATGAACAAAAAATTGCAAATGTGTATAAATAATGCCTAAATGAATAAAATTACACATTGACTTGCCTTTTTGTATGAGTAATATTGATACACTACTGATTTGGATGAATTTTAATTTAATATAATTCTTTAAAACAAAATTCAAGATTATGTAGAATTTGTGGGTGACTCAGATGTTCATTATCCTGTATTCAGGAAAAGGGGAGCTTATGCATTAATAGCAAAGTGTTAGAGTCTTCTATTATTTGAAAAAAAGTTCTGAAGAAATTTTCATCATGGTCAAAATCTATGAACATGAATTTAGATAACACAATTAATAATCCTAACACTTTTTAATGGGACTTTTTCGATTAACTTGTTTTACACTAGTGGTCCTTCTCTCCTGTATTTTTTTATAATTGTAAAGCTTAGATATAGCCATTAGACACAGCATAAATTTAGTTTTGTTTACTATTAAGGGGACAGTGGACTTTCAAAAGTGTGAAATTTGTCCAAACATTCCATTTTATTGAATTGTGAAACTACGGACGAGTAGGAACGTGTTGCAAAAAGAAGTTTTAATTTCTGCGATTACTTTCCTAGTTATAGGCATTTGTATTTAATTTAGATAGTATGTGGTTACCAATAGCAATAACTTTAAATGCATTTTTCTCAAAATAAAAATGTTCGTGTCATACGAATATTCAAACTGCTCCGGGCGCATTTCTAATGATCGTGTCGCTTTGAAATTTAAGTTTTATATTCTTAACTGTACATCAAATAAATCTTATTGAAAACAATTATGCTTCGTAGCTCAGAATTTCTAAATTTTGTACTCGAAAAGATGATGTATAGGTACTTTACGTCAGAAAAAGGGTGTTTTCACTATTATTATTTTTTTCTCTTTGTATTTTTAATGAATCCTTAAAATAAGCGATAAGATTCGTTGTTAGTTCTATAAGGTATCTTGTAAATAAAAATGACCGTATTATAAGCAAAAGAAATGCGCATGGAACATTTTTAATTAGGCCGATGAAAGATATTATTAATAATTCATAATTCATAAATTTTTAATATTTCATCTTTAAATTTTAACCACTTTTACATATCTATGGTACTAATCACATATTCAAATTTAAAGCAAATCCATTCAAAAGAAAAAAAGTTTACTTTGAAAGTCTACTGTCCCCTTAACAAATATTAAGTAGTTCAATATCACATTTCTATATCTTTACATGCGGATGTTGTGAGTAAATACATAATATTAGTTTCAAGCGACTAGCTTTCATTTATTGACTTCTCTCAATGTAGAGTTTAAAACTATAAAATAATGCACAGTGAAAGACATGGACAATATCTTCCACCTTTATTAATACTTTAAAACATTTTGCGGCCAGCGTGGGAAGTACAAGAAGCGAGAGACAGCAACTGTGTCATACACTGGCGAAGTCAAAATTCACAAGGATAAAAAAAAAATGCGAATTGAAGTTACAAAATTTAAACTGAGGTATGGTGTGTTCAACAACTAAACCATCAAAGTGTTCTCATACACGATAAAATATCAAACACTCTGAATAAAACATTATAAGTAGGGGTACGTAAATTTCGCATAAAAAATATCAGGATTTCGCGAAAAAAAAATCTATAAAATTTCGCATTTATATGCAAAAAAATATATAAATTCCAAAATTCCTCATTTATTCGCAAAAAATATATATATTCCAAAATTTCGCATTTATTAAAAAAAATTACAATGTTACATATTTCGATAGGTAAGTATCAAAATTCTTATTTAAAAGCAAACATTGTAAAAGTCTCCACATTCTTTCCTTAAGTCTTTACCTTCTGTCATTAATTATTATGTTGTACATACTAAATTATCTCTCAGCATCTACGTTGTTAATGGAAATATAGAGGTTTTGTATCGATCCCTTTGCAAAATTAAGGGGGTCCAGGACACAAAATTGTTCGAATTTTCGAAAAAAAAATTATTGCATTAAACATTTTTGAGTTCTTTTACGCTTAAAATGACGTTTAAATCATGTTTCTATCTTAATTAGAACATGATAAATTATTATTTTTTTTGCAACATTCTAATAGTTGCCAAGCTTTGTTTAAACCTGTAAGTGCGTTTTACTGCATGATGCGTTTTTTCCCCATTTCTAGTCTTTAAATTGATATAAGTCAAGAACCGTCAAAGTTAAATAATTGAAACTTGGAACATGTCTTTTTCAAGTATTTTACTTTAACTTTCATACAGTAAATTTGAAAAAATATTTACTTTTGAAAATATGATTTTTTTTAAATATGTTACGTCATTTTTTTGTAATTTTTAATATAAATATTTTTAAATTTTTAAAAAAATTAATATTTAAAAAAAATGCTGAATCAAAATTAAAACTTATATATTTCTGTCTATTTAAATGAAAAAGAATTGAAATTCGATAAATAATATTTCGAGATATAACAATTTTAAATTACCCCACTTTTTTAAAAATTTTAAAATAAAAAAAAATAAAAAAAAACATTTTAAGAAGTTTTATGAAGTGATTTTTTTTTACAAATTATATGGTTTACCATAAAAAAATTCAAAATTTTAACTCAATAAATATTTATTTATTTATTTTACAAATGCCACACTCTACAAAAAAATAGCACCTATGCCATCAGTGCACGTGCTCTCCAATACTTCTCAACAAGATCAGTAAAACGATTTAGTGCAGAGCACTCGTCTAAATGTTCCGCCGTCATAGTCCGGCCAGAGTCACAGAGGGTACAGACAGCCGATACGGAAAAGATGGGACCCTAAACAGTCATGTCCAGTTAATAATCTAAAATGCGCTACGGCAGTTTTTCTTGGGGCCTCGGGAACATAATTGGGATTCTCGACAAGAATCGCCCAACTCTTGTTCTTAGATGACTCCGCAGCCTCAAATTTAAAATTACTCCTGAAAGTCAAATTTGTGATTAGCCTCAGGGAATGGAAAGATGAGGCTCTTTTATAACTATGGGTCACCATGGCTCCCTTTTTAGCTAGAAAGTCTGCATGTTCATTTCCAGTGATGTCACAATGTGCTGGTACCCACTGGAAAGAGATTTTATTAGAAAGATCTTTTAAAATTGATCTGCAATCCAGAACTCGTTGAGAGTGGCACTGGCTATTTTGCGATAAGGCCTGTTAAAGCTGACTTAGAGTCAGAAAAAATGACGGCTCTAACGAAATTAGCCCTTCTTAAAGCTAGTTGTTGTACCGCTACAGCAATGGCCTCAATCTCCCCATCAAAGGCGGTAGAAAATGGACCAACGGGGAGATAAAAATTAAAAAGCTCGCAAAATACGCCAGCTCCAGCACCATGGTGTCTGTCCAGCATGGAGCCATCTATAAAGACATGTAACCACTCACTTTTTGGGAATTTGGTGTCGATGGTTTCCAGAGCTATAGCTTTTAAATGTTCGGGAATCATATCCCTCTTCAGCACTTTTGCACTAAGTTCAAGATTAATATCAAGGTGAGTGTAATCCAATGGACACATAGGCAAAGGTAAAATAGAAGTCTCATGACAAAGTTCCAAAGAACGAGCAACTTTCAGAGCCGACTGGATAAAGCCATACTGAGTTTTCAAATTTCTGGTTCTATTTATGTCATAATTTCTCCAGAAAGGGTTATTAGGTAGGCTTACCAGTTTCTGAAATAAGGTTATTGCCCTTCTCTGGATACCATTATAAACGGGTTCACTGTTTGTCAGAATCTGCATAGCAAGGATGGGGGTAGACCTCACGGCACTAGTAATGATACGGAGTGCCTGGTTTTGAAACATTTCAAGGCAATGGATAGAGTGATTAGGTGCCGTTATGAGGACTTCATTGCAATACCCAATAACTGGCTGAATAAATATTTTATACGTAGTGTTTAGAGTCCCTCTATTGCATCCCCAACGGGAACCAGCCAAGCGCTTTAAAATAGGAAGCCTCTTTTCAGCTTTAGTCTTCAAATGCTCAGCATGCTTTCTCCAGTTCAAACGTGAATCAAGAACGCATCCGAGATAGGTGGTAGAATCACTGGTCCGCAAAGTCTCCCCCCGAAACTCAAGAGTAGGGGTAAAAGGTCTTCTATTTAGAGTAAAGAACTGCCACACAGTTTTGTTCCTGTTAACTTTCATTCCATTTTCCTGGCACCATAAATCTAATTTCATCAAAGCAACATTTAAAGTTCCATTTAAATTATCCTGATGTTTCTTCTCTGCGCTACCCCACATAACGAGGTCATCCGCGAATAAAGAAGATTCAACAACAGGTGACAGGAAGCCCACCAAATCATTAATAAAAATATTAAAAAGGATTGGGCTAATAACTGTGCCCTGGGGAAGACCAGTTTCAGTTTGTCTAAATTTTGAAACAGCTTCACCATATCTAACAGCCGAAAACCTTTGTGAAACAAAGTTCTTAATCCAAGTAAACATATTGCCACATATTCCCAAGAATTGAAGTTTCTGAAGGGACCGACGCCTCCAAACTCTATCGTACGCCGACTCAAAAACTCAATAAATATATATATATATATTTTAAATGTGTCCCGGATCCCCTTAAGGTAGCAGCATTTCGTTGCAATTAAAATCTGTATAACATCAACAGGAGTCTCTTGATTGACTATCGTAAGTAGTCTGTGAAAATGGTTGTATCCGCCGATGATCTCATCCCATGGTATTTCATTAAAAAATGGTAGTTTAGAGAAGCTTTTCAATAACAGTAGATTTGTGTTCAAAGATGATATGAACGTGGTCGCGTCCACAGATGTACAAAAAAATCTGCCAATGTGTTGGTAGATTTCGTTTCTTACTTTGGGTATTGTCATGAGTAGAGTCATTTTGTTTAAACTGATCTCTGCTGCTCTCTTCAGCATAATATTGAGGTCCTGATCGACTTCACCATTCTCACTAGTAAAAGTGTTTTTTATTTATTTATTATTATTATTATTATTATTATTATATTATTATCATTATTATTATTATTATTATTATTACTATTATTATTATTATTATTATTATTATTATTATTATTATTATTATTAGTATATTATTATTATTATTATTATTATTATTATTATTATTATTATCATTATAAAAGGGGCACAACCTTTAAAACTTCAAAAAATCGATTTTTCGTTTTTGCTATATTCTGATTTTGGGGACATTTCTAAACAATATGCAAAAAACCGCATAAAAAAATTATGTAAAGCTGAATCTGTTGCCATAGCCATGTTATTCCAACTTTAACTTCAGTTTTCTCAAATATGTGAATTTTTGGATTGCGCGCACTGTTACTCCCAAACTATGTGTGCTAGACACACAAAATTTTTATCAGATTTGTATTATAAGCTTCTTTACACACTAAAACCAGAAAAGTAAAAAAAAAATTGTAAAAAAAAAAAATTACACTTGAAAATGTTTTAAAAAATTGCTAAATTTAAATTTTTTTAAAAATTTTATGTAAATTTTTCAATTTAAACTATATTTTTTGTATATTTTTTGGTTTTACATTAAACCTGAGTGTATTATTAAGTTAATTTTACCAAAAAAAATAGTTCATGTATGCATATTTCTTAATTTTATGACGCGCGAAACATCCAATGATTTTTTTCTCTTTTTAGTAATGTGTACATTTAAAAATAAAATCGAAAAATTATTTATGGCTTTACCAGTTCTATTTTTCTACAAAATATAACTGAAGAATTGTAATTTTGATATAAAACAAAAAAATTATATATATATATATATATATATTAATACTAGCTGAAAACCCGCGCTTCGCTACGGAGTACATTCAAATTAAATACAACGGTCAACGTATGCAATTTATGCCAAAAAATAAATATATATATTTATAATAAATGCGATGATCTATGTATACAATTGATGTAAAATATATATCTATCTATATATATATATTTATAAAAAAATCGTAAGGGATATTCATTTTTTTGGATAATATCCAATCGTCTGCTGCATTAGAAAGAGAAAAAAAATATTTTTTTTGTCTATTTAGTTGTTACGCACGTGACGATAAATTTATTGAAAGTACCAGAAAAAGAAATCACGTGATCAGCATTTAATAAATTAAATTCTAAAAATTAATCTTTAAAAATTCACCAAAAATCAGGAAATGGAGGTAAAAATTCGAAAAAAAAATTTCATTTTGGAAGAATTTTTATGATCTTTCTCGTGATATAAATTTTATAACCCTCAATGTATTATTTTAAATGCAAACGTAAAAAAAGTTTAAAAACAGCTTAAAAATTTAATTAAAAAAAATCTAAGAAGAATTTTTGAAAAATCTTTCTTGGTGCACCCCTACACTATTAGAAGAATCGCCATGCAAAATTTCAGCCCTTTAGATCCAGCGGTTTGGTCTGTGCGTTGTATGTCAGTCAGTCAGTCAGTCAGTGAATGAATGAGTCAGTTACTGAACTGTTTTATATATATAGATTATTGGAGTTTCAGAAGAACGAATTTGATCATGTTTAGGGTCATTTCCCAGTAGTGAAAGGTTGTGTGCCTCCTTAAACCAAAATACCCTTGACTTTGACACTCAAGAGACGTTCTTAAATCTACTAAATTGTGCCACAAAACTTGATGGTTGATTTTTACAGTTAGATTTTTAGGTTCGACTGCGGTACGGACAAACTGGCTGGGAGAAATTTCGGAGCAAATCCGAAGGAGAGTGAAATTTCTCAGTTAAAGACAGTGGATGGTCTTAGTTAAGCAATTATTTTAATAGATTATTACTATTATTACCTACTTTCGCTTAAAAAGCTGTTTATCACCGAGCTTTCGTTGAAAAGAAGTAAAAAAAAAGAATTTTCGCATTTATTCGCTCATATCGGCAAATTTCGCATTTATTCGCATCTATTTCGTAAATTTGAAAATTACGTCGAACCATAAGTTGAACACAAAATGAAATAAAGCATATAGATTGAAGACAGTTTTAGGTTCAATCACGTTTCAAAACGAATATGGTTTACTACAGTTATTTTTTTTAATATTAAATTCAACTATCGTTACAAGACAAATCTCTATTTGATTGCTTCTAAACATAGAAGTTTAAGAGGAAACTGTACTTTTTAGTTTGCGTAAGTCTAGTGTATTTCAATGTAAAGTTTAATCTACAATGAAGATAAATGGTTTACGACTAGATTTGGACATTTATCGTTGTTATTCATGAAGGTTAAAGACGACTCAGAGAGAATGTTAAAAATGGTTAATCCTAAAAATGTCCTATTTTAGAACTTGAATGTATAGTATGAAAACATTCAACATTTTCAGACTGAATCAAAAAGGAGGGTCTAATTTAATGAAATATTAGACTCATTCAGTCTTATCTTACAGAATGAATCTTATAATGATGCACCAGTGAGTTGACAAGCGAAACGATAACAATTCGAAATACTGGACATGTTCAATTCTCCGAGCGTTTGAGACAGATTTTACTGTAAATTTGTTTGAAAAAAATTGCAACAGTGCATATTATCCTGTATCGTTGTGTTAAAGACGTATGACATGGTCCGTTTTATACGCTTTTAAAAACCATACTAAAGGATGGAACAATTAGCCTAAAATGTCCTTAAAACTGCAAGTAAGAAACGAAAAAGTTCATATCAAACGCTTAGACTACTAAGACACCAACTTGGTAATGTAAGAAGGCAAACTATAAAATGTAAATGAAAGAAAACAAAGAAAAAAATTCGTAAGATAGAATAAATTAATAAAAATGAATACGTTAAAAAATCTAACAAAACTTAAATATCCCCTAATGTTTATTTTCAACGTTTTACTTATATATGTGAAATTAGTGTGGAATTTTTAGAATCATATATTCTTGGTTTAATAAAAATTTAGAGCATTTGATACTTTTGTAAGTTTCTGTAAAATGAAATGTACGAACTACGGTTTTTTGCTAGCTAAAAAACTCTGGTTAAAATATTTTCACTTAATAGTTATTTTTAATTTAGTGTCTTAAACCATTTTCAATCTCCTCTATAATCAAAAAAGAAATACGTTTGTTTTTTTTAATAGAAAACCTCAAATCCAAAAAAAAATTAAAATTAAAATTCTGTAAAACATTTTCATAATCCGTAAAAGCAATTCTCATTAAATTTTGTTCTTCGTAGAATTTTAGAAACTGTTTTTAATTATTTAAACAAAGATGTAGGAAAAGAAAATAGTGATCAATGCCAAAAACCCCATTTTACAGAGATCAATTTAAAAACAAAAATCATTATTTTCAGTACCGTGCCTTATGTAAGACATGGAGAACATAAAATAAATTATTTTTAGGCAATAAAAAGGCAGATAAAGGTTAGTCCGGCTTTGAAAAATGAGTTAACATCCAAGAGACATGGCCCTAATTAACGGAAAAACAAATGAGTTTAATAAAACACTTTTTTAGCTTATCTAATCATGTTTTCTCGAAAAAGATTTAACATTAAAAAGGATTTAAGAACAAAAATTATGTACTTAAGAAAACGTAATTCAAAGCGTAGAGGTTATAAAAAAAGAACTGCTTATTTGTAGCATTTCATTGCTCATTTCCGGCATATTTTGATGAAATATTAATAATAGACACGCATTGGTTTTCGAAAATTTTAGAGTTAATAACTATAATAAAAAATATTTAATTGGGCATTAATTATTTTAGTTTATATAATATTAAATTAAATTAATAAAAATTATTTGTATTAGGTATTAAAAACATTTACACACTATCATGCATTATAAATATTAGTTTTAATGATATTAATTATTTTTATTATATTTCAAAGTATGAATTATCAGTTACTACAATTGTTTTAACTATATGAGGGATTTTACTAATTTGGATATGCGGGGAAAATAACTGTTTTTCTACCACACACGAACTAATTTATGGGAGTAATAACAGAGTATACTTAACCTTACATACATTTTGTTGAAAATAAAATATTTCAAATCAAGTTTCAACTCAAAACATTTAATGTAACCGAAGTTAAACACCATAAACACAAATACTGGAACTTACTTTCAAAATTGCATGGTCTTTAATGTTATTTTCATCGTAGTTTATTGGAAGTATTAAATATCTATTACTTTAATCTAAGCTTGTGAAAACTTGGTCTTATATAAAAATGAGGAATGGCACTATATATGAATACTGATAAATGCAAAAATATTTATCGAAGGTGTCAGTAGATGATAAGCCGTATAAGTAATTTTTATTTCTTGTATCTATCAAGGAATTACCAGCAGTGTCAAGGAATATCTACGATATATACTAGCAAACTAGGGACCGACACTGGGCCGATTCTGACTTTGTTTGAGTCTTTTAACTTGACTCTTTAAATATGTAAATTCCTTATATTTTATTTTATTTATGTTTCATTATGCTCTGTATCCTCGACTGATAGATTTACATGCAATCTTTTCATGTTTTATGAATTTTATTCTATTGCGCTGTTATTTCTGTGTTTGTACAAACTGGGGAATGATTTTACTTCAAGTGCCACTGCTAGAAATTTATAAAAGAAATCTTCTAGTGATGTTTATTTTCTTGGTGAACTGAAAATTACAAATATTATTTAGAATAAGAAAAAATTAACTGGATAATAATGATATGATGTATGATATTGGAGTATTGGCTGTCTCTTTTTCAATGAGGGTATTAAAAGTCAAACATAATTAAAAGAACTGAAATATATTATTGGACAAAATGATCATTAAATCTGCTCGTATGTATTCATAGATTACATAGACAATCACTTCGGCTGATAAAAGCATGTAGGGAATTTCTGAGAGAAGAAATATTCAGTAGTGTATTTTCCGGTATCCATGTAGACCAGAACTTCTCAACCTGGGGGGAGGGGGGGGCGCTTTTTGGGGAGGCCTCAGTGACTTTTAAGGGACGGGGCTCGAATGGTTTAAAAAAAATATGTGTAGAACGTATTTTAACCCTTTCAGGGCCACAATGCAGATTTTTTTTCTCAATTTTCTAACCTAAATAATCTTGAAAAAATTTCCAATTAAAGATTGCAAATATTTTTACTTCTTTAAACTCTTAACAGATGGCAGTACTAACCATTTTTCTGCTCATTTAGCTGGAATACATTGAATGCAAGAGAAGAAAAGACTAGATTTAGGCGTTTTCACTGTGCAAACGGCGCCCTCAAAGGGTTAACAGGTCATGTGAACACGCACATTAAATTCTACGGTTAGGTAAATGATAGTTATTGCATGATAGTTCTTGTTACGTTCTGATTGATTATTCTGTTATTGCAGTTAGATAGTTATATAAAGAGTACAGACCCGTTGTGATGTTCGCTGTTAAAATGCGATTATTTCGTATTCGGCGCTACCAGAATCCGCACCTTTTTTTTTCCCTTTGTCTGCTTGGGTCACTACTGTATAGATTTTATAAACGTGTACCTGACGCATGCGCCATGGCCGTTATCAACTGACACATTTTTAATTTACTGACACATTCAAAATTTATGTTGGTATGGTTTCAAGCCAGGGGGGGGGAGGCATAGAATTTGAAAGTCATAAAAGGGGGAGGGTGCACTTAAAAATGCTGAGAATCACTAATGCAGACAGATTGTGCTATAGAAAATTATGTGCGAGTTTACAATGCAGCAAATATTGAGAATTCCACAAAGGCCCATGGAATCAGATGTTTGGTAATATATTTCGAATTTTCTTCGATGGAAACTGTAAGAAACTTATGTTATACCAAACCAGTTATCCGGTAACCTGATAGAAGTAAAAATATAGATTACAGTAATAAATTTGTTTAAGGGAACGGTTGACCTTTATTTGAGCAAATCTCGTCATTGTAATACTGATTGTGTTATTGTAAAAAATATATATTTCTGTAGTAATATATATTTCTGTAGATTAATAGTACCAAAATAATTTTTTTCAAGTAAAAATCATCTATGAAGCTTCTACAAAGTAATTTAGAATGGGTAAGTGCAGTAATAAATTTTAAATATGTTTTTCTCAAAACAAATTTTTCAAGGTTTTTAGATATTTTAAATGCTCCATGTTACTTAATTTTTCTTCAAAATTCACAAAATTAATATGGAAGAATCCCGATGCTGTTTACAAAAAAACTGGGTATACATTTTACAATTCGACTTCATTAAGGCAATTAAATTGGATTTATATCTTTTCTAAAGTCAAAATTTTGATGAAAATCGAGACGGAATTCAGAAAAAAACCTGTGTAAAATTAACTATTCAAGGGATTAATTAATTGATACCCAGATTTGTTTGTTATACAGTTTAAATAGATTAAAATACAAAATCGAGGAAATATCTCAAAAATTAAGTAGCGAGGAGCATTTAAAATTTTGTTTATAAATTTCAAATTTTTAAAAAAATCTTAAAATTATAATGAGATTGGAAATTTCCTTTAAGGTATTCTATTTATTTATAGTGGAATGTGTATATGTGCATAATTTTGTATCTCTATGATGAAAAGTAAAAAAAGTAAATTTTAATGTCCACCGTTTCCTTAAATCATAAAATCAAAAAGAAATGGACGAAAAAACTTTTTGAGGCCTTTCTACGGATGATTCTTTTCCACGTCTGTCGATCTCCTGAAAAAGATAGTATATAGATGAATTAACATGTTGCGATAAAATTTGCCACCTGTGCTAAATTCATTGTGATTTTAAGAAATTTCATGTTAATTAACAACTATTATTTACCTTGATTTCCTTGTTTTGTGCCCTCAAGTTTTACATTCAAAGGCTTAATTTAACAGTTTTCTTTAATTCAAAATTAAATTCCTGTTATGGCACATTCATGAATAATTTTATGTTTCAGTACAGCTAATATAGGGAGCCATTCAAATAAAATTTTTTCATAGACTCAAACTTTTTATTTTTGATAACTGAATACCATTTTACCTGATACTGAGAAAATTCTTTGTCTTTTCGTGCATAATCGACATTTTCTCGAATTATCAATTTTCTATATCAAAGAGTACTGTAATATTTTATTTTAAAACTCTATAACTAATCATTTCTAATTCACTTAATACATTTTTGTAACAATAATACCAAAATATTTTAATCTGATACCAGTTATATTTTAGAGCAATTTTGGAACGAAAATACAGATGAAATGCATTATTCAAAATAGCAGTTTAAATAACATTTTGCAAAATTTTTATTTCTTGAAAAGTCAATGCAGCTAACCCTAATTTTGATAAAATTTTGCCTTCAATAACGAATCAAATTCACTTAAAAAATTATTACATTAAAATCCTGAAAGCAGTGATTTTTATTATTTATTATTTATAACAAATTTTAATTTTTTATATATTTATTTTCTAAATGCTTTGGTTGGACTCAGTGTAACTACATTTTTGTACTGTGAAGATTTTTTTAGATAATAAATAGTACATGATAATCAGGAGTTTTATGTCAAAATATATTTATTTTCTTTGCAATAAAAATCAGAAAATAGAGGGGAAACTGTGGTTGTAAAGTTATATAAATATCACAGTTGTGTTAAGGGGATAAGGGACCTTGAACATTTTGAAAAATGCTAGCATTTTTGAAAAAAAAATCTCAAAACAGACTTTATTCTGCCAAAAATCCTTATTTTGAATTTTAAAGTATTAATATTTTAAATAAATTTAATATTTTTAATATTTTTAATTAATATTTTTATTTTAATATTTTTAATTAATATTTTTATTTTAATATTTTTAATTAATATTTTAAATATTTTTTGAATTTTTTTCCTCCTGGGAATTAGGAAATTAATTAAATTAATTAAATTAAATGCTTAAATTAAAATAAATAATTCAATTAATTAAATTGATTTAATTTTAAAGGTATTCAAAGTAGTAAAAAATAATATTAATTATTCTCATAGGAATAATTAACTTTAGAGGATCCTGGGAGCTATAGCTCCATATCCTCTGTATTCAATGTGGAATGTATCATGATTGCCGAATGTATCATGAATTAGGAAATTAATTAAATTAATTAAGTTAAATGCTTAAATTAAAATAAATAATTCAATTAATTAAATTGATTTAATTTTAAAGGTATTCAAAGTAGTAAAAAATAATATTAATTATTCTCATAGGAATAATTAACTTTAGAGGCTCCTGGGAGCTATAGCTCCATATCCTCTGTAATCAATGTGGAATGTATCATGATTGCCGAATGTATCATGAATTAGGAAATTAATTAAATTAATTAAGTTAAATGCTTAAATTAAAATAAATAATTCAATTAATTAAATTGATTTAATTTTAAAGGTATTCAAAGTAGTAAAAAATAATATTAATTATTCTCATAGGAATAATTAACTTTAGAGGCTCCTGGGAGCTATAGCTCCATATCCTCTGTATTCACTGTGGAATGTATCATGATTGCCGTTCTCTAAAATTGATTATAATAGTACTGAGCGTGTGTGTGAATAAAGAGAGAATTTTAAAAAAAAGTGACTTAAATTAAATTACAAAAAGTTTTAACAGTTTAGGTTGGTAGGTAATGAAAGAATAACTGGGGGTGTAGAGATAAGATTAGTAAAAGAAAGAAAGGATTTTGGACAAAAAATATTTAACCTCTGACGATCGAGGAAGATTCAAAGAGTAATGATGGCCGGACAGAGATCCAGTGAGAACGAAGCAGTGAATTCTATGAAGAGAGCTAATGGGAAATGAGTCAGTGGGTGGAGCAACATGAATGGATCTATGGTTGATTGTTCGGATTGACAGTCCGGAAACCAGAAGTAGTCAAGCGAGTGGGGGTTTGAATGAAGGAGAGGGAAAGGAAGTTAGCTGTTGTGAATGGGAATAAGCCCAGGGTTTCTTATCAATGTGGCCTTAGGCAGCCTGGGAAAATCCCTAGGATCATAATCTGGGAGGTTAATTAGGTCTTCATTATTTACTGCATATAGGCTATCATAAAAGTTTATTGCGAGTTCTTTAATATGGTATCTAATGGGGTCTATTGTCAAATCTTTATGAATAACTTCGTTACGGAGGTACCAAGGGGCTTTTCTAATTCCGCGGAGGGTTGTATTTTGAATAGTCTGCAGTCTTTGGATGTGAGTGTCCGCTGCTGATCCCCAAAGCGGAGCAGAGTAAAGTAAGATGGGCCTAAGTACAGTCTTATAGAGAAGAATTTTGTTTTCTATACTCATTTGGCTCTGGTAGAGGAGGTGAACTAAGTCCCTACGGGCTATAAAGAACTTGCCAACGTTGAAACTAGTGTTTTTTTTCCACGTAAGTCTACTGCCAAGATATACACCAAGATATTTACCCACTCTCTCGAAGTGCACCGAGTGACCACATACTATGACCGTAGGAGGTGGAATTCTGTTAAAATTATTCTCATTCTGTACACAGAGTTAAAAATTGAAAGTGAAAAAATATCTAGATCGAAGGTCCATTGTCCCCTTAAATACAACAATAATATTGATTAAGTGGTCTTTAGGAATTCTATTACAGTATTGCATCTAGAGTAAAAACTTTGTGAAATCAGAAAAGAATAATTCTTATTCGTGGCTGCTATAATTAATAAACATAAACAAACAAAAACACGTTCATTATGTCTAATTCTGAAGTAAATGTATAAAGAATGGGATTTATTACTAACAGTTCTACAAACCTCCAAACGAGCACAGCCTTTACATAACAATCGGATGAAAATTTCTCATTAGTACAAATTTTACTACAACATGCTCAATGATATCCTGTTTTAATCAATGACAGTGTTCCAAAAATATTAGCGTTACATAAGTTAATTCAAGAAAACAACAGAATTATGCTACGGTATGATTTTTGGCTTTAGCAAGACTTCGTTCAAACTTGATGTAAACTTGGTTTGAAACTGCATGAGTTCGGCCAGATTGTAGATTCAAAACTAGTGGATTCAAAATTATTGTTTTACAAGGGATTAAAAAAGTTTAGCAATGGCATATAATCAGAGCCGGGCAGATCCATCGTTGCGCTTGTGGCAAGTGTTAACCTTCCAGAAGTCCGTGCATATATGGGATATACACTCGAGTTGAATTCGGTTATATACATTTAGGCCCCAGGGCGCAACGAACGCCAGCCCTTGGCTATTTTATCCATTCAATTTGACCTACTTTTAGTCATCGTCTGAATTTCGAGGCGTTAATATGGTGCCGTATATCCGCCATTTGTATTTTAGAGATACGCGTTACTGTTCAGGTAAGTTTTCGTTATTTCTTTTTTTTTGTATAAGAAACCTTTGTTTAATTATGGAACATTATGGTTGTAAATTTTGCGTCTAATATCAACTAAATATATGTGACAGCTTGCAAGTGCCCTTGTGAAAGAAAACGTTGAAGGAAGAGCACCTACATCTCCACAAAACGAGATATAAATGAAAGTGTGTAAGAGAAAAGAAGAACTAGGCGCTGAAGAAGTGGAAGAAGCAACGTCAGGGAAAAATGATGTCAGTCTTCAAAAGGATAAGCGCACTAGGATAACGAGATTCAGCTGTGAGATTTGCAAGAAATTTATATGTTTAGAGCACTATAAACACATTTGCTCAGACTGCAACGTTACGACTCAATGACTATAAAGACTAATCTCTTCCTTTTTATAACTAAACTAGAAGGTAACCCGTCATTTTGACGTCATAATACTAATAATGACGTCATAATGGAAAAAGTGTATGAAAGTTAAAAAATATCCCGAATTATCTAAAAATATTGCATTTAATCCACACCTTGTAAAAGCAAACCCTTTCAATATTTTTTATTTATTTAGTTTTTCATGCGATTGGAGTAGTAGACTGCCATCCAACCCGTCATTTTGACGTCATAATACTAATAATGGCGTCATAATGGAAAAAGTATATGAAAGTTAAAAAATATCCCGAATTATCTAACAATATTGCATTTAATCCGCACCTTGTAAAAGCAAACCCTTTCATTATTTTTTTATTTATTTAGTTTTTCATGCGATTGAAGTAGTAGACTGCCATCCAACCCGTCATTTTGACGTCATAATACTAATAATGACGTCATAATGGAAAAAGTATATGAAAGTTAAAAAATATCCCGAATTATCTAACAATATTGCATTTAATCCACACCTTGTAAAAGCAAACCCTTTCAATATTTTTTATTTATTTAGTTTTTCATGCGATTGGAGTAGTAGACTGCCATCGAACCCGTCATTTTGACGTCATAATACTAATAATGACGTCATAATGGAAAAAGTATATGAAAGTTAAAAAATATCCCGAATTATCTAACAATATTGCATTTAATCCACACCTTGTAAAAGCAAACCCTTTCAATATTTTTTATTTATTTAGTTTTTCATGCGATTGGAGTAGTAGACTGCCATCCAACCCGTCATTTTGACGTCATAATACTAATAATGACGTCATAATGGAAAAAGTATATGAAAGTTAAAAAATATCCCGAATTATCTAACAATATTGCATTTAATCCACACCTTGTAAAAGCAAACCCTTTCATTATTTTTTATTTATTTAGTTTTTCATGCGATTGGAGTAGTAGACTGCCATCCAACCCGTCATTTTGACGTCATAATACTAATAATGACGTCATAATGGAAAAAGTATATGAAAGTTAAAAAATATCCCGAATTATCTAACAATATTGCATTTAATCCGCACCTTGTAAAAGCAAACCCTTTCATTATTTTTTATTTATTTAGTTTTTCATGCGATTGGAGTAGTAGACTGCCATCCAGTTTTTTACAGCTCACTACGCGATATGAATACTTGAGCTACTTGATTCATTCACATTCAAGTTTGTTTACTTTCAGAATTCATCGCAAAAGTAAACAGATTTTTAAAAACTGTTAAATATACAGCTAAAAGCATCCAATTTTTTTTTAGTTCTGAATGTTTTATAGAAAAATAGGCTGAACAAACGTGATTTGATGGAGACTATATTTGTTTTTAGGTAAGAAAAAATTCTGATCCACATCTGAAATTGAAATTAAGCCTAACCGGCTGTTTGTTTACTTAGGGCTTCAATTGAAAGATGAATACAGCCCGGAAGTGTTATACAGAGACAACGGCTATTATATATATAATTTTTTTTTCTTTTACATTGTATTTATACCTTTATATTACTAATGTAAATACTTCAGTAGAGTTATCCGCAATTTCATTTCTTTTATTTTCAAGTCATTTAAACAATTCTTTGGCCATTTTGCATTGTTTTCATGATTTATAATTACGCAGTTTTTGTTTCTTTATATAATGGAATAATATTGTAATTTTAAAAAAAATGTTTAAATAAAGCGTACTTATTGACTCTTAACTAATCACAACATAGTTTCGCTAATTAAACTCTTAAAAATTTATATGTCACAATAATGTGTCTGGGAAATACACACGACCTTTCACGTTGGTATATAGAGCGAGCCTGCTGGAAGGTTAAAAACGAAGCCTTTTCAAATTTTTAGAGACTCTAAGTAATGAACGTATCTCTATTAGAAAAAAAGTCTGCTTTTAGATTAACGATCAATTTGGAAAAAATATGTATTAATTGAAAACTTTTATTAAAATATCGTTTATAAATTTTTATATTTTATTTTTAAAAAATATAAATTTTAAAAAAATGCAGACCTCAAAAAAAGCAGAAAAAGTAAATAAATTTGAATTTAATTTGCTATGCAGTAAAAATAATTGCTAGATCATTTTTCGGACCTTTATTGCAGCAAATACCTCAATTACATCGCTGTAGTTAATTGTTTTACATACTGCCATTTTAATAGTAATTGTTACTAGATCTCTCAACCACTCTTGGATTATTGTTCGTAGATAATTCTCTGAAATTTTCGGTTTAGAAGAATTACACTCAGCAACTGTTACAATCTCAGGTAGTGTTAGTAGAATTCTTAGATCTACAACAACGTTCGGAAATATGCATTCAAAAATTTTTTCTCATGATATGAAATTCATCAGTTTATAAAAAAATAGTCTGGATATTCGCTTGTATTTGTGTAATTTTACGAATTTAGCCATACGTCATATAAAACTATTTAAAAAATATTTTTGTTATTCATAAAGTATTTCGTATTTTTACTTTGTCTCATTTTGGCGCCTCTTTCAATTTTGGCCTGAGACGGTCGCCTCGCTGCCTGAAGTTTGGGGGCGGCTCTGCAAATAATGAATAAAAGGCAATATGTGTAAGTGATACACCTTTATTCGCCAACTATACTTATTCATCTATGCAAGGATTTCTGAAAATATATTTGAATAATGCCACACTTGATGTAGAATAAACGGGATTGACGTTTAATGGGAAACTCCAGGAAATTCGCGATAATTCACCATGTTCGAACAAAATTGCATTCATGGAAATAAAGTTCCCTTGATGGACAATTATGTTTTAACTTGGGAAAAGCAATACACGCCCTTCTCATGTTTTAGTACGTTGAAGATATTCCGTAATCTCAAAACAGTGGATTAGAGGAAATCAAAACTATAGTTGTGTAGTCAAACAGTTACAAATAGCCTTAGCATCTATTTGCACCATGAATAATTTGATCATTTATTTCTACCTTACTATTCAAGGATATATGGAGGAGTTGCCTGGCCCCGTTTGGATAACAGTGGCGTTAGAAGAGAACTCGTCTTGAAGTGACAATTATTATTTTAGATGCAATGACTTTATGTTCTTCGTTATGTCATCAACAGAAATTGATAAGGACATCGAGAACTGTAAAGCAAGTCACAAGTTTTCCAAATTATGGCCAACTTGCTCACATATGCAATTATTTACATTTTCAAAATAAACCAGCAATAAAAATAATCCACAAGGCCATTTTCTAAAGTTTTGAATCTAGTCACTAATTCACTAAGTCACTGAGTTACTAAGTCGCTATGTTACTAATCACTAAGTCACGGAGTTACTAAGTCGCTAAGTTACTAATCACTATGTATCTCAGTTTTGAAGTGCAGGATTTCTAGTCATCTGTGCCATCAGAAAATTCTGCTGCTTTTATTCTCATATTTCATCAAAACCACTGACACTATTGGGTGATTCCCTCGAAAGAGACCCCGAATATTCTATAATAACTCTTGTTAGGGCGAAGCAATGTGTACTAAAAAAACGTTCAATTCCTCAGTAGATTGCATATCCCATGCCATGGTTATCCTATGAAGCGTGGTTCCATATTTTAACTCTCAAAACACCAGTATATGGGGTCTTGAAAATTCCTTTCCCCCTCACCAAACACCGCTCTGTGATAAAAACAAAACAAAACTGGTGTGCGGTACCTGTTGTCTTGGATGCGCATCAAAGGCCTCATTGTCTTTGACATCGCTGTGAACTCCAATGTGTACCTGGCCATCTTTGAACAGTTCGTGAATTAACTGGATGACCGTGAGTTATCGAGAAGGTTACTTTCAATCAATATGGAGCAACATGTCACACATCGGCAAGGAGTTTGGCGGAAATTAATTTCTTCGGCAACAGGGTAATTTCAAAGAGGGTTTGGGCCACCGTGGTTACCGGATCTGACTGAAACAGACTACTGCCTTTAGGAAAAGTCTATCAAAAAAGCCTCGGAGTGTGGAAGATTTGAAGGAAAAGATCCAACTGGAAATTTCTGCTATTTTTCCCCGATATCTTTGATAATACGTTCAAGAACATGGAGCGCCGTACCAAAATGTATCTGGCCAAAAAATTAGATCATTTACAGCATCGCATGTAATGCAATCGATTACACATTCGTTAAGGTAAATAGCATAATTTTTTGGTTCTGATTTCTTCCTTCTAGCGAGACATATTATAGAATATTTTGGGCTTCTTTCGTGTGAATTACCCAACAGTACAGATATTTATATCTACGTGAATTACCCAATAGTATGAATATTTATGTCTACAGTCTTAATTATTTATTAACTGATTGATGAAGAAAGATTGTTTTCCTTAAGTTACGAAAATATAAAAGAATTCACTAAATGTGCGTAAAAGAGTTGATGTGAGAAGTTAGTTTTTTATTTGTCTTTCTATCATAAGGGCATATCAAATATTAAATTTCCCTTATGCGTGTTTAATACAGAGTAACCATTTTTGTGTTAAGTCCTAAAACATAAAGAGCAGTGAAAATAAGATAACCTTTGAAAAAATATCTTATTCCATAGAATCGAAAAAAAATAGCAGCACTTCTAAAAATATTGCCAAGTATCAAATATTGATTAAATAATTTATTTACACTGTAGTTGGGTAAAATGCATTTTTTGTTCCGGAAAAAAGAAATAGTCGAATCTTGTTGTTCCACTAGCATGCAGTATTAAAAATTTAAAAGTTTCAAAAACTGCTTCAATTCTCGAAATGCTGGAGAACTAAGTTTTTTGAATTCAGTATGAAGTATCTCTAGAAATACGTAAATACTTTCATACTTATTATCTTTAGGTAACTGAATATCTTTTGTTTTAAATAACTGTTTAAAAATGTGTTAAATTGGAATCTATACTAGAAAGAAGTTTGCAAGAATTATTGTATCTGAAACACACATTTTTGGTAAAAATTTTATACATAACTCTCTAATGTACACGAAAATTTCTCAGCTATTCCTCTTAAATTTTAAAAGAAACATTTCATATTTTTTTCTTTCTCAGATATAATATTTAATATATTATTTTATGTATTTAAGACAAATATTAAATTGACATATATTACATTTAAAAAAATTTCCTTGACCAAATATGAATCAAAAATGTATTGGGTGTAGAAATATTTATTAAGAAAATATTTCTTTCAAATGTCTTATTATAACATGTGTTGAATTCTTCACTCATATTCATCAAGCATTTTACTTTATTTTGGAGATAATTTTGTCGCCTTAAAGAAATTACAAATAACCAGAATGAAAATCATCTTGTGTGATAGTGATTCTTCAAGCCTTTGAAGTTTAGGTATATTTGAGTTCAATGAGTTCAAAGCAGCTATTTCCAGAACAAAATCATTAACAAATAGAATATCTCAGGCATATTAAACGTTTTTCCCGACCACACAAAGAAATCTAGCATATTCATAGAATTGAAATCTGTTTCCATAAGCACATATTTTTATAAATGCCATTTTATTTTAAAATTGAAAACCCCTGATTTTTGAGTTCACGCACGCACACACACACACGAATATATATATATATATATATATATATATATATATATATAATGCTCAAATATGGGGGGGATCGCGCGAGCTTAAAACGGGGTTTTGTTTAGAAAGTAATAAGAATTATCAATTTAAGACTGGGAGATCTCAAATAATGGGAGTAAATGCATCGCGGTGAAAATAGATTTAAGGTTTGGACTTGATTCTTGAGCTTCGCGCTAAGAAACAATCTTGCACCTTCTGCAATAGAACACTGTAGAAAAATCTATGTGATGTCACGCATAAGTAATGAGCGTCATAACACGTCAGTTGAGGCATGCGTAGTTAATTAAAAGCTTGTGATCAAGGGGGTTAATCTTCAGAGCCATGGAAATGTAGGAACGGGAATAGACGTGCTGCGCTTGGGTGCACGAATTTTAAATTGGGTGGGGGTTTAATTAATGATTGATGGAGCTGAGAATGTTGAAGAAAGTTCATAAACATGTTTCGGAAAGAGTACCGACTGGTCTTGTGAGTTTCGAGCTTAGTTGACTGCATTGTTGGAGTTTATCAAGGTATGAGTTATCTCGGCACCGGACCACCGACTGGCAAGTAAAATATGATGTTCAGAGTATGCATTAATATTGGGCGTGAAGTACCAAATTCGACATATATATATATATAACCTAATTCGACATATAAGCTTCATATATATATATATATATATATATATATATATATATATATATATATATATATATATATATATATATATATATATATATATATGAAGTTAGTTATATATCTGTTTACATAACGAGAAGTTTTTCAATGGTATTTTGCATTATCAGATATGTTCATTATCAATTGAAAATTTACATTTTCTTATTAAGTAAATTTCAATGGAACATATCTCCAATTTTTATAAGTTCAATGAATATTTTTTTACACGATATTATTTTTCTTTTTGCACGGAAAGGTCTCGAACTAATCCCCCTTGGAAAAAAGAGAATCGGTTGTATATATATATATATATATATATATATATATATATATATATATATCACGGTTTCTTCAGCAGATTTCATGGTAAAATTTGTCCTCAGGCACTAAAGTGGTTTACCCCAAATACTCTAACGGTTATCTACTAAAGGTTATTTTCCTTTCCTTTTTCACGTTATAAGTAATAGAACTCAAAGCTACTTAATGTTTGAAATATCGGTCTGACAATACTGAATAATTTATAATTTAAATGCAAAGTCATTTTAAATTGTTGTTTTGAATGATGACAAAAATAGTATTCCTCTTAATGTGTATGAACAAAAAAGTGTTTTATTCTAATAAAATATTTTTCACTTTATTTTTTTTTCATTTTACTCTTATAAGAGAGGATGAAATATAGCAGGGTAATATTTGAAATAGCTGAAGAAATATTTTACTGTTGTGATTTATCCAAAACGTTTATCTATAAATGAAGTGTCAAAAGCAAAAGTTTGAGTATTTAGTGTCTTTTAGTCTGTTAAATCGAATTTATTTTAGATCAACCATAAAAATGTATCAGACGAAAACAAAGTTCGGAAAATGAAAGACGGAGGAATGTTGATGTTTGTCAGGAATTCATATATTTATGATACTTTGGTAATTCCAAGTATAAACATATAGAAACAAAAATATGATACAATATTATACTGTTTCCCATACACTGATTTTTTTCCTAATTCATTTTTACCATCATAAAACTTTATTTCTTCAACTAATGAACTAGTTATAGACGTCGGTCCAAGTAAAGACAGGACTATAGTAATCTATGACGGAATTTCTTAAAAAAATGGGAATAATTCCAGCCTTTCTTTCATAAACTGTGGCTCGAGGTAGCGTGCCTTGTGGTAGCGTGCTGGCTTTTGGTGCTGAGGGTAATAGGATCAAATCCTGGCATTCGCCATTAAACACTTCCGGGTCGTATATGGGCACGTTGAATCCATAGACTGGAAAGTACATCTATGAGATTAGAGAGGGTGGGAGAGGGTACAATCCCCCCAGATGTCACCCATGGGAATGTTCGGTCAAATTTGAGGTGTCGACTTGTTAAGGCAGACTCCGACCCTTGTGGGGCTATATCAACCGAAGCTGCACACTTCAGCCCGAAACCTATATGGAACTGGTATGGAACTATCGGCCATTGAGCATTAGGAACTACAACAACATATAATATAACCTGTATACAGTATACAGGTTATTCTTTCAAAGAGTGAATAAGTATTTTAAAAACGTATCTGAGGCACACTAAAACGGGCATTTAGGTATGATGTATTCATAATTTTATTATATATGTCCTATCTAATATAATAATACAAAATGGTCCAGGACACAAATTTTTTCAATTTTCGAAAACAAATTGTTGCATTAAAAATTTTTCTGGACAGTTCCGCTTAAAATGACATTTAAATCATGTTTATGTCTCAATTAGAACGTGAGATATTAATTTTCTTTTGAAACATTCTACTAGCAGTCAATTTTTACTTGAACTTGTAAATGCATTTTTCTGCATGATGGATGTTTTCACCATAGGGTAGGTGGGGGCAAAGGTTTGTAGTTTTGAGTTTCGGGTTTTTTATAGGCCTCTATTAGATCCTATCGCCCCCAAAAGTAACTTGTATTGTAGTTGGGTATCTCCTCTACCTTCTATAAAATAATGAATTTTTTCCCGAAAGGTTAAGGTGCCGAATTTTTTATTTTACTAAAGCACCTGTTTGCGAACCTCAGCCCCAATCTGTGACGCAAAATCTTTACCCAGAATGGGCGCCATTGTATTTGAGTTAATCCAAAACTTAAGGTAGGATTTGAAATATTATTTACTACCCTAACATGCAAAAAATAAGCATAAAACAGTTGCTGTGTTTGAGTGATGTTCAAAATTACTCAAAAGTTGCAAAAAATTACATTAAAAAGGACGAAAATAAGCTTATCTGATTTTCTCTGCTAGAGGAAGTCGTAACTCCAACAGCTTTCACGAGGCAACTGATTGGAAGTTTACGAATGCACTGTCTACCCGATTACCCCCAAAACTCTTCCCTGTCATTTTCAAATGTACGTGCGAACCTTTGGCCCATGCCTACCTTTGCCCCCACCTACCCTATCTCGTCTTTAAATTGTTATAAGTCAAGAACTGTTGAAGATAAATGGTTCAAAATTGGAACGTGTCTTTTTCAATTACTTTACATTAATTCTAATTCAGGAAATTTGAAAATATGACTTTTTTAATATAAGTTAAATGGTTTGTTTTAAAAGATTTAGTCTAAATAATTTTAATGTTTTAAAATTAATATTTAAAAAAATACTGAATCAAAATTAAAATTTATATAATTCTGTTTAATGAGATGAAAAAAAAATTGAAATTCGACAAATTTTTAGAGTTAAAACTATTTTAATTTACCCCCTTTTTAAAAATATTTAAATTTAAATTTTTTTAAAAACTTTATGAGAAGTTTAATGATGTGATTTTGTTTACAAATTATATGGTTAACCATTGCAAAAAAATCAAAATTTTTACTCAATAAACTTTTTTTTTTAATGTAACGCGGACCCTCTTAAATAAATTCAAGTTTAGAAACATTTCTTTTCTTCCGAAAATAATCTCGCATAAAGTATGTCTATCAGCACCTGTTAATGAAAGGCAAATTTAAAACCGCGAAATCCAATTCAGAAAGAGGAAAAAATAATTACAAAATTCTTTCGTTATCCTAAACGCATTTCGTCTGATATTTTTTTAATTAAAAAAAATGTTTGTTGTATTTAATTTTCTTTTTTGAAAATGTCCTTTCTAGTTTTCTGCTACACGGTGACAATGATTTATTTTATTATTTAGGTGCTATAAAAAAGGTAATTAAAAATCATTCTATCTCAGGCCAGTAAAATATTTGAAAATTAGTTGAGCAATGCTCACGTTTATATAGAATTTGATAAAAATAATAAGGAAAATCATCATAAATATTTTTTCGATTTAAAATTTAATATTTATAAGACTCTTTGATAAACTTATGGTGAGCATTGCGTAAATGTATACAGTGGAATCTCGATCTATCGTTTTTCAAGGGACCGAGTGAACTGAACCATAAATGCGGGAAAACGATAGATACGGGAACATAACAAAGCCATATGATCGTCGGGACTGGGTGAAATTAACGACACATACGGAAAAACGAAGACTCGGGAAACGATCGATCGAGATTCGACTGTATTTAGATATTATGAACTATTTTGAACAGAGAGTGAGAAACAATTACTAAAATTATCTTTTTCTAAATATGGGAAAAAATAGAGAAATATATTTTATACTTTTGGTCCTGACAAAAACTTTATATTTTTCATAGAAAATCTAACCCCAATGTCTCTCTCTAAAAATCAAAACAATTAATTGCTTTAATTAATTTTTTTCTACGAAAAGTAAACAAATGCATAATAAGAAAAAGTAAATTACAAATTTTGTATATACACATAAGAAACATGCATTTTACCGTTAAGAACAAAACTTTGAATGAAATAGCTTCTGTTATAATAAGCTTTATGTTTAAAAAAAATGTTTTACATATGTCTGACGTGGGTACAATTGTTTGGCAATTTGGTGGTTTTGTGATGAGAAAGATTAATTTGGTAGTAAAAAAAAAGCTTCTTATACACTTTATTTTAAATGATATGATTCTCATATATATTCCTTTTAAATGAATATAGTTTTATTAATTTAATTTTCCAAAAAATAGTAAAGTTAAATTCGTTATAATAAATAGCAAGTTACAAATTTTTTTCTGCTTATAATAAATTTTTATTGCGCTATAAAATACATAATTTTGAAAGAAATATCTTTTGTAATGTTTCCAATTAAATTATGTTTGAAAATGTGCTACATGTCATTTTCAGATACAAATTTAATACACAAATTAATACACAAATAGGTTGTGGATTAAGGTGGCATTCTCATTTTCTTACTTACTTTACTCGCATAGCTACACAACTGTTGAAAATATCTCATTATTTTCAAATATAAAGCATTTATAAACGGATAAAAAGCAAAACAATTTCACAACGGAAAAATATGTTTAATATAAACAAAAAATATATTCAATCTGAAATCCTTCCGCCTCGAAAATTTTTACCCTGGAAAATCGTAGCTGAGCAGCAGGTGTGCTGCAATATTGGTATTTTTAGGTGATAAATAAGGAAGTTAGATTAGGTTAGTGTTTGCTTTGTACCTCATTCGAGATTAGTTTAAGACCTGTCTGAGAGACTAAGAAAACAAATTATCTGATAGCGGGTTTTATCAGGTTTACTTCTTTACTTATTAGTTACAACAATGCATGGGGAGAAGGTCTGGAATTTAATGAAATTTGGGATGCTTTCTCTTATCGAGGAGCTAAAGGCGAGAAAAATATTGCGTTATTAAATTTTGGCACGAGGAACTGTTCAAAATCTGTTCAAAATAAAACGTATATAGATAAAGCTTACATATTCATACCCGGTTCGAGTCCTAGTTCAAATTAAAAAAAAATCCTTATTGGTTCATACCACAGTTTTGCTTGTACAATAATGAACAATACAGGGTTCCCACCTATATTCGTTACGCCCCCCTTAACTTCTAAATAGTGACAGCTTAAGAAATAAAGTTGGTGTCTGGGTATAGTAAAAACGCTATGCGCTACTCAAAGAGACAACTTACATCGCCATCTATAGGCAAATTTTGGAATTAGCGTTTTTATCACAAACATGGTACGAGATACGGGAAAAAAGTCAAATAAGAATTTGTTCAGCATCATCGATTTAGTAAGCAAAGACACCTTGCGCACATGAATACTTATAAAAGAATGTAAAAATTTAACATTTATTAGGTCGTGATTTTCAACACTATGGCGTTATTTTCAACACAAAATGCGAACGAAGCTCGAAAAGACCACTTCACGCAGGTCAAGAGCACAAATGTGTACATTTGCTAATGGAGAGCATTTTCAGCAACATAAATAAATGATCCTGAAGATAGGGAAGTGTCTCAGCTTCTTTCTTCCACTCTTTATGAAATAAAAATTTTCGAAATCGTGACCAAACAAATGTTCATTTTTTACAATATGTTATGAGTATTAATGTGCGAAAATGTGTCTTTTCTTACTAAATCGGTGATGATGAACAACTTTGTATTTGACATTTTTCTCGTACCTCGTACCGTTTTTGAGATAAAAGCGCTCATTCCAAAATTTGTCGATAGATGGCGTTTTTAATTTGTCTCATCGAGTACCGCATAGTCTTTTTACTATACCTAGACACCAACTTTATGGCCTAAGTTGTCACCGTTTAGAAGTCAAGGGGTGTGTGACGAATATAGGTGGTAAGCCTGTATACAATTACATACTAAAGTCTTAATAAAAAACAAGAGTATCTGCAATAAATTTTAATAACATTGCCGCTTAAAGGCTTTCCCGTCAAAGGCTCTGTTGCTGAATGGTCAACGCACCGGACTGCTGAGCAAGAGGTCCCCGGTTCGAAGCTCTACATTATTTTAATTTAATTTTATTTAATTTAATTCTAATTCTATTTCTGTTAGTTCTAGAAGTTGCTAGAACATTCTTTAATTTCCTGGAACGGCGTTCCAGAATATTCTGTTGATAGATAAAAGAGCAAGTAGCTCAACCTGTGAGTTCAGTTCTGAGTTCTATCAGCTAAGTGTTGTGTGCTAATAAACAGCGTTGTATTCCCTCTACGTGTGTGTTCAATCCATACGACTACCATCCACGCGACATCTTTGGTGGTACTCAGTTCAGTCTGGAAGCAGAAGAAATACGAAGAAACCGCAGACTTTTAAATCTTCCTCCGGAATACGGTCTTTACTTAGCCGCTCCACGAAAGCGATTTCCGGCAATGCCTGAAGGAGAAGTCAAGCCACAAACCGTCCTGCTGTCTCCAGCACTAATTAGGGAACCGAGAAAGCCGACAATTTTTAGAGGCGATCCTGGACAAGATCCAACCAAGTGGTTAAAAGAATACCTTAGAGTATCAAAATTTAATCAATGGGATGATACTCTATGTCTTGCGAACGTCTACTTTTTCCTTGATGGGACCGCCAAAATATGGTTTGAAAATAACGAAGATCTGCTGAATTCATGGGACGACTTCGAAAGAGAACTGAAAAAACTTTTGGTGACTCTGAGCTATATATACGGCGAGCTAAGGATTGCTTAAAATGCCGAGCGCAGAGAGCTGGGGAAGCTACACAATCTTATATCCAAGACGTTTTAGGACTCTGCAACCAAATTGACCCGGCCATGTCAGAAGACGATAAAGTGTCCCACTTAATGAAGGGCATCGCAGAAGAGGTGTACCAGGGCTTATTAACTAAGGAGATAAAAACGACAGTCGATTTCAGTAAATGGTGTCAGTACATTGAGGAAATGCAGCAAAAGCGAATAGGACGTCAGAAATTCAGTCGCTTGCCGAATGTTGTCCCAATTGCCTCCGTCGACAAGGAACAGGATCAAACCTCACTGATCCGTAAAATTGTCCGTGAAGAGATACAGCGATTAACTACACCCCAAATTGAAGAGCCCCAAACAGGCGTACAAACCATAGAAGCAATTGTGAGAGATGAGGTTGAGAAATCTTTGGCTCCCATATCTAGTGGAAGCTTCCGAAGGTCGACTCCCACATACAACCGCAGCATCCACTCGACGTATAACAGGCCGGAGCCGGCACAGGAACAATTACCCCGAAAAACCGACGTGTGGCGTACGACCGACAATCGTCCCGTTTGCTTTCACTGTGGCCGCTCCGGACATGTCGTTCGCTATTGCCGGGATAGAAGAGCAATTTTTAATGCTTACAGAGCTGATAGAGGAAACACAGCCCAGCGACGCATGATCTCCCAGAACACCGCCGACGAATCCAGCCGAACGTTTGATAGAAGTCTGGCGCCTAGCCCTAACCGAGGTCTATCGCCTACTCGTCGCTTCAGATCCCCATCGCCGTATAGACGTTCCAGTGTCTCACCTGGTCGAAGAAATGAGGAAAACTAAGCAGTGCGACATTCCTTGGAGGTGAAGCCGCTGAAAAACAAAATCCTCCCGCTGCCGCAAAGATGACAAAGAATTATCTAGAACTAAACATTGACAGTCAACCAGTACGTGCACTCGTGGACTCCGGTGCATCATTTTCTGTCATCTCAGACCAATATAGACGTCAGCTGCGAAAGATTATGTTCCCAATCAACGGAAGCATAATCCTCAAGGTCGCCGACGGAAGTCACGTCCGTCCAATAGGGAAATGTGTTCTTCGCTTAAACATCAATGGTCTAATACGTCCCTTTGAGTTTACAGTTATGCCGAACTGCAGTCACAATGTTATACTTGGTTGGGATTTTCTCGAAGCCTCGAGAGCAGTCGTCGACTGTGGCCGATCGGAACTAGTGTTTGACGAAATGATGTCAGATCCTGAATCTGCTGAGACATGGCGAGTGAACACCCTTCAAGACTGCGTCGTACCTCCGCACTCTATTTCTAAAGTAATTGTCACGAATCCCAAAATTAATGCGATCACAGACGTCATAGTGGAGGGAAATCGACTACTGCTGCTGGACAAAGAAGTTGCGGTGCCCTCAACGATCCTGACGTTTTACGATGGTACAGCCGAACTCTGGGTCACGAATGCTCAACCAGAAGCTAGGTTCATTCCCAAAGGCATGTGTGTGGGCTATGAAGAGACTCTAGACGAGAGGTATCTGAACTGCATCTCCAGTGCGCATATCTGCTCAGCCGCCAAATTGAAATCGAGCCCTTCTCCGGTCGACTATTCCCAAATGCTAGCCCAAGATCTCACGGTAGAACGAAAACAGCGACTCTTAGAATTACTTTTTGAGTTTCCTGAAATTTTTGATCAATCAAGAAAAGCCGGAACAAAAGTAAATGTGAAACATCGTATAATCACTGGCAATCATCTACCGATTAGCCAAAGGGCTTACAGAGTATCTCCTGCGGAGCGTCGAATTATTCAAGAGGAAGTAGAAAAGATGCTAGACAGAGATGTTATTCAACCATCGGAGAGCCCATGGTCGTCCCCAGTTGTCCTCGTGAAGAAAAAGGATGGAAGTTGGCGATTTTGTGTCGATTATCGTCGGCTCAACATAATTACGAAAAAAGATGCCTACCCTCTGCCACGTATTGACGACACATTAGACAGCTTAAAAGGAGCCAAGTTCTTTTCGTCGATCGATCTCTATTCTGGCTACTGGCAGATTGAAGTGGACGAGGCAGATCGCAAAAAGACAGCTTTTATCACACCAGAAGGACTTTACGAGTTCAAGGTCATGCCCTTTGGTCTGTGCAATGCGCCGGCAACCTTTGAAAGAATGATGGATAACTTGCTACGACACCTAAAATGGACCATGTGTCTCTGTTATCTAGACGACATTGTCGTGTTATCTGAGACCTTCGACGACCATCTTAAACGTCTGAATGTCGTACTTAAATGCATCCAAGAAGCAGGGCTTGTCCTAAATCCAAAAAAAATGTCTCTTCGGGGCTGAACAAATTAAGATTTTGGGACATCTAGTATCGAAAGGAGGTGTCCGCCCCGATCCAGATAAAGTAAAGGCCGTGAAGTGTTTTCCCACACCCAAAAGTGTGCACGACGTCAGATGTTTCCTAGGACTCTGTTCTTATTACCGCCGCTTCAACAAGGATTTTTGTCATCAAGCTCAACCCTTACAAATGTTGCTGAAAGGTGACTCTAAATTTCGTTGGGGACGTGAGCAGTCGGATGCTTTAGACCGGCTAAAGGAAGCACTGATATCTGACCCTATACTGGGACTTTACGACGAAAACGCCGAAACAGAATTGCGAACGGACGCCAGCGGCTATGGTATTGGAGCAGTCTTGGTTCAAATACAGCATGGAAAAGAAACAGTTATTGCCTATGCTTCGCGGACACTAACCAAAGCAGATAAAAATTATTCCACGACTGAAAGAGAATGCCTTGCCGCCGTATGGGCTGTTCACAAGTTTAGACCATACCTCTTCGGCAAACAGTTTTCAATCGTAACAGACCACCATTCGCTGTGTTGGCTAACTAATCTAAAGGATCCCTCGGGAAGACTTGCGAGGTGGGCCTTGCGACTACAAGAGTATGACATCTCGATTGTTTACAAGAGCGGAAAGAAACACAAGGACGCTGATAGTTTGTCCCGAAATCCATTGGAAGAAGACAATATACCATCGGAAGTCATCGCCGCTATAGATTTTGCTAACGTTGCTGACGAACAAAGAAAAGATCCAAGACTTGCGGAGTTAATACGGACTCTAGGAAATGGCGAAACAGTGAAAGGAGAATTTGAGCTGATTGAAGACGTACTATGTAAAAAGAGTTTCGATCCAACCGGCAAGAAATGGCTTCCTGTCATCCCAAAGCATCTACGTCAAGACATTCTTCAATGTTTCCATGACGCACCCACGGCCGGACATCTAGGATTCGTCAAAACGTACGACAGAATAAGGAAGCGGTTTCACTGGCCAGGGCTCTACCGAAATGTGCGACGATATGTCATGCACTGCCGGGAATGCCAGCGTAGGAAAGCCGTTCCACAGAAGCCATCGGGTCATCTAATGCCTATACCGCCTGCTGTTGCGCCATTTCATCGCATTGGGATAGATCTCCTTGGGCGTTTTCCAAATTCGACCACGGGAAATAAATGGATCGTAGTCTGCACCGACTATTTGAGTCGCTATGCTATTACAAAAGCCCTGAAAACTGCTGAAGCTGCGGAATTAGCGAGGTTCCTCGTCGAAGATATACTTCTAAAACATGGAGCGCCCCGAGTTATCATCACCGATCGAGGGCAAGTGTTTCAATCAAGACTTGTTTCAGATATCATCCAGTTGTGTAACATTAGTCATCGAATGACGACAGCCTACCATCCCCAGACCAATGGCCTTACTGAGCGATTCAACAAAACACTAGGCGACATGTTATCCATGTACGTAGACGTAGAACAGAGAAACTGGGACGAGATACTGCCGTTTGTGACCTTCGCTTACAACACCGCTAAACAGGATGTAACCGGATTCACACCTTTCTATTTACTTCATGGCCAAGAAGCCGAAACAACGCTCGACACTCTTTTCCCCTTCTGCCCTGACGTGGAGAACGACTATACTAAGCATCTTGTCGTGAAAACCGAAGAGGCAAGGCAGTTAGCCAGACTACGAACCCTAGAGGCCCAAGAAAAGGACCGTCGGCGTTATAATTCCAAGCACAGGGTGGTGTCCTATTCACCTGCAGATTTAGTATGGATTTTCACGCCTGTTCGGAAAGTAGGCTTGTCCGAGAAACTGCTTAAAAAATACTTCGGACCATACCAGGTGTTACGACGATTATCTGACGTAACCTACGAAGTCCAAGACTATGAGCCAACATCAAGACGCCGGAAAACGATAGACACCGTCCATGTTCTTAGAATGAAGCCTTACTACGACCCTGAATTACAAGCACAACATCCGAATGGTGATTCTTCAACATCTGAAGACGGCCATTGTGAAGAGGATCCGCCTACCAATGTAAAGAATGATTACACCGGACCACAGACACGTTCCAGATCAAAAGTTGCTAGCAGTTAGGCAACCTAGGACAGAGGGACGCTGTTCTTCTAAGGAGGGAGCAATGCCGCTTAAAGCCTTTCCCGTCAAAGACTCTGTTGCTGAATGGTCAACGCACCGGACTGCTGAGCAAGAGGTCCCCGGTTCGAAGCTCTACATTATTTTAATTTAATTTTATTTAATTTAATTCTAATTCTATTTCTGTTAGTTCTAGAAGTTGCTAGAACATTCTTTAATTTCCTGGAACGGCGTTCCAGAATATTCTGTTGATAGATAAAAGAGCAAGTAGCTCAACCTGTGAGTTCAGTTCTGAGTTCTATCAGCTAAGTGTTGTGTGCTAATAAACAGCGTTGTATTCCCTCTACGTGTGTGTTCAATCCATACGACTACCATCTACGCGACAATATATACAAATGAAATATCATTATTCTGATAACATAGAGTACAACTCACTTGAAAAGAAATTATAATATTTGTGAGAAAAGCTCCGGGACATATATTTTATTTCTTTACCTGTGATATTCATAGATAAGAAATGGGTCTTATTCAGTCATCCGGTAGGTGTTCTCAATAGACATGGCCATGTAAGTTTTCCCATGTAAACTCGATAGGTGGTAGAGCTGGGCTTAGCAACACGTTGTTTGGCTTGTTGGCGCATTTAGCTGGAAGTCACACGAGAGACATGGTGACCTCATATTCCAAGCAGAAAATTAACATTATGTTCTGCGTTGAGCTAGGGAAATCCCCTAATGTATCGTTGCTGTACCACATCCCCCATATTCACCCAACTTATTAAAGTAGCCGTGGGAAAGGAACGCCGTGTGAAGGAATAGACCTTGGGAATAGCTTCAAGCAGATAGCTTCACGACGCTATTGAAGCAATCAGAACGACAGTGACAAATGTGCTGAGAAGAATCCCGGATGGAGTTTTGTGACGCTGTGTGAAAGGAATAGTTTCATGCAGGTAGCTTCATGACGCTATTGCAGCAATCCGAACGGCAGAGGCAAATGCGCTGAGAAGCATCCCGGATGGAGCTTTGCGACGCCGTGTGAAAGGAATAGCTGCATGCAGATAGCTTCATGACGCTATTAAAGCAATCAGAACGGCAGTGACAAATGTGCTGAGAAGAATCCCGGATGGAGCTTTGTGACGCTGTGTGAAAGGAATAGTTTCATGCAGGTAGCTTCATGACGCTATTGCAGCAATCCGAACGGCAGAGGCAAATGCGCTGAGAAGCATCCCGGATGGAGCTTTGCGACGCCGTGTGAAAGGAATAGCTGCATGCAGATAGCTTCATGACGCTATTAAAGCAATCAGAACGGCAGTGACAAATGTGCTGAGAAGAATCCCGGATGGAGCTTTGTGATGCTGTGTGAAAGGAATAGTTTCATGGAGATAGCTTCATGACGCTATTGCAGCAATCCGAACGGCAGAGGAAAAATGCGCTGAGAAGCATCCCGGATGGAGCTTTGCGACGCCGTGTCAAAGGAATAGCTGCATGCAGATAGCTTCATGATGCTATTGCAGCATTCTGAACGGCAGTGAATATGGTGAGAAGCATCCCGGATGAAACTCGGTCACTACACATGCCTACAAAAGGACATTGTCGTCTGGGGTGCCATTTCCTTCCATAGTCGGAACTCTTAGGTAGTCATTAATGACTCAGCGCAGCAGTACGTAGACGATATTCTGCTAATCGTTTGTTGTCATTCCTCATGCGCCACAACAAACTTACTTTTAACACAAAATAATGCTAGGTCACATATTGCAAGGGTTTTCCAAAAGTATTCTGTTCATCTTTTGATAAATTACAAAATAATTATTTGAAAGCACATTTTAATCTTATGCCATCTTGTTTCAACCTCAGAGGTATATCGTATTTTAAAGTCATTTCCTATTTTAGTTTCAGTTTAATGGGATGGTGTCCTAACAACAGGATTTAATTGATAAAATGTATGATATACTTTGAAAAGTATTTTAAAATAATAGTAAAGCTTACGTTATGTATTTTACAGTACTTCAAAATATATATTTAATGCAGTATGAAGTATTTTGGTGTAATTTTTTTTTTCATATTTTTAAATATTTCTTTTAGTTTTGTTATAATTGAAAAATTGTAGTATAATTTGATAGAGCGTTGACAATGTGATTGAATTAATGAAATATTTTTTATACATTCTGACAATTACATGAAAAAATAGACTATCTGATGTACGTTAGAGTATTTAAAAAGTTTTTTTAATGCAATGTAAAGTATTTTAGTATAAAAATGTTATTCATTCTTTTTTTATATTCCTTCTATTTTTATTATTATAGGAACAAATATTCTTTCGCTGAACTGGAAGTTTTTCAGGAATCCATCTGAAAGAAACAAGAAATGTAATTTAAACGCATTTCATGAAATTTCGTTTATTGCAACAAACAAGGACCTATATGCAAATACGCTTCCAATCAAAGAACTTTATATTATTGCAGGCCCTTTTGTAGAGTGTATCAGGTGGCATACAATATCTGCATTGTTCGGTGATAAACGAGGAAGTGGGATTACGTTAAGTATTTGCATTGTACCTCATTCACAATGAGTTCAAAGCCTGTCTCAGAGTGAGGAAACAAATTACCCAAGGGAAAATCTTATCAAACTAATCCCATTAGTTATTTTTTTTTCGTCTGTGGTATACGGAGAGTGGAGAAGATAAGTTAAGTTTTCTTCTTTCTGTTCAAATTGAGCATAAGTAAGTGTTACATTGATACCAGTTAAAATGAATACAATTTAATAATTTTGAAAGCTGCATATTATGAACACATCGTATTTTTATTACCTGCAGTCGAAGGAAAAAAATAGATTTGGTTCTTCAAGAATTCTTTTTATTTTTAACGCATTCTAAAGGAAATCATAAAATAATTTTCAAGATCTCCTAACAAATTAGCATATTTTGTCAAATTATGTTTGTCTCAAATTTCACTATAAAAAACTGTCTTAAATTATTTAGTTTATATTTGCAAAAAATATAAATTGTTTAATAAAAACCCTAAAATCTCCAGAATAATTGACACTAAAATTTCTACACAATTCGACCCCTCTCCCCGCAGACTGGTGTTCTCTCTCTCTCTCTCTCTCTCTTTATATATATATATGTTATATTTTATTCGTGGTTGTATGCTTAACTTATCTACTTAATTAAATTCTTTTCTCATAATTAACTTTCACTTTTAAGTTTTGCTGTGAAAAATGCCAGTGATCGTATAATAAAACATATCCCCATAACTAAATTATTTTCTCAAAACTAACCCCCCTTTAAGCTTTACTTAGAATAAAGTGCAACTTGTTGGCCCACCAAAAAGACAAACTCAAACATTCGCTACACACTAGAGTAGAGGCAAAATAATTCATTTATTTTAATTTCTATAATTTTAACATTTCTTCTTTTACAGTTTTTTCTAAATTTAATGACACACAATAATCTCCAATCATATATTTTTTTTTTCACAAAATAAAACAATTAAACAAACATTAGCAAATTTCTGGTGGCTGGCGAATACCCCTAAAACGTAGAATCAAAACCTGTTTACTTTTTTTCTTTCACTTTACTTTTAACTATTTGAGCTCAATTCTAGAACAATTAATTTTTTAAATTATAAAAAAAAATAATTTAACGATACCTTCAGTCGACTGAAAGAAAAAAGAGAAGAGAAGAGAAAAAAAAGAAAGGGATAAAATAAAAAAAAAGTTGGTCATCTCTCGTCAGCCTCCGATAGCTCTCGGACTTCTGCGGGAGACATCTCTCAGCCCTTCCATCACACAAGGAAGCATCAGCGCTGGATCGGATAAGCAGTTGGCGGCTACCCGGGTCAAATCGGAACTGCTCCTCAAGTCATCCCCCTTCTTGGGAGAAAAAAACTTTTCACCCCCCGAATGCATGCGCGCCGGAAGGCAGGACGTAGGAAATAGTTCTTATCCACGCCTTTTCCTGACGCCGTAAAAATCAGTCCACAAAGCACAACTTTTCACATTTCGATGGGTTGTCAATTGTAGTATTTTTTTTCTATATTGCGTAGCGCTGGGTTCTTGTTTGATTTTGAAGAGAACACTTGAAGACAGAGCAGCGCGCCGATAGCCGTCTTGTAACCTTCCGCGGGTCTCCTCTCGGGCTGGGCGAGGAATACGGAAAAGTAATCAAAATTCCTTTTCCCTGCGAATTCAATCTGTTTTCCCAACATCCTGGGAAACTGTTGCAATGCACAAGTAAAAAGAAATGGCAAAAGGGGAGGGTATCGAGTTACCCAGACATAGACTTGGGAAAGAAAGAAAACAGTTTAGGGAATACAGGATTTTAAGGACAGACAAAGGGGGTAACTTAGAAACTAATAATTTTTTATTTGTAAACTTGACTAAAATCCGCCAGCCGTCGCTCAGCCACCTTACTACATTTTAACTGTACCTAAACACTTAAACACTTCTTTTAACATCAATAATTGTGATATAACAACATCCCCTTTGTATGACAAAAATTTTTTGAACGTAGTGAAAAAAAATTTTTTTTTTTTTTGATTGAGAGCGCCTACCTAAAGAAAAAATGCAGAGTGGGTAGCTACCACGAACTCTCACTCTGAAAGTTGACAACCCATTTGCCCCCAGTCAGAAGTGACAAGTTCATGGGTGCTAGACCCCACAGAGCAGTCATGCGTCCACGGCTGTCTGTCCCAAAATTAACGGGATAGACGATCTCAATTTACAAATCACACACGCACCAAAAAAAAAGAAAAAAAAACAGTTGAAAGCATTACACAAAGAGCAAGTCCTTCATTACAAAGAAAAAAAATCAATACTTTTTACACACATATATAGTTTCAATGGGTACCGATATATACTAGTAGACACATTGTATGCGACAAACTCATGATAATAAAATTAAAGAAAGAAAAAAAAACAAGGGCTTGCGCTGCTTAACTTACAAAATCGACACACTTAGTCATTCCACTACTAATTTCTGCAGGAACCTCATATGTACATATACATAAAAATAACAAGACATCTCGCTACAAACGCAAAACTGTTACCACACGGTGTCTAGGGAAATTTTTCGGGAAAATTAATAGTCAGCATTAACACCGCAAGAGCGGAAACACGTCCAACACTTTCGCACTTGGGAATAGTGTGGAGTGTCCGGGCATTATGTAGCGCCACCGAAACTGTCACAATAGACACTACATAAATAAGCCAGACGCAACCCTTTCCCCAAGGGCACTAGAGTATACAAAAATCGGGAAAGTCAGAACATGCAGGGAGACCTGGCAAGCATGAATTGCCTTACAAGACATGGGACAACTAGACTACGTACAAGGGCACTGAAGCCTGGGCTGCATCTCACAAATTTGGGTACTTGCTTCGCTAACACCTTCCGTCCTTCGGCACTTTACCTTGGGAGTTGCCTCATGTCACGTCCTAGTTGCCCCCAGCGTTCCATCTTTTGACAGTTTAATGACACACAAAAAAAAAACATAAGAGCTGACTATAGGTCGGGGCAACCGAATGTCAGAAAATCAATACACTCGGCGTAAGCTGACACACAGTATAAGTTACCCATCCCTGTACATACACCGCAGCGTGTGGTAACGCACAATTAAAAATTATACAATACAAACACATTATGAACACTATAAAACTCTTTTACTAACCCCTCTGAACTATCAACTGGCGGCAGCGGTTCCCCTCTTTGCGCGAGATCTGGTTACTATGTTTGATGGGGGTAAATTATCCCAACGGGTCCTTCTGACTGGCTGGTGCTGAGACCCCCTCGAATCATTAATTCCGCCTGTATGAGCTTCCCTTGGGACGGGCGAAACGGGTGAGCCTGCATTAACCGCCTGTGAACGTCTCTCTCTCCCTCTCCTAGCCGTGTTTACGAAAAAACGAGTTTTGTGTTTGGGTAACCCTGGTAACGGAGCGACACTATCTACTCCTCTCCGGTCGCTATCTGAACCGTGGCAGTCAGCTGATCTCTCAGTCTCCTGTGTTTCTGGCCAAGCAGGAAAAATCTTACGCTCTGGGATCTTAGCTAATCTGTCAATATGGACTACCTCTTCGTGCGAAGGATCTGCGACTTGCTGAATTTTAAAGTTAACTTTAGAGGTTTGCTGCATTACACGATATGGACCTTTATTTAATTTTGATAACTTTTTACTTAAACCGGGCTTAATTGCTGGGGAAAATAGCATTACTAAATCTCCGATATTAATGTTTTTATGAACAGCGAATTTTTTTCTATAATTTTCCTGCGATTCCGCTGCTTTCTCTAAATGGGACTTCACTAGCTTAAAAGAATTTTGAAGGGTCGGTATTAAATTTTGACAGTAAGAGGGGGCGTCGTGATACGAAATTTTACTTTCCCCTGCTAAAACGTTATAAGGGAGGCGCAGATCTCTACCATAAGTTATAAAGGCTGGGGTCTCGTTAGTGGCTAAATGGACTGCCGACCGAATGGATAATAGGGCAAATTTAAGTTTAATGTCCCAGTCCGTGTGGCTGTTGTTCACTAAATGAGCTAAGGCCGAGGAGACTGTAGCATGTTGCCTTTCTATCTTGGCATTTGCGGCCGGATGATAAGGGGAAGAAGAAATGTGATGTATGTTAAATTTCTTGTATACGTCCGAAATCGCTTCCCCGACTAAATTTCTCCCCTTGTCTGTTATAATGGTCTTGGGACACCCGTGTCGTGAAACAAAATCTGCCAATGTGTCAGCAATGGTATCTGAGGTAATATTAGAAACGGGGTACGCCTCTGGCCACTTCGAAAAAGCGCATACATATGCTACAATGTAACGGTTTCCCTGTTCGGTTAGGGGGTACGGACCTGATATATCTAGGTGAACTGTCTGCATGGGTGCATCCTGAATTTTAAGTCGCTGCAGTTCCGCCAAACCACCTGGTTTATGAGCACGGCGCTCCAAACATTGCATACAAGATTTAATTAAATTTTGGACATGCGCACTTAGCCCCGGGCAAAAGAAAAATTGTTTAAGTCGATTATAGGTCTTAAAATGTCCCATATGGCAAGCTATTAAGGATTCGTGCGCTAAAGAAAAAACTTTGGTTAACAGGCTGAGCGGAAGCACCACCTTCTCTTGGGAATCTCTTCGGGACTTACCCCTCAAATCATTACATTTTAAAACATTATTCTGGGAAATAAAAAAATTCATGTAGACAGGTCTCACCTGGAGTCCCTTTTTCACTAATTTTAAAACTTTACTACAAAATGGATCTTTCTCCTGGGCTGCCCTAACTTCTTTTAAAAAATTTTGGTCTTCGATGACATTAAACGATACCTGATCAGGAGGGATTGCATAGCACTTTTCACCCTTTACAGGTTCGCTTACATAGTTTACCTCTTCAGAAATTTCAAAATTTATATACCTAGACAAAAAATCGGCCGTGGAGTTGCATTTACCTTTTATATATTTAGTCTCGAAATAATAATCCGCCAACGAACACAGCCAACGGGCAATACGTGACGTGGGGTCCTTAAGTTTTAAAGCGTGCGTTAGCGCAGCGTGATCAGTAAATAGAGTAAATTTTGAGTTAAAGAGATAACATTTAAAATAGTTTACGGCCCATACGACAGATAGGAGTTCTCGCTCAGTCGCAGAATAACGGGTTTCTACCTCTTTAAGTTTTCTACTCGCGAACGCTACAGGCCTGGGAAAATTGTCTTCATCCAGCTTTGCTAAAACTGCGCCTGAGGCGAAGCCTGATGAATCAGTATAAACAATAAAGGGTTTGTCTAATTCCGGAAGCTTTAAGGTGGGGATGGATGCCAAACCTGCGCTTAAATCCTCAAACTCTGCCTGTGCTTCCTCTGACCAAAAAAATTTACCCTTGTCCTTTGTTAAATTAGTTAGATTGAGGGCTCTTTTAGAAAAGTCGGGGAGAAATTTTCTGTAAAAATTTAATGTGCCAAGAAAACTACGAACTTGCTTACGCGACGTAGGAATTTTGAAATTCTTAATTACGTTTACATTTTTATCGGTGGGAGAAATTTTGCCGTCCTGTACCTTGAATCCTAAAAAAGTTATGTCAGATTTAAAAAAGGAACATTTACTTGGTTTTAATTTTAAATTGTGCTGCCTTAATCTATCGAAGACAAGCTGCAATTTTTCAAAATGCGAAGGAATGTCGTGCGATGCTACAGCAATATCATCGATGTAAATCTGAATGGACAGGTCGCTTAAGTCACCTAAGACAACATTCATTAACCTTTGAAAAGCGTTGGGGCTGGTGGCAAGTCCAAAAGGGCTTCTCGTGAAATTAAATAGACCTTTATGGGTCGAAATGGCAAGTTTAAATTGATCCTCCTCTTTAATTAACTGTTGAAAAAAACCAGAGGTCAAGTCTAAGGTTGAAAAAAATTTAGCACCGGATAAGGCATCAATAGTCTCATTAATATTAGGGATGGGGAATGAATCTTTAATTAATTTCTTATTTAATTTCCTGAAGTCTACTGCTAATCTATATCCACCATCGGCCTTTTTTACTAACATAACCGGCGCAGCAAATTCGGAATCTGAGGGAACTAAAATGCCGCTGTCTAACAATAAGTTTAGCTGCTCATTCATTTCATTACGTAAGTGATATGGCACTCTGTAAGGTTTGCATTTTACAGGCTCGTCATCTATTAATTTAATGTTATGGGGTACCGTCGAACACCCTGGTAGCTCTAACACCGAGGCAGCGAAAACATCCGAATTGATTTTTAGAAAATTTTGCACTTCACTTTTTAATTGGGTGGGCAGGTGATCAAGTTCGAAATTTGTATTCCACGTTAAGTCCGTATGATCTAACGTTGCAATATCAGCATTGTCAACAAAATTTAGCGAATTTATATTTTTATTACTGTACAGAGGTTCCACGAATCCAAGCTCTGTACCCTTATTTATGTGTACCTGGGCAGTGCCGAAATTAGCGAGCTTAACGAAAAGTGACTGCTCAGAATTGGTACAAATGGCGTTGGCCACTAAAATATCCGAAATAGCCGCAGTGGGCGTAATTAAGATTAAATCGGAATATGAAGGAAGGGGTGACTTCACTTTAGCCGGAATAATTACTTGCTCCCCAGGGGGTATGATAGTTTTAACCTTAACAAAAATTTTGTCATTTTTAGAGACCTCAACCTTGGGCTCCTCTACTAGAATTGTATTAACCTCCCTCTCTTCCGTAACACAAAATGGGATAAAAGTCAAATCTGGACACAGAACTTGTTTAGTTTTAAAATCAATGCGAATATTATACTTGGTTAAAAAGGGAATACCTAAAATAATATCGAAATGAGTTGACAAAGAGCCTTGGATGACTTTAAAATTCTCACAACACCTAAAATTTCCCAAATCAAAAAATAGCTCAGCCTGCGATGTAATTCTCAGTGCCTGCTGTGAAACAGTTCTAAGGGGTGTGTTACAGTCATTCGTACTGAAGGTTTTAAATAGTTTAGCTTCTCTCTCTCCTATCAAATTTACTGAACTCCCCGAATCCATAAGTGCGATAAAAGTTGTATCTTGCGCATTGATTGTTACAATGGGCCACCTAAAATTTTGAGAGGTACCCGTGTTGGCAAAAGTCTCAGCGAGCGGCCAGTCTGAAAGCCCCTTTCTACCATTACGCTGGCTACCTAATGGGGGCTGTAGTAGTTTAAATTGTTATTTTGTCTCCCATTGTTTCCTCTGGCCCGATAAAAATTGGACTGCTGGGAATTCTCCCTAAAGTGTACACTTCTGTTGTGGCCTTGAAAATTCCCCCGCGATCGGCTATCTTGCCTCTCCCAGTTTCGATTTACCTGGTAATGCGGGCTCTGCGGTCTATTTTCTCGTACCCTCTCTCTACTCGGCGAGTGGTAAAAATTTTCTCCCCTATTAGGGGACTGCTCCCAGTTTCGATTTCCCTGCGCCTGTGAGCTCTGCATTCTAAAACCCTCTCCCCTGTCTCTCGACGGAGATCGGTACACATTGTCCCCCCTCCAATTTCGCCACCCCGGGATCGGTGACCTTTCAAAATTTCGGGACTGCTGTCTGCTCTGGCCCGGCTGCCCTTGCTCTAGGGAACCTCTCCTTTCGGTACGTTCGCGCTGAGGACACTGACTTCTAAGATGGCCCAGCTGGTTACATTTAAAACAACGCAACGAAGGCGAAGCCTGCAGCGGTGCGGCAACTGTTAAACTCTCTAACTGGGAGGAAAGGAGGCCCACAGATTCCTGGAGCTTTGCAACTAAGTTTTCCAACTTGGCTTGCCTATCTCCGTTGAACGAGGCGTCTCCCTGACCAATTGCGTACACAACCGCTGGGGGCTCAGGTTCCGTCCTAGCTCCCACCTGCTTGATCGCCTTTTCTTCGAGGCAAGCAATTTCGATTAATTCCTCCAAATCCTCTGGGTTACGAGCTATGACTGCTCTGCGAATAGGGGGCAATAAGTTTTTTAAGAGCATAGAAACAAGCCACTGCTCTTCCATCTCCTTTCGTGTCGCGTTTGGTAAATTATGTTTCTGTATAAGCGTCTTAACTTTTGATCACGCCATAGCTAGAAATTCTTTAACGGGGGTAGCCTGGCTTTGCTTAAACGCCCAAAATTCGGCTAACAAAGTTGCCGGGTCTTTCTCGGTCTCGAACCTCTCCCCTAAAACTGCAAACAAATCCCGAACTGACGCTATTTCTTCTTTAAAATTTGAAAAAACGGTCTGAGCCTGCCCTGCTAATCTTTGCCGCACTGCGAAAAATTGGTCCTCTGCTGACCATTGTAGGAAACGAGCAATCTCCTCAAATTTACTTTTGAAACGCGCAAATGTGAAATGGGGGTCTGTACCCGTAAAAGTCGGAATCAATTCAAGATGACTTAGCAGCAAATCACGCCGCTGAAAAGTCATTGCACCCTCAACTTGTTGAGTTTCGTCGTCTTGTAATTCGTAGTGGCTAAGCTCGCCGATAGCTGAGGGGTTTGATTCGTCTGAATTTGGCATAACTCTAAAGTTTCTTACAAGTAGGGCAAAACTGGGATACAACTTACTCCCTCACGCACACATCACTTACCGCATTACTAAAACACCAGTACATAACCAAATTGTTCCCCCAAAATATTCGCGTACATAAAATACAATCAGATATAACACATTTCCCATGCAATTTATACAGTCCCCCAAAATACATATAAATACACACTAACACAAAACAAAATAATATATTTTTCACAATACTCAATTATACATTTCATATCTTATTTTAAACTATTGCCTCATTTACATTTAAATTAGTTTTCGCGGGCCAACATCGCATTGTGCCAAAACCCAGAAAGGGCACGACACCATTGTTATATTTTATTCGTGGTTGTATGCTTAACTTATCTACTTAATTAAATTCTTTTCTCATAATTAACTTTCACTTTTAAGTTTTGCTGTGAAAAATGCCAGTGATCGTATAATAAAACATATCCCCATAACTAAATTATTTTCTCAAAACTAACCCCCCTTTAAGCTTTACTTAGAATAAAGTGCAACTTGTTGGCCCACCAAAAAAACAAACTCAAACATTCGCTACACACTAGAGTAGAGGCAAAATAATTCATTTATTTTAATTTCTATAATTTTAACATTTCTTCTTTTACAGTTTTTTCTAAATTTAATGACACACAATAATCTCCAATCATATATTTTTTTTTTCACAAAATAAAACAATTAAACAAACATTAGCAAATTTCTGGTGGCTGGCGAACACCCCTAAAACGTAGAATCAAAACCTGTTTACTTTTTTTCTTTCACTTTACTTTTAACTATTTGAGCTCAATTCTAGAACAATTAATTTTTTAAATTATAAAAAAAATAATTTAACGATACCTTCAGTCGACTGAAAGAAAAAAGAGAAGAGAAGAGAAAAAAAAAGAAAGGGATAAAATAAAAAAAAAGTTGGTCATCACTCGTCAGCCTCCGATAGCTCTCGGACTTCTGCGGGAGACATCTCTCAGCCCTTCCATCACACAAGGAAGCATCAGCGCTGGATCGGATAAGCAGTTGGCGGCTACACGGGTCAAATCGGAACTGCTCCTCAAGTCATCCCCCTTCTTGGGAGAAAAAAACTTTTCACCCCCCGAATGCATGCGCGCCGGAAGGCAGGACGTAGGAAATAGTTCTTATCCACGCCTTTTCCTGACGCCGTAAAAATCAGTCCACAAAGCACAACTTTTCACATTTCGATGGGTTGTCAATTGTAGTATTTTTTTTTCTATATTGCGTAGCGCTGGGTTCTTGTTTGAATTTGAAGAGAACACTTGAAGACAGAGCAGCGCGCCGATAGCCGTCTTGTAACCTTCCGCGGGTCTCCTCTCGGGCTGGGCGAGGAATACGGAAAAGTAATCAAAATTCCTTTTCCCTGCGAATTCAATCTGTTTTCCCAACATCCTGGGAAACTGTTGCAATGCACAAGTAAAAAGAAATGGCAAAAGGGGAGGGTATCGAGTTACCCAGACATAGACTTGGGAAAGAAAGAAAACAGTTTAGGGAATACAGGATTTTAAGGACAGACAAAGGGGGTAACTTAGAAACTAATAATTTTTTATTTGTAAACTTGACTAAAATCCGCCAGCCGTCGCTCAGCCACCTTACTACATTTTAACTGTACCTACACACTTAAACACTTCTTTTAACATCAATAATTGTGATATAACATATATATATATATATATATATATATATATATATATATATATATATATATATATATATATATATATATATATATATATATATATATATATATATATATATATGTATATATATATATATATATATATATATATAACCCCAAACCCTTTCAAAATTCTAAATTCTTTTAAATTTCCTTGGGCTTGAATTATTAATTACGCATTTCGATTCCCAGAACAAAGGAACTGACTTTCAGGCACTTTTTATATGACTCCTGTAAGCTCCTATACAACCCCTGTGGTTATATAAGTCCCCGATCCCAGATATCAGGGCGTCAGCCAATGGCTGCAAGACTTTGAGCATCACGATACTGCCCCTCCATGAGATTATAAATAGACATGCTTCAATGTACGAGCAGCTTTTTTGATTTCGTCATTGCACACAACAATTTGTATCCTCGGAGCAACAAAATTGGTTCGAGATGTGGTGTGTATTCTTGTGTTCTGGGGCTGTTAGGCGCAGATTAATAATGTGACGAGTTTTCGAGTACCCGGTTCGAGTACAAGGTATCGAGTACAACGTATACTACGGGCATTGCGACTACATTAACCCGCGAGAACTTGCACCGGGTATGACATGCCCAGTCCATTTTAATTAAATGTTTTTGTTGTCTTCTTATCGGATTAGGCGGAAATTTCATGTAGCTGTATACAATATCACATTCTTTCAGAGGGTTTCAAAATTAGTTCTGCTTTAAAAATAGGTTTTCAGAAAAAATATTTCGGGGGGTACGTCATACACGTGCGAGTCCTCGCGTCAGTCCGATTTTCCCTTCTTTCTGTCAGTTTAGTGCATCATGGCGCGCTTTTTGAATTACGACGATGAAATGAAACAATTGCGACACCTTTTAGAGACTGTTTTTAGTGATGATGAACCTTTATCCGAAGATAATGATGCCTCTGAGGATGGAGAATACTGTAATAATAACGATTCTTCTACCGAAATTGAGACAGAAACGAAAGATAAAAGTTCACTGTCAACAGCCGATTTTTATATTGGTAAAGATAAAATTAGAAAATGGCTGAAGAAAACTTACCGGCAAAATGTAAGGAAGCCTTCAAGGACGTAACTAGTAAGCTTCCAGGTAATACACATTATTCAAGAGATGTTGCTTCTATAGTAGATAAATGGAATGTTCTCTTCGATGCGGTACTTTGGGATTATCCCGTCGACCATTTTCACCAAACCCGATTCATTTTCGCCAAACCTGATATTATCACCAAAAGGTAGCTTATGCGCCAATAACGACCGACTTGGTTTTTGCGCTTTGTAAAAAGGCTCTCATCTATCTCTACAATTTTGTTCGGACCTCCTATTTGTTTCGAATCACGTTGTAGAAGGCTATGAGTGCACATTTCCCTCATATAATTGCTCCAATCAACAATTGTCTTTTCTGTCAAATCCATCTGTTTCTCTCCCCATTCAATTTATGTTGATCCATGCGACCAGCAGTAAATAAACCGAAGGGCAGTCACAAACGGGAATTTTGAGCCCTCCATTTTGGAAATTGGTTTTCATTATGATGGCGCCAAAGGATTTTCGCATTTTCGTGAGCTTTGACAGGTCGACGGAATAATCCTAAAGTACCCAACATGCTAAATATGATGGTGCCTCAAACAAAAACAACTTATTCAAGCACTTCAATGGAACTCAAAATCACTAATAGTGAACCGCCTGCAAAAAAACTCAAGACAAAATATAAACGATGTTAAATTTGCTCAAATAAGAAGGTCAGAAAAACAAAGTTTATATGCCAAAATGGGAAAAATGTCTGTGTTG
>OU015502.1:127400767-127523267 GCA_907164885.2 Dolomedes plantarius
ATTCCTGTAACCTCGATAGCTGGTAGTACTCATTTGTCTGCTGGGCAGTGCACATCTGCCGCGCGTTTTATCTCCTATCGAGCTCGTGAAGTCTCTTTACACGATGTCTGATGAAAATGTCGAACTTTTCATCGACGAAGTAAAATCTCGCCCGATAATTTGGGATGTTAGTCATGAGGACTATAAAGACCGAATACAGAAACAGTCTGCTTGGGAAAATATTTGTGAAACCATTATTGAGAACTTAAGCCAAAAAACGGAGAATGAAAAAAATCAACCAGTAAGTATAATTTTTTACAACATTTATTAAAATAAGTACATTAGATAAAAAAAAAACTTTTTGATGGTCAAGTATTTAAGTTTATTTTAAGTGGGTCGTCCGAAAATAATTAAAAAACTTTTCACCATCTTCCCTGAGATCCACCAAGCATACATTAAACGCTCCCTTCAAGTACCTCTCGCCAGGGCCCGGTTTAGAAAATTCTGGACTATAGGCACAACTCGGGATGGGGCCCCCCTAACACTGATATGGGCGTAAAATTTCCAAATTTGACACACAAAAGAAATAATGATAAATCATTATGAAAGTACCATTTTACAAAGAATAGGCTATTTGAAGCGTAGAAGCCTAGAACATTATCAAATAACAAAAATTAATACAACATATTAACTTCATCATTAAAACACCAATACAATGCAATCAGAAAAACTTATTAATTCCTTATATACACTATAACATACATATGATGAACTATACATATAACTATACATATAATGAACCAATCAATCAAATTTGAAAGGATGTATAAAAAAAATTGCTATTAAAAAAGGTAAAATAAAAAAAAATTTGAATTGGGAATTTTTTCTTTTTCTTTTAAAATAAAAATTTTGGGGCTCGGCCTAGCTGGCCTAATGGAAAATCAGGGTCTGTCTCTCGCTGTTGTATGGATGGATCCAGTGCTTCTTTTTTCTAATTCTATTTTCAAGATGAACATGCTTGTAGACTAAGTAAGAAAATACAACTTTTTTTTAAAATAATTGGGCGCGCGTACGATCCATCTCGGTTGGTGGCAAACGAGAGACTGCCACTGACGCCTATCACCGCGAAAGTGTGCACTGGAACGGCGTTCCACGCAGAGTGAAAATAACGCAGCGTCCAGAGTACTTTTGCCGCAAGTGTGCACCGGCACTTATGCTGCGTACTGCCGCGGGAAAAAAAATGTCCGAGAGTTGTGGACAATTTTTAAAACATTTTATTGGTGCAGACAAAAAATGTCCGAAATTTGCGGACAATTTTTGAAATTGTTTTCATTAGTGCAGACAAAAACTGTCCGCAAGGGGTTTTCTATGTCCGCGACGACGTCGCCGTGTCGCGGTGTTTCTGCCACTGGGTATACACACATATATATATATATATATACACACACACATACATACATACATATATACATATATATATATACATATATACATATATATGCATACATACATACACATATATATACATATATACATATATATATATATATATATATATATACATATATACATACATATATACATATATACATACATATATATATATATATATATATATATATATATATACATATATACATACATATATATATATATATATATATATATATATATATATATATATATATATATATGTATATATATATATATATATATATATATATATATATATATATATATATATATATATATATATATACATACATATATATATATATATATATATATATATATATATATACATATATATATATATATATATATATACATATATATATATATATATATATATATATATATATATATATATACATATATATATATATATATATATATATATATATATATATATATATATATATATATATATATATATATATATATATATATACTAGCTGACCCGGCAATGATTCGTTATTGCTATATTTGAGTATGTAGGTAGATTAAATGAACATGATTGAAAGTTTGATATCAATTATTGTGGATAACACTTGGATTATTGTGGATAACATGTTTTGGATTGCATAAATTGTGATTACTGTTTTATTCAATTTTAAGTTCTTTGCAATGGTCTTGGACCTACAATGTTTTTGGTTATTCCATTTGGCATATATACAAACAAATCCCTTGGTTTTCCTGCTCGGGAGCACGCAATGTATAATTGTCCATGAGAAAAATATGGATTTTCCAAATTCAATCCACATACATGCAATGATTAACCTTGTGAATTGTTTATCGTTATCGCAAAGGCCAGTTTAATTGAAATTGCAATAGTTTGAATTGGAATTGCATATCTGTTGGTATCCTTGGTATACGTGATATTAGCACATTCTCTCCTTTGAGTTTACCAATTAAAATTGTTGCTTCAATTACATTGTTTAATAATCTTTTGACTACCAATCTGGTACCATTGCAAAGACGGGGTTGGTCATATGTTTCTAAGAATGATAGGATCACTTCAGATTAATTCTGTGTGGTTACAATCCTTATAAATCAAGTAAATTTAATAATTCAGTTGAATAATTTACTGTTTCATCTTGATCTGTAACAATATATATTGATTTGTAAGTATCTGTTTCTCCTGGTAACATACGTTAAATACTGATATTAATGAAATTTACTTCCACGTTTTTCGCAGCTAATATTGCACTTCACTTAACCATTAATGACTTTTGTAATTTTGTTTGATATCTGGAAATGCGGACTGAATCAATTCTTTTTGTGACAGAGTAATACTGTCAAAGTCGTTTGGTAATTTAATGCAGCCTGTTGTTTCTTCGTTGTAATTTTCCCATTTTAATATCCAATAATTGTATCGCAAAATTTTCTGCAGAAGTATCGTTTTGTAATTTAAGGTATCAAACTACGTTCGGGGCCCTTTTTTTGAAAAAATGTACTTGCGAAAATTTTTATGTTAGTTTTCGGAGGGATATAAGACCAAAACTCGAAAATGGTGAAAAAATAGACATTTACTATGCAATTTTTTACAAAATTGAGGAAATTGGGTCGAAATTTAGCAAATTTTTACAAAAACGGCTCTATCGCTAACAAAACAAATTATGCATATAACATTAATTTCATTTTGGTCTTATGTACGTAAGTACCTTCTAAGTGTAATGACCTACAAGCTAATCGATATCTCAAAATCTGAAAAAAGTACAGGTCATTATATGCAATTTCATGTAAAATTTTAGTAATTTTCCATGCGATTTTTTATAAATGTAGCTATAAATCAACAAATAATATACCTGGAACCAAATCTGTAGTTCATTACATTCTTAGTACTATGAAAAACATACGTGAAAAATTTCATTGACATATCATGGTGAGATTTTGAGTTATAGCAAGAGTCGTTTACATTTTTGATGAAAAAAAAAAGTTCTTCAGAAAACACGATTAAAATTTTCAACTCGCATTGAAATTCATAGCTGCTGCTGATCTTTATATCGCTCTAATTTCATTTATAATGAGCGTATCGAAAAAATAAAAGCAGATTTAGAAACATAAATTTACAATCTTTAAAATAAAGGAATAAAATCAATTTCGAAATTTTCGTCAAAATCGATGTTTTAAACGTAGTCGGATACCTAACACTTATATTTGTCGTCAATGAAAGTTTACTAACATGTCTCCTCAAATGTGATGCTTTCAAACATGCATTTAGTTCATCAGCTGTTGTGTAACATGGAGTAAAAGATAATGCCTTTTGAAAATCACTTGCTGATAGTATAAGCACACCACTGAATGGCCGTTCGTTTCCATGTAAATCTTGCAATGTTCTATCCGGTGCTTCAAACGATTTTTTTATGCGCCTTTGTGCATTCATCCCATATTATTATCTTGCATTGCTGGATTACTTTACTCATTCCTGATGTATTTGAAATATTGCAAGTTGGTGTTTCACTGTTTTGTGTATTCAATGCCAATTTAAGTGCTGAATGTGTTGTTCGACAATGATTCAAAAGAGTTGCCGCAATTCAAGATGATGCGATTGCCAATGCGATATTATTCTGTGCACGTATGGTTGCCAGTACCATGGAAATAAGAAAAGTTTTCCTGTGCCACATGGCGCATCCAAGAAATAAATTCCACCACTTTCATCATTTGTTACTCGCATTATTGCATCATCAAAGTGTTTTGGTTCTTGAAGTAATTTTTGAATATTTGTGTGTACAAATATATTTAATTCATTGATGTCAAAGTTTTTTTCGCGTTGTAATTCAGTATGAAATATGTCATTAGCTAGTCGAAAATGCGCGGTCATTCCCAGTTGTGACAATGCTTTATTAACGATTAGGAAACAATTGTCTTCAATCAAAATCAATGCTTCATTGTACATTTCTGGTGTGAACTGTATGTCGAGGTTTAAACATCTTATACGAAGTCGATGCAGAATGTCTTCAGTCATGAAATCTTCATATTTTCCCCACAATTCATTCGGATTTGATGGTGAACATGTTGATAATATAATTGAAAATAAAGCGCGTATTTGTTTTGTATGAGCAGAAATTGTCGTATAAGCAAGTGCACTATCCCATTGTGCATTGTTTTCGAGTAAATTCAATTTTTGGCATGCTTCTCTATATGTTGCACGCAAACGACCATCAACTGTTCTTAAATTTTTGAATGACGTTGGTCCACGAACGTTCACCAGTAAGAAACGAAAATAATAACATTGTACCTGATTTGGATGAACAGTATATAATCACCCAAATCATCTGTTGAAAATAAATTTTGTTGATCTTCAACTTTTTTCACCTGTAGACGTTGAGTTTACAGACAGCACGTCATCTTACGTGGGGTGTCACAAAACAACAATCCCTCCTTCAAGGGTCATTGTCCTTACTCCTCGCCTCCCTCAAAGGAATGTTAAACATATACACCAGGGGGGTGGCTATCTGGGGTTGTTAGGTGCTGCCATCGTATTTTTGTTTTCAAAGTAGAAGTTTCATAGATAATATCTGAACTGACGGCGAACGTAAAGTATTTTAACTTTCTTTCCACTAGTCAGATCGAGGATTTCAATAGCTATAAACCTTTGCGGGACAACACTGATCATTTTGCAAAATAAAGCATGTAAATCTGTCCAGTAGTTTTTTAGTCTATAGCAGACACACATACGAACATTGCCTTATATTTATATATATATATATATATATATATATATATATATATATATATATATATATATATATATATATATATATATATATATATATATATATATATATGACTTGTGGCAGTCATGTGATACAGCGCGCTGGGTTTCGGCGCTGAGGGTGCTTAGATCGAATCCTGGTATCACGCCACGAAAAATGCTTCGGTTTGTGTCGTCCCTTCACAGGGGGCGATGCTGGCCCACTTGTGTGTGCCCCTAAATTAAAGAGGCCAGCAAAACCGCGGTGATAATAGACGAATATTTAAAGGGAAAAGGGGTCAGTAATGGAATATATATATATATGGAATATGTTAGGGAAAATCCCGATTAGCTTTCCTCTTCTTCCCCTAACCTTCCAGCCACGTAGAAAGAGCGATGTATTTACATCATTTCCCACCTCCACAGCAATGTGTAAGCATCGTCAGACGCCAGTTGCGTCATGCCAGCCTAATGACGTCATTCACCCAACGATGACGCCATACCATCAGCTAAGAATGACGTCAACTCACATCAAGTAAAATTAGCATAATTAACTTTGCTATTCTCCTGCCACGAGGGAGCGCGGCGGTCGACGCCGGTATAAATACCCAGCCCGATCACAGACATGGTGTGATAGTTGGTGGGGAGAGATGAGGTGATCTAGCACGACTCAGCGCAGCTCGTTTTTGAAAGCCAGGCTCTACCGAGAACCCGTATTTGGAGGCGGCGACCAACTTGCCAGCAGTGCACCGACACCGATGCCCTAGTCGTCTCGGCCTTGCTTGCCCGCAGGTAGCCAAGGAATGGTTTTTGTGCCCGAAAGGCACTATCTACGTTACGTATTTTTACGATGGTAAAACTTTGCCTCGACCAACTGTGAGTTAACCCTTTTTATTTTTCTCTACACCTCGGTAAGAGTACTTCGAAGCCAACTTTTTAGAATAACACTACGAGCTGTGTAGTGCGTCTGTAAACAAGACACTTTAATGTCGTATTATTTCTTTCCAACTAAATAAATGTATTTTTATTTTACCTAGACCTTCGTACGTCTTTTTAACATCTTGCATATCACACCACAAGCTAGCTAGCGTTGCTCTGACTATATCTAAATATTAAGAGTCCAACCTTCCCTGCTAGTCAGTACGACTCTGCACTCTTAGCTATCAGTAAAGTTTGGGGCATTCCTGCCCCCAAATCTTAACTATTTTCTTGGTTGGGGGAGCCGCCAGGTCCTAGCGGCTCAATTCCGTAACAGAATATATATATATATATATGTGTGTGTGTGTGTGTGTCTGCTAGCTATTACCTATTTATCGATCGAATAATAAAATGAAGATCAATTTATTCGCATTGTTAAAACGTAATATACGATAATTAAAAATTGATGGTGACAGTACTCTGTAAAATTCAAAGTCTACAGTATCATTTAAATGATAAGGTAATAAAGGTCTTCCCTAAAGATCACAACTAGTTTTGCTAATTTCGTAATTTTAATGTATTATACACATGTAGGCAGATATCTAAAAGAATTTACGACTTCTATTTTAGGGAAATAAACGTATATCTTATATTGGTACATCTGAGTTAAGAAGAAAGAAATTTGAATCATGTTATTAACTGCTCTGTCCGTCATAAAATAATCTAAACGAACAAATATAATCTAACTAATTGGGAAGCATGCAAAAGCAAGTCATGTGGAGAGAATCGATTTAAGGTTATTTTTCCTTTTCCTTTTCTACTGATCTAATTTCCCCTTTTTATTTCATCTTTAAGAGATATTCCCTTATTTATGCTTGCGTCAAAAATATATATATTTAAATTCGCTTTGCTTTTGACTTATTCCACAATACATTTAAAGAATGCTATTTTTCTGTATATGCAAAATGAGAATACTTAATATTCTTTTCTACTACATTGAAGAATTTTAAAATTCACAAATAAATATTTCGGGGAAGAATAACTAGAATTTTTCCAACTGCTCCACGTGCGTTCATTTTCTTCTAATTTCTTCCAAATTTCTCAGAATGGTTAATTAAAGTGTTTACCATAAAACCGTGTAAAATTCTTTGAAACAAGAAATATTTTTCTTATTTATAGACCATGAACTAAAGCAAAAACATAAAAAATAACGTTAATATTGTTTATGGTTTTAGATCCATACACGCACAAAAAAATCAATGTTCAATTATGTATATATTTATGTATATATTTACAGTAAACTTATATTAAAAACCTTAAGGTTGGAATGCACACGGTTGCGATGCACAATTTGGAATGCACACGGACCATTTTGAAAATTGCTAGCATTTTTGAAATTCCTTTTGAAAATCAGGGACTATTCTGCCAAAAAAATCCTTATTTTGAATTCGAAAGGTCTTCAATGTAAAAAAAAAATGCAAACTATTCTCATTTTGTATATAGAGTTAAACATTTATAAATAAAAAAATTCGAGATTGAAGGTCGCTTTTCCCGTTAATCAGATACCAAGTAGGTGGCATGCTTATCGATTTTCAGAAATTTTCAAGTTTAACACAATTGGGAATGCCGAGAAGGGTATACAAGCATACAGAACTCTGCTCCGAAGAAGCTGGGCTGCTCGGTGTGAACTATTTATAGGCCTGTTATTCTGTCTATATTGTGTCATAGCAGATGTTCTGCGGAATTTCGCTATAGTCCTAATTGCCTATTTCCAACATCTATGTATTTAAGTTGCAAAACCAATTTTTGGGGCAGTCCGTGAAAGAAACCTACAGTATCAATTTACTTCATTTTGGTCTTAAACGAAAGATTGTAATCTGTAGATTTGTCAAATTGGTTTTTACAGCAGCAAACACTATAAATTAGAAATAATTTACAATTAAAATTTGATTTCTGCGCACGCTCGGTGACATGTTTATTTCTGGCTTTATATACTCAGCACGAGGCCGCGTAAACACATTAATTTGTTTCTGCGCATGCTTGGTGACATGCTTGAATCTGGCTTTAAATACTTACTAAGCACGAGGTCGCATAAACACGTTAATTTGTTTAATCCGAAGAATCTCTCTAGCTCTCTCTCGGCCTTTTTTATTTTTAATTATGTTTGGGAGATATAGAATTAAACCTGACAATAATTGTTTATTTCGCGCTGTTGAGTAACCATATTTCTTTTTGCTGGGTTCAATAGCAATTTTTAAAGCGTATTTCTCTATTCTTAAGGGGCCAGGGGACCTTGAAACTAGAATTTTTTAATTTAAAATTTTTAACTCTATATACGAAATGAGAATAATTAGTCTTCTTTTTTACTACATTTAAAACCCTTAGAATTCAAAATAAGAATTTTTTAGCGGAATAATGACTGTTTTTCAAAATTTTTCAAAATTGCTAAGGTTATTCAAAATGCTCTGTGAGCATTCTATATTAATTAAAGTCTTTAAATTTTTTATTATAAGTTTACAGTATGTATATAAATAGAAATGTGCATTTGATTGTTTTTGTAGGAATCTAAAGTCTTAAATATATTTTTTTCCGATTCTGCCTGTTATATTTTTATGTTTTTTTCATGTTTTTACCTTATTTTATGGTATCTAAATTTGAAAAATATATGTGATGTCAAAGAATTATGCACAGCTTTGTGACAAACACTTCAATTAACAATTCTGAGAAATTTGGAAGATATCAGAAGAAAATGAATACGGATGGAGCATTTTGAAAAATTCTAGCATTTTTGAAGAATTTTTTGATAAACAGGTCTAATTCCTCCACAAAATACTTATTTGTGAATTCTAAGTATCTTTATTGTAGTAGAAAAGAATATTAATTATATTCATGAGGTATATAGAGTAAAATATTGAAAATTAAAGAACAACGATATTGAAGATCCCTTGTTCCCTTAATATTACAATTGTCAACATCTGGAAATGATATGTTGAGTATAATTTGTGTATTAGCACATTTGTTTAATATCCAACCGTTATGTTTTCACGGGTGCCAACTATTTTTTTGTTTAAGTCTGAGAAGAAAATAAAATCGCGTTGCTGTTATCTTGGAGTTGCCCCATTCACAGATGTCGTCGATAGAAAAGCTATATTTACATCCGTTCGAGTGTAGTTTGAAGACTATGGGTTGAGGGGAGGTTACTCAGGGATATAGCAATTTTAGGTAATAATGCGAGTGAAATTTATGATGACGAAAATTTTATAATATTTGGGACAAAGTGATAAGCCACATTTGAAATGAGCAGATGCAAATTTATATCAAGAACGTTATAAAAGTGTTGTTGTTGTTGCTTATGCCACTTGACCGACAGATCAAGTACCGAAGGCTATGGACTATGAAGGTGCGTCTCCTATTTTGACTGTCACAACAAGGTTCGGAGTCCAACTTGTCCCAAGGACCAGAAAGTAATTTTAAACCTAGTAAAGTGACTAGACCAGAACACTTGACCCCACACATCCAGGGGTAATTTTGAGAACTTGGAGGACATTGCAGCTACGACAGATTTTACGCGCACCAGCCGCCATTAGTGTACATTGCTCTGGATTTGGAAGCGACGGGCATCGAACCACGGGCTTTTAGATCCAGCCGCCATTAGTGTACATTGCTGTGGATTTGGAAGCGACGAGCATCGAACCACGGGCTTTTAGATCCAGCCGCCATTAGTGTACATTGCTGTGGATTTTGAAGCGACGAGCATCGAATCGCTGACTTTTAGATCCCGCCGCCATTAGTGTACATTTCTGTGGATTTGGAAGCGACGAGCATCGAACCACGGACTTTTAGATCCAGCCACCATTAGTGTACATTGCTGTGGATTTGGAAGCGACGAGCATCGAACCACGCACTTTTAGATCACCAGCCCACTGGTTATTGCCAACTAGGCCATTGAGCCCTTGTTATAAAAGTTCGTAGCGTACTAATAATTAATGATTTTAAATTTTTTTATTTAATTTACAATAAATTATTGGTCTAGTAAGGCATGCTTTTTGGCATCGAATGAAATGCGTAGAAATTCAAGGGAACTATTTCTCTTATGATTAATTCTATTTACGAAAAAATATTTTTGTTGCAAAATAATTCTTGATTTAACCATTCCAATGCCTGTTTCCAACTAGTAAATTAGAAAGCTGAGGCGAAACTTTTGAGGCCCAATTGGGAAAAAAAATGAGATTTAATGGCTATGAGAATTAAAAAGTTTTTAAAAGAGTATGGTAGGAGGATTTCATGTCGCATAATTCAACGTGTTTGAACATCGATATCTTTTTTTTTTTTTAAATACTTTTAAAATTCTATTCAGGTGAACAATACATAAAAAGTCCTAAAATACATTTGGGTGTGAAATTGCAGATTTAAATACTTTTTTCAATAATTTTTAAGTTTTTTTTAAAATTCAACAGAATTTTTTTTGTGACACTTTTATTCAATAAAAATTCTTTTCCTGAATCTCGAATAATCTGTATGCATTGAATTCGCTGTCTTTGTAAATTTGGTAACCGTAAATTTCTTCTCTATACTAAATTAATGTATAAAACCTCGATTTGCTGAAAATCGTACCTTTCAGAAGCTTCCCTCACTGAATGGTAACGTTTGAAAAGCCGTAAATTCTAAATATTAGCTGTGGACCCTTTAAGATCTTTGACTGAGCATGGAACAACACATGGAAGATTTGGGATATGTTCATGTCAGGCGGTAAATTATTACCGTATTTCTAGGACCATAAGACGCAACTTTTTTGTATAAGAAAAATCTACTTAAAATTGTGGTGCGTTTTACAGTCCGCAGGTAACATTAAGGGGATGGTGGACCTTTCAAAACGATTTTTGAAATTTTTACCACAGAGATATGAAATTTTGTATATATATTCATTAAAGTATAACAATATTAAACACTTTATAAAATTTTATAAATGTTTTTAAAAAAATATTTTATAATTAAAAAGTTTTAATTAAATTACCCTTCTTTAAAATGCTCCTTGCGACTCAATTTTAAACTTTTCCCCTTAATTTTGCAATTATATTGCTTATAAATACTTTCAGAACAAAGTTATGTATTTTTTTGTACTTTCGTTGAATAGTTAATTTTTAGAAAATATTTTTATGCTTGTACTCTGAATTTTGGCGAAATTTTTGTACTTTTCTACACTAAAGTTAAACTCTTATAACCTAAATGACCTCGAATCCTAAAATGGATACATAACTTTATTTTGATGTATTACAGGAATCTTTATTATAAATTTCATAAAATTTCGTCAAAAATTATGACGCGAGGAGCATTTTAAAGACTTGCAAATCTGGAAAATTCTCATTTTGAGAAAAAGTCATTTAAAAGATAATTTTTTATCTACCTTTAATACTTACTACTCTAAAGCCACCAATTTTTCATTTTTCTTTTCACTACACATTTTAAATGCATTTCATTCCAATATTTACATGTTTTTAAAATATTAATACACCCCCAAAAAAAATTCCAATTTTTGCTCGATTTTTGGTAATTTGAAAGTCCACCATCCCCTTAAAATAAAATTAATCTTTTATTATATATATTATATTTATTTTCCATATATAACTAAAAATAAATAATCCAACAGAGCTAGAAAATTATAAGAAGAATGCAGACGAAAAACAAACAGAAATCAAGCACTCAGGGCTCCACGTACCAGAGGCAAGATTCTGTAGTAGTGCCGGAACTGCCGTTTATTGAAAAGTTTTATGTTTTCATTGCTAGGGTAGGGTTTAAGTTAACTTGTTTGGCAGTCTATTCTCGCTTTTTAATTTTGTTAGTTTGATTTGTTTATTTTATTTTTACATTTATTTTCCATATAATATTTATTGTATTTATTACATGCATTTTTTTAATCTTTATTAAGTAATAAAGTGAAGATATATCTATACGCACAACAAAATACAAATTATTATCTTCTAGAAATCCTCCCATAAATTCGAGGTGCGTCCAATTTTCCGGAGCATCTCATTTTCCGAAAAATACGGTAGTTAGTATTTCTTAAAAACATAAGAATTTTTCGTTTACGAGACTAAACTTCCAAATCAACCCTTCAAAAATTTAAGCAGCCAAATAGTTTGCACATAAAGAGGTAATGAGCTCGTTGTTTGGGCTAAGTAAGTGTTTTCTAGGATACGGGTATCATCCTCGTCAGGTTCCAATCTTCAAGATGGTGTATTTCGATTCATCTTTTTTTTCCATAAGATACACCACTTAGAGATTCACTGATGAGGGGATTAAAAGTCTATCTTACATATTTTTACATTACAAAAACATTATAGTCCTTTTCCAATAATTTTTAGAGTAAGAGCTGTATCGGTGCTAAATCTGTTGCAGAACATAATTTGGGCACCACCTGCTAACAATGGCGTGATAGACCTGCAATCATTTCACTTTAATCTCTATGAAATTTAACGATTGCCATTATTAGATAAGCCGGATCAATTCCTAGCAATCATGTTATAACCAGCGTTACCAGATCCTTGTATTACGATGGCCATATGGGTTTTGGAGTCTATTTATCGAAAGTATCGCATAATCTGGGTTTTCTTCGCGTAAGTAAAAAAATAGCAAAATATTAAACTTTATACCATATTATAAGCGTTATTTAATTGTGATAAGGCAGTTTAATAAAATAATACCGCTTTCAATGACATTAATGCGTGTTTCGATCTAAACTGATACAAAAGGAGATCATATCGAATGAATCGGGATACATCTTCATCTTCCAATATCATCCCATAATTTTGAAAATTGTTTCATAATAACAAAGATGGATTCGATAATTCCAAATATTATTTTTGAGATACAATACGGGGGGATATTGCAATGATAAAACCCCACCATCATTACTTGTCACGTATTCTAAATTCTCCTCAATAAAGCACAACCCCTATTCCAAATAAGTGACCCACGAATAAACGAACTAACCAGATAATTATCCCTTAACCGCACGCGTGGTAAAATTATCTTTAACGTCCTACCCACTAACAGGCGCGTTGAAATGAATCATACCTTCACGTGGTCAATCATGTTTCCGTTTCTAACCGATTACAGAATTCTTAAGGCCCAGCTCCTCCCATTAGTATAAAAAGGAGTCTCTCGCGCTTTCTCGTTCCCCTGTACCTTGTCCCCTTAGTTTTGCGCTTCTCTCGCTGTTGTTTGTTGCCGTTAGTGTTACACATCATGTCGTCAGCTTGAGCCATTTCGTTCGATTACGTATTGCCGTGTACCTTCTTTGATGTCTCTTGAAGTGTACTTCCATGGAATAAACTATTCCAGCTCTTCAATGTGTTCCTGTTCTTTCCTCGAGTGTTTGTATGCCACGACTACAAAATGCATGAATCGTTCCCGATATGTACCAACATTATATCAATAAATAAATAAATAAATAAATATATATCTTATATATATATTTCTTCTGTCCGTGTGTATGTAACTGAACTCCTCCTAAACGACTGGACTGATTTTTATGAAATTTTGTGTGTGCAATTTAGTTGATTCGAGAATGGTTTAGATTCACAATTTGATCCGATAGAATATGTTTTTATATTTTTAATTAATTAATAAAAAACCAACAATTTATAAGGGGGTGCGTCCGGTAAATGGAAGCTGTACAGTTTGTGAAATCACCCCTCTAGATAATGGCGTCCACGTTAGGTTTAGTTAGCAAACAGCGAGCGAAAAAATAAAAATAAATAAAATCAAACAGTTTCAAGTCATATATTAAACCAGAATAATAAATGAAAATAATAATCTTTCAAGTCAGATTTTATACTCTAAAATGGATCAGATCCAACGGCATATTGATACTCTCGACACGCGATGGAAAATTCGAATCAACCACGTTAAGTAACACAAGATCTTTTTTAATCACTACTGCAATCCTCCTCGCCTATATCTTTGTGTCTATTGAAGAGCTAAAGACTATGCTTCTATCCTGCTAACTTATTTCTGACAAAAAACTCTTCTGACATGTATAATCACCAGCCCACAACAACTTTCCAATAGCGAATATATTTCACTTTACCCACTAGAAGGTCGCCAATTTGGAAAGTACCATGCTCTCGACCCGGGTTCGAATCCAGAGTTGTGTAAATTTTGCTAGACCTGTAATTTCAGCTTTTTTTTTTAAGGATTTTTTATTTCAGCTTTTATTTTATTATTTTTTTAATTATTTAATTATTATTTTCTTTTCTTTTATTATTTTTTATTTTAATTTTTTAAAATTATTATTTTTATTTATTTTTATTTTTTTCAGCTTTTTTATGATGAAATACCGAATATAGCTGAAATCTGAGGAGTTTATTATACATTTATACATTTTTAATTGGGTTTTCATATTATTAATATGTATAACATTTCGTATGCTTTTTTTTCTATGTTATTTATACTGTGTTAATTTTTAAATTGATTTTGGTTAACAAACATTCTTAAAATCCCGGGCATCGCCGGGTACTTCAGCTAGAATTACAACGTTTGAACAGGACAACGTCTGTCGGGTCCGCTAGTATATATATATATATATATATATACAGTATGCCCACTAAAGTCCCTTCCCACCCTCTTAACTTCAGAGCGGCTGCTGCTATATACATAAAAGTGGTGACTAGGTATAGTAAAGTAGCCATGGGCTACTGAATGAAACCACCTACCGCGCCACCTGGTGGAAAACTGCAGAGTTAGCATTCCTATCTCAAAAACGGAACGAGATAGGGAAAAAAGTGATTTATAAAGTTGTAGAAAATCATCGATTTAGTAAGAAAAGATACCTTGTGGACATTAGTGAGAAGAATACAATGGTTAAAACGCGCATTTGTTGTTTCGTAATTTCCTACACTGTGACGTGACAAAACGATCTTAGAAAGAAATAAACAACTAGTTATAACAATATACTTTTATTTGAGATGTTCAAACTTCTCACCGTCATTGCGGTGTCGTGTTTTGCCCGAAAGATAATCATTTTTCCTTCCGTTCAAGTTTTGTGACGTCACAGTGTAGGAAATCACGAATAAACAAATGTGCGTTTTAATCGTTCTTTTCTTTGCATTAATGTCCACAAGGTGTCTTTTCTTACTAAATCGATGATTTTCTACAACTTTGTAAATCACTTTTTTTCCCTATCTCATTCCGTTTTCGAGATAGGAATGCTAACTCCGTAGTTTTCCTCCAGGTGGCGCGGTAGGTGGTTTCATTCAGTAGCGCATGTCTACTTTACTATACCTAGACACCACTTTTATGAATATAGCAGCAGCCGTTCCAAAGTTAAGAGGGTGGGAAGGGACTTTAGTGGGCATACTGTATATATATATATATATATATATATATATATATATATATATATATATATATGTGTGATAATAATCACATTTAGCAAATTTAGCACAAGTTGAATTGATGCGCAGAACACTTATTGGAGATGCAGTCGGGCGAGGGTATTGATCATTCAGTAAATCGCTGCGCACAAATTGGAGAGATGCAGTCGGGCGAAATGTGGTTCAGGAAAACACTGATGATATCTAGGAGAGTAACACACATGGATCCAGTGAAGAGGAACACATATTTTAGTCGATATATAGGAAAATCACCTTTATTTAATTATGAAGCATCGCGAAGGCTGCAGCGGCCACAGGTCTTGTCCGGCGTACATGCCAGGACGGGACATATTAACAGCAATGTTTACATGCCAGAGTTAAGAGAAGAGCGTTGTAACGACCGGACTGTGGACCGTAGGTCCGACAGCAATAACAGTTAGAAACGAAGAGAGAGGAAAGTCTTCCGTTCATGCAATATTGAATGGGTGTTTTGCGATATTTTCGCCAGAGGGCCTAAACTACATAATTTTTAATTGGGCGGCGACTTTAGATTCGTGAAGTTCACGTGTCCACTTCAGTTTCCCGGGGACTGACAGATCCCGCGCTTGTTAGCTGCGACCTATGGCCTGGGCATAGGATAAGTAGCCATAAAGTTCTTGCAAAGTGGGTTTTTGACGTTAAACAAGACATAATTTCAGAGTGTTCGAGGGCTCTTCAAGAATTTTGACACTATACTGACATTCGGAATCTCATAAACTTTGAACACTCATATCTGGGGATGTTATTCAGTTTAGATACTTCACATGCCTGCTTAATGATCTTCAGGGCTAACGTAAATTATACTTACTTTACTTTTAGGTTGCAATTTTTGGAAAAGTGGTCGTGCTTTATTAACAAGAGAATATGCTTTAAAGTAAAGTAATTTAGGAAGATGCGTTTTCTTGTTATATATATATATATATATATATATATATATATATATATATATATATATATATATATATATATATATATATGTATATATATATATATATATATATATATATATATATATATATATATATATATGTATATATGTGTATATATATATATATATATATATATATATATATATATATATATATATATATATATATATATATATATATATATATATGTCACAGCACTTTGCCGAGTACCAATTGTCCAATTAATTAATCATAAAACAGTCAACAAAGTAGGCCTGTGGCAAGAACTACGACTTGAGAAATTTAAAAAAATTTATTAATTAATATCCAGCTAAAACGCCATTTTCAATCATCTCTCAAGCTCACGATGGGCGCGCGTTCTACAATCCGAAAAATATCCTTAATCTAATGCTTTGTTATCCGAAAATGTGATGCAAACGAAAAATACTTCGTGATGTCTGCGTATAATCAGGCGCTTACCGCTTGTACCTTTGTTGACGAACTTCGGAGCGCGTGGGAGCAATTAATTATCAATGAACATGAACTCTCTGATGAACTCTCTGAACTCCATGAACTCTGATTGCTGCGAAAAACAATCTACGTCCTGAATTGGAAAACACATGGTAATATTTAATAAAAGATTACTGTTCCACGCTAACTAATAAAGTTAAATATAGTTTATGCTTCTAACTATTGCTTACTTATTTACACACACACACACACACACACACACACACATATATATATATATATATATATATATATATATATATATATATATATATATATATAAACATATATATATATATATATATATATATATATATATATATATATATATATATATATATATATATATATATATATATATATATATATATATATATATAAACATATATATATATATATATATATATATAAACATATATATATATATATATATATATATATATATATATATATATATATATATATATATATATATATATATATATATATATATATAGTTTTTCTCGAAAAAACACACATGCGTTCATATTAAAAGTTCTATATTTGGGAACACAATCTTAGGAAAAACTTTAAAAGGATGTACGTATAAGATTTTACTTTAAAAAATCTTCTGTAGAAACGCAAATGCTATCTACATTTATTTTCATTTCCTTACATTTGCAATACGCATTTTAGGTTTTGCGAAGAACTCTTTCTTTTTAAAATAGTTAAAGTGCAAAGTCAAAGTGAAAACTATACAGTTCTTAAAAAGTCCTATAAATATATATGTTATAAAAGTATGTAGCACAAAAATACGCATGACAAGCTATTTTTTTCTTGTATGTGTCTCAGTGATTTTCAGATTTTTATTTAATACTCTAATGTTCTTCTTGAACTATTATTCAAACCCCGGGCTCCTATTTCGGAAACAACATTCGACTAGCAAAACTATCCGAGTGATGTAAGATCCTCCTATTTTTTTAATAACATTCCGCAAATATTCCTCTTTCTTACTAAAAATTATGTTGTGTTGTGGCTAATGCCCCCTGGCGGGAGAATTCTATAGCAGCTCCATATATGGCAACGGGTTGAACGGTGTGGTTCCTTTTTTTAACGGCACCACAAGAGTCAGATTTTGACTTGGCCATGTGCCGCCAAAATTTTCACAGAGTATCCCCAGGGGCGGCATCTGGGAGATATGAACGTTCTCAGACGAATTCTGACGTCAGAGAAGGACTTTCCGGTCTAGAGATTTAATGCGCAAATATCTGGCCTAGATACGAAGACATTTAATAGCATTCGTTAGGTTTCGAACTAAACCTCACCAGTCCCAATGCCCTACCAATGGCTGAACATCTTTTTTTTTAATTATTTTCTCAACGCAGATTTTTTGTCACAGTCAACACTGTTACGAATTTTACGAGCCAAATATGAGAGTTATCGCCAAATTGGCGATTGATTTGGTGACTTATTTTGGTCGCCAAATTTGTCGATATGGCGCCAAATGGTAGCCAAACTTCTAGAGATTTCTAGCTGGCTGGTCGATAGGGAGCGCTTTGGAAGTCTATAAATATATCTGACATTGACATTGGAACTCTTTTCTGATGAGAGTCCAATGTACTGAAAGTGCTTTAGGCGTGTTTTGTATTGGAGACTCTGTTCTCCTGACTTGTGTTTTTAGAGTTTTCTGCTGTATAGAAGACAGTTGTTGCGTGTTTTCTGTTGAATTTGTGTATGCGCCTGAAGAATTTACAGAATAATAAATTTTATTTCGTGTGTACTTACTGAAGAGATTTTATTCAATCCTATCGAACCCAGGAAAATGGAACAATACTTTTTGTATATCCACTATCAGTCCATAAATTTTCCTCTCCAACGGTCGGATGCCAGTATACTTAATGCCAAATAAAACCAGGACTTAAAACCTGTTCTCCTAACCTTAAGGTAGAAATTCAACAGACCTCAACCTTGCACTTTGAAGAACTCATATATTTTGCATTTCTCTCTGAGAATTTAATAGCAGATTTTTCGACCTTCTATTAATATTTCCAGATCTATCCATGCAGACGTCATATCATAATTATAAATTCGCACTCTCTGAAATGAAAAGAGCTTCAGAGGGAAATTCTTTTCAGTTATATTTATGTCATTTTTTTAATATTTCTACAGGCAGAAATCCTACATTTGTGTACTCAGTTATATTAAAGATTAAAACTTTTAAAATTTTTTTCACATATAATGAAATGGGAGGTATGATAGAATTTATTTATTTATTACAAACGCCCAGAAGATAGACTCTGACACTATTAGTTCTCTTGCAATACCTCTGAACTTTACAGTTTAAGAACATAAGTGTAGAGAACGAATCCAGATGGGTAGAATCAAAAATTTGATCCTGTCCGCGCAAAGGACATAAGGGAAAGTTTCAAACAGTGAGCCGGTGGAAATAGGCGGGCAAACAGTCGTGGCCTGTAGTAAGACGGAATAGTGCCACAGCCGCATTTCTAGCAAAATCAGGGATGTTCTGTGTGCCCTTAATCAAAGGAGCCCATGACTTGCTGGCAGGCAGAGTCACACATCGCTCTCTGCTTTATCCCAGCAGCATAGCGTCTTTAAAACCCTTTCAGGGGCGCCGTTCGCACAGACCGAATGCCTAAATCTAGTCTTCTTTTCACTTGCATTCAATGTATTTCCGTTAAGTTAACTGAAACTGGCTTGTGACGTAGGTAGTAATAACGACAAGCATTTCGCTTCAATTACTTTACTACGCCACTTTAAACACTTACAAACTACAACTACAAAAAGCAAATATATACAGCGAGTTAGAATGTACATGTTAGAGATGTCAGGACGGCTCGGGTTCACAGCCAACTCTGGCCTACAGAAGGCCTCTCGGACCAGAGAGCTCCGTCTTTCTCACGCTCAAAAACAGCTCTCTCCGTCTCTCAAAAACAGATCTCTCCCCTGGAGTATTGGAGGGTCTTCTTTTTATACGTCGGCGAATTCAAAAGCGTTCTCCGGCGTTTTAAGTGCGCGTAAGTGTCCAAAGTTTATGGGATTCCACATGTCGCTATAGTGTCAAAATCCTGGAGAGCCCTCGAACCACTCAGGTATTTATTACTTGTATAACGTCAGAAATCGCATATTACACAAAATCTATGGCCTCTTATCCGAGAGTTTATGAGACCGCTCAGTTTAACATTTCGCCGATAGATGACAAGTTCATGCTGAGGGGTAGGAACGAGCAACACAGACTTATATAATTACAAGTTCGTGGAGTAATGGAGACAACGTCACAGGCTAGTGCTGCTATCTGTTATCAGTTTAAAGAAGTAAAAACTTTTCAAGATTTTTTACGTTAAAATTATCGAGGATAAAGTCGAGGTTGTTGCACCTAAAAGGGTTAAATCAGGAGCTTTGCCAAATGGAATTTTCAGAGGTCTCTGGAGGACTCTAGGTATGATAGAATAATTGATGGCAGCTGCATAAATTTATGCTAATTAGTTAATAGTGTTTCGCAAGGCCAATTTAAAGAATTGAAAAATAGAGGAAACAGTTTTTTTTTCAATGCGGAGGCACTTTGTCGCGAAGACATTCACCTATAATTCACCGCAGTTTTGTTGGCCATTTTTTATGGGGGCGCCATATAGGCAGACCAGCAGTGCCCCCTATGAAGAGACGACACAGACGGAGGCATTTTAGTGGCGCTTCGCCAGGATTCGATCTGAGCACCCTCAGCACCGAAAACCAGCGCATTGTACCACAATGCCACCACGGCCCATAGAGGAAACAGTATGTCATCTGAAAAATACTGGTGGTTAAGACGTTTTATGTAACTTAATGGAGATTAAGACCATTAGGTTATGAGGGATAGGAGGACGTCCCATTTATAATTTGTGCAAAAAATTTCCATAAGAATTGGGTATTTTTTTGCACTAGGTTTTTAGTATCCTGGGGGAATGAAGACACTAACAGCTGTTTTTGCTACTCTTTCAAAAGTGTATTCAATTCTTCGAAACAAAGAATTCTTGCAGCATTACTTTTCATGTCTGATTTTAGGGGGATTTCATGCAGAATTTTAGGGGGCAGGGATTTTAATTTTAATCTCACAAAAATAAAAGGATTTTTTTAAATTCCTGAATTATAATGAACAATTAGCTTCCAAAACATTGGCAATTTCTTTACCCACGTTGAGTTATATAACCAATTGTTGACATAAAGATAAAGTACAAGTAAAACCAATAACACGCATAAAGTGAAGATAGTTACATAAAATAAAATAAAACATGACCTAGGGATCCACATCCATTCCTGACCCCCCAAAATTTTCTAATTTTTTTAAGGAGTCGAGTGTTAACCAGAAAAAATAAGACGTTCACATTATCTTTCACAAGTAATAATTTTTTTAAATATCCATATTTATATAGAAATAACTTTGTCGAAAGAAACAGTCGGATTCCTTCGAGAATTTAGGATTTCTGCAGGTCTTCTGTTTCTCAAAATAAATTTAACAGTTTCAAGCCATAAAATATTCTTTCATCATGTGTGATGTCTTTGCCCCTAAATAAGAAAAGAGATTCGATCTCACTGAATTGAATGAGCGACAAAACATCTTGGCAACTTGACGATTTTGAAGATTTTAAGCAATCAAGAATAGGGAGAGCTAAAAATAATAGCAGATTGATCACTATCTTCTATCCACAGTAAGATTATTAGAAAGGATGTTGGTATGTACTGTCACGGAGAAAATGGCATTTGTGAAAAGGAAGAATTCGAAAATTACGATCAAGGGAAAAGAAGAGACATTGCAACAAGAGTTGAAAGCTGTTATAGAGCTAGAATATGGCTAGTAGAGTGGAAGAAACATGCCACGGAAGCAATTAAAAAATAATGAGTTAAAAAAGGGGAACGCTCAGCGGGTAGAGAGAGACAGAACTAACGAATGACGTAATTTTCGAGAAAGGGATGTGTTCCAAGACATACTCAACACTTGCGAAAGGTTAGAAGGTAGCGCCCAAATTCAACGAAAGCTGGGGAGCTTGGAGTAACAGGAAAGAGAAATGGCGCGAGAACGTGAAAATATGGAAATAAGCCACTTGGATCCTAATTGGAAGGTGTCCAGTAAATAAGGAGCAGCCCCGGGGCCAATAATAGGGATTCGACCACATAGAAGATAAATTACTGGTTTATAAAGGTTACCAATGCGATACCGTAGGCAATGAATATAATTCTGAGTGTAAAATTATTTTAGATGCACAAAAATAAAGAAAGAATATTGATAGCAGACTCTCAGCCGATTCATAAGCGATCTAGAGAGAGGTGGTGGAGATTATATTTGCCGACGTGAGATTTTTTTGTTGGCCATACCATGGGGAGACGATAAGAAAGACTATAATATAAACGTCAAGTGACACGGAGTCGTGATGACATAAAGCGATAAGCCAACGCCCCGTACTATGATGCTGAGAAACGACAGACCATAAACTGCTGGACGGAGATGTGAAAAAGTGGCGTCACCACCAGTTACCGCATGAAAGAGGACCTCATGAGTAAGTACCCTGAATGCCGAGAACTCCTATGAACCTGCACCTAATCGGAAGCTGAACAACGTGGAACCATCGTGCTGTACATTGTCGATGCTGAATTATACCAACGCACCAACCTCCGAGGAAACGACAGACAATTCACACATAGAGTTCTGCTAGGACAAGACAACTGGAAACAGAACAAGCTGGGTTTAGCATCTGAGATGCCTCGCCCGTTAGATGATCTGTTTCTCGTACCAACAGTGGAACCAATTTAATTATTACCCGCAATACTTGCAGTGTCCAATCGATCATCGGATAGTAACGTGGTTTATGTGTTAGGACGATACTGAGGTAATTAAAGATATACATACATATATATATATATATATATATATATATATATATATATATATATATATATATATATATATATATATATACTGAGCGGCAACTTTATTATGACCACCTGACAATTTTATGCAAATGAGCTATAGCGCCACCGAGGGCGAGAGAACTATAAATAGGGAATGCAGGACAAGTGAACCATCAATTGCACTGTGTTGCTTACGAAGATATGGGTAAAATACTTGATATATCTGAGTTTGAACGCGGGATGATTATAGGCGCTCGAATCCTCGAAAATAGTATGTAAAACGGCTGCACTTGTGAAATTTTCGAGAGCAGCAGTTATTAATGTTTACAGAGAGTGGACTACCGAGCATAAAATCGGGTCTCAACGCCAGGCTTGTGGTCGTCACAGGCTACTGAAAGTAGACTTGCCAGAGTTTTCCAGTCTAACAGAAGAGAAACAGTACGGGAAATAGCAGGGAAATTTAATCAAGGAGTTACCGCGAACGTGTCTGAAAGAACTGTTTGTAGCACATTACACTGTATACGTTATGGAAGCCGACGACCTGTTAGAAAGCCTCTACTGTCTGCCTTGAACAAGAGCAGATTTCTCCAGTTCACAAAAGAGCACAAAGATTGGACAGCAGAGGACTGGAAAAGGATCACCTGGTCCTATGAATCACGTTTATATTTACACCGTGCAGATGGCAGTTTTGCGAATATGGGAATATGGAGAAAACAGCACGAAGCATGGACACCAACTGCATTGCCACAATACTTCAAGTTGGTGGAGGCTATATTATGGTTTCGGGATGTTTTCTTCGCATTGCATGGGTCCTTTGATTCCAATGAAACAACGTCTGAATGCCGAAGGGTATTTAAACGCTATCACCGATCAAGTACACTCTCTTTTGTTAATGGTGTACTCTTCCGGGGAAAGATACGTCCAGTAGGACAATGCACCTTGTCATAATGCTGGCATTTCCTCAGATGGTTCGAAGAGCATGACGGAGAATTTACCTTGCTTCGTTGGCTGCAAAATCGCTAGATATCAATCGAATTGAGAATTTGCGGGATGAGATCGAGCGGTTCATCAGGCAGCTCGATGAAGTATCATCAAATCTTAAGGAATTGGACAGTGCAGTCCATCGGATATGATCTCAGATTCTTCCTACCACCGACCAACATCTCATAGAATCCATGCCAAGAAGAATTCATGTCGTATTAAGGGAAAAAAGTTGGTCCAACATTGTATTGAGGGGGTGGTCATAATAATTTGGCCACTCAGTGTATATATACACTCTGTCAAAAAAATATATACACCCAGAATAAATCGAGCTACTATCACGAAACTTGGCAGAAATGTAGTCTGGTAAGAGATATGCAAATGACTAAAATTTCGAAGCCAATGACACAAGGGTAAGCGCGCTATGCGCATATGAGATGCGCAGCTGGGAGAGTTAAAAAGCATGATTCTCGTGGCATAGGGTTTTTCAAAAAAATCTGTCGACTTGGATGGACTGTATTGTGACTAGAGACGCCTCTGAGACGTAACCGGCGGCAGTACGAACAATTGTCGGATTTTGAGAGGGGTCATATAGTAGGCCTCAGAGAAGCATTTTGGTCGTACAGGCGTATTGGCCGCTACCTCGGTTGGAGCGATATGGTAGTTGCTCGGTGTTGGCAACATTGGATCACGGAAGGGATAGTCTACCGTCGCGGAGGGTCAGGCCGTCCCAGGAACACAAATGCGCTCGAGGATCGCGCAATCATAAGAGCGACCACGTCCACACCAACAACGTCGCTAGAATCGGTTCGACGCCATTTACCACCTTCCAGACATCCGGTGGTATCAAGGGAAGCCATTCGGAGACGACTAGGCAAAAGTAGGTATAATGAGCCTACGTTAATTAAGACGTCTACCACTGACCCCAGATCGTAGGCAGTGTCGAACTGATTTTTGTCGACCTCGGGCAAGATGGTGTGTGAACGACTGGAGTCGTGTGATCTTTCCGACAATTTTCAATGGGATTTTGATCAGGAGTATTCTCAAGCCAAAACAAAACTTTAATACCAGATTTTGTCAGTGTAATGGAGAATTTGAGGACTGAAACAGTCTATTTTGAAGAAATTATGTTGAAGCGGGATCAGTCTATCTAATAGAATAATGGAGGCGATTAACGGCACAAGTCTCTATTGAGAGATGACGAAGAGGATCCCAATCAGTCTTATACAAGTTGAGACATTAAATCTAAATTGTATATCTTAATGAAGTGTCCCGAAGATAAATTGGAGGAGTTGGTGACCAAAAGAAGGTTTCGGAATAATATGAAGAGATCGATGGTTCCTCAGCACTTCGGTTGAAATTAACACTCACTTACGGCCAAATCGATACATGATGATAGTGGAATGCGCTGCGCAATAACTCCTATAGTAAGGTATTTGTTGGAAACTGTGGATGTAGAACCGGGACCTTTATATATACGGCTGACTGCTTAAAAATTGTCCCAAGACATCAGGAGATGTACAATGCTACAGATAAAGTTCTTTAAGGCACGAAATAGTACTGCAGTAGGAGTCCCCTAGTTCGGGAGGCTTGAAAGTGGTGTCGGCGCACTGCATTCAGGATCGGGACACAAGAAATTATGATCGTCTGCTTAATAGTGGAGTGCGTTTATCACAATAACCATAGGAACATCACCGTCATCATCTTAAATAAAGCTGAAAGCAGCTGGGAACTAAAATAATCTGCCAAGGTCTCTTTTTTTAAATAACAAGTAATTTATTCGGTATCAGTAAACATGGATCCAGTCTTGAATACAATGGAACAACTATTTACAACGTAAGATCTCAGTTCACAACATTCGCAAAGTGAAAAAAGGGAAGCTCGAAGTTTGCAGGAGCTTCTATGCTGGCTGACCGTTTAGGTCAAAAGTGAACAACAAAATGATATGATAAAAATAGCCCCCAATACAGTCGAGGCCAGTGGCCAAGAACTGAAGGGGTGCTTAAACGTATACCATTTAAAGAAAAACTTCTCTCTTAGCTAAAAAAAATGGCTCACTGATATATATTTTTTCTCATCGCTGGACAGAAGTGCAAACAAGGAAAGCGAGAGTTACAATAGCGAGAAATATGCCAATTCAACAAAAAGCGGACCACCCGTCCGAGGCGTACGGGAAATTACCTCAGAGCGGAGGAAAATAGACAGTAATAAAAACGCGAACGCTTGATAGCCAAAAAAATAACCCGGCATTGCCGATACCTCGCCAAGAGGAGAACATTCGAGCGCACCGCAAAAATTGAGGCCGTGAATGGTCTTGACCCGATATTACGAACTTCGCGCCTCTGCTCGATTGGTTGAACCAGGGGAGAAAGACTTTACTCGGAAAGCGTTTTCTCGCCAAGCTGACGAACAAGTTCATTCGTGGGAAAATTTTGCGAACAAGGGTGGCGAGAGACAAAACTTTTATCCCTACTTTAAACCGATTTCGACAAAGGCAAGTTGGATGTTCACAAGAAACACCCTGCAATTACCAGCCATAAAATGTGCATTTTAGACAAACTTAACAAGGGAATCAGGCAACTAACACCTGGCTAAGCAATTTACAGTAGAAGCTTTTACGGTTTAAGAGAAATGGGCAACGGCTAAATTCTCAAGAACACACACGTCGAGGGAACGGTATAGAAATTACACTATTTTATTTTATGGAACAACTATTCAGAATTAGAGATTTTATATTAATTTAACGTCCGTTACTAGCTCAACCAAATTAATTATTTCTGGAATGAATTCCTCGCTACAGTCAGATAGGCATGCACCTAAAGCGGGAAAAACGGGGAAAATTATTTTTGTATATCCATTATGTTGTGGATATTGAAACCTGGAAATGAAACAACAAAATCATATATGGATAAGTTAATCGTGCTTTCTCATTTACCTACATAGATCGGAAGGTAAGAGGTATGTTCAGGGATATAAAAGTGAAGATTATCATACAGATTGCGTATCGCGTACTGTGAAATTCCCAACGAGTAAAATGGTCTGAGGATGAATAGCCAGCAAAGGGGTTGGACACGTGAAACTTATTACTGGAACTGTGAATGCGTCAGTTTATACCCAAATATTATAGGAGTGTTTAAAGCCAGCTATTTGGGATCCTTTTAAAGTTGCTGGAAGTTGCATTTTTCAACAGGACTCTGGACCCTGTCATAGAGCAAAATCGGCAGTTATAAGGAGCCGACATCCCTTAAGACGCCTACCATTGACCCTACATCATAGGCAGTGTCGATTGGACTTTTGCCAACCTGGAGTGTGCCGACCTGGACAAGCTGGAGTGTGACCGACTGGAGGCGTGTGATCTTCAGCAATGAATCCCGATTCAGTCAGGCCACCCGGGCAGGCGACCGGTCTGATCCGGCATTTTTTGTCGAAAGGCATACGGCGATTATACAAGGTGTGACAGTGTGGGGAGCGATTTGTTGGGACACACGATCATCTCTAGTCAGGAGTCGCCTCTAGGAGCTTTGATGGCACGCATACATCCTAGTCGCCTCTAGGAACTTTGATGGCACGCAGTTACGGTGACGAGATTTTAACTCCAGTTGTACTGCCTATGCTATCAATTCACCCAGGTGGCATTTATCAGCAAGACACAGCTCGTCCACATACTGCGACTCTCCCAACAATGTCATCAAGGATATGACGTACTCCCATGGCCTGCCAGGTCCCCAGACCTCTCTCCAATAGAGCACATCTGGGATGTGCTTGGAAGGCAACTGCAGTCGTCCCGGAATACGGGTGAATTAACTGCCCAGTTGCAAAGATTATCGCATAATCTTCCGCAGGAAGTCATAGGTGAACTCATTGATTCGATGCCACGCCATGTTTTGACTTGTTTAGCTGACAGAGGTGGATTTACTACTTACTGATTTGTAACATTTTTCATGCCATATCTTCTTAATAAAATGGTCTGTTCTCCTGAATTTGGAATCAGTTGCTTGTGTCCTCATACACTACATACGTGTGAAGGTTCGTGATAGCAGGTCGTTCCCTTCTGGGTGCATATATTTTTTGTGACAGACTGCATTTGTCTATCTATCTATCTATCTATCTATCTATCTATCTATTTATATATACAGTGGTACCTCGCCATACGAATGTCTCGACTTACGAGTTTTTCGAGATATGAGCATTCTCTTGGCAGATTTTTTGCTTCGAGTTACGAGTTATAATTCGGGTTACGAGCAAGCTTCGGATACCCCACCGATAGTTTGCGCAGCGAACACCATGTCACGTGCTCATCAAACGAGAACCCGTGAAGCATATAATATTAACAACCTTTATGTACAATTATTATACAATTTTATATTATTCTAAAACTACTATCCAGTCTTAAACCAAGAGATTAACACTCAACAATTATCATCCGGGCTGCTTGCTATGCACACACTTGAGTCGCCATCCGAAACCGAACAGGGTCCAAACTCTCTCACATAGAAATTGCTTCAATTCCCTCCCACACACTGAAACACCCATGGGGTCTACGGGATGGGATGACCTTGGCTAAAAATCAAACAATAAGATTTAATTATTCAATTCAGCCTTTCTCCTCCTCTTCCATCAGCATCTTCAAGACTGATCTACAAGGTAAATGTTGTACATTACACTTAATAATACAAGATTATTGCAGTACATTCTATTGTATTGCGTTTTTATACAATGTTCATCATTTATAAGCACATTTTTCTTATTTAAAAACATGCAACCAAAAATTGCTGTATTTCGGGGGGGGGGGGGCGGAGCGACTTAATGAGATTTCCATTCATTTCAGTGGGGAAAATTGATTCGAGATACGAGTATTTCGAGTTACGAGCTCCGTCATGGAACGAATTAAACTCGTAAGTCGAGACACCACTGTATATATATATATATATATATATATATATATATATATATATATATATATATATATATATATATATATATAAGTATATATTTATATACTTTGAGAAAAATACTGATACTTTCACTTTAGGAAGTGCGCTATTACGTTTTACTTTATAAAAGTTACAGAAGAATATTTTAAACTATTAAAAAAAACTAAAAACACTTATAATGATTTTCCCAGATAATTTCAAAAGATCAATAAGAGATACAGTTAAAAAGTTCCTCTGGACATAAGACATTTTAAAAACAGATGTGCAGCTTAATTAGAAGAGTTCTATAGATGAAAAAGATGGAGTTAAAAGTAAAGAATAAAGCAGTCATTGTTCCGATCAGTTTAATTCTTTTTCAATGCACATACCTTTAGGCGCGGTAGAAAATGCCTGAAGCCAAAAGATCTTCAATGTGGTTTATTGTTTAAAGAATCCGAACAATAGGCTTTCCTAGAACGATTGCCAGCTCCAGTTTAATTCTTTTTTATATTTTGTCTGTTTTGTTCAATATTGCAGTAAAAATAGTAAAATATGTAAAATTTATTGATTTTGTTCGCTTATTTATAAAGCATTATGCTTTGAGCATTAATATGTATGCAAAATATCACAGATATATTATGTCCTTTTGTTGCATTTAAATAAAGGTATTATTGTCAATACGTTCAACGTATCAGGATATTTTTAAATGGAAAATGTTGGTTTAGAAATCTAAAGATTTTCTTGTTGTTTTACTAAAATTCCATGTATTTAACTATTTAAAACTTTTTTTTATTTCAGTGACGTCTTTAATAAAACTGTCAATTAAACGTCTTAAACTACTTTCAAAACAACATATGCAAATTTCCATCTATTCCTTTTTGTTGTCTGTAATTTTTGATATTTTGCGATATGTTGAACAAAGGATTTTTGATTGTACGCTTGTTTAAAATTTGACAATTTTGTTTTCCCGATAGAAATTTAATTGATTCCTGAAAAACTAAAACTTTCAGAACAGTGATGTAAAGGAAACAATTGAATACGTCACATTCTTTTATCGAGTTTTATAAATTGTTACGCCCGGAATTAGCAAGAACGTTAGAGAAATATGAATTAATCTATTAGATATATATTTTTCTTTAAAATACGGTGTCTTATTCTTATGGTCGGTTGATTTGGATTTACAGGCTCAAGGCCCAGAAAGGATAAGCTGAGCTGTGTGTTGTTTTTATTTTACACCTTACAAATTTCGACAAATGTGACGAATGTGAATATTAGTTCCTCAATTGGATTCATATTGTGGAAAAATAGTAAACGTGATTGATATCATAAAAATCTGAAAGATTTTTTTCTTTTTCATTTTTTTCTGTAAAATAAATAGGGAGAATGTCCCAAATATCGCCCCTGTGCCTAATATCGCTTATTCGTGTTTCTAAAGTATGATTCGAGGTATGTATGAGAAAATGCAGTAACTTCTTAGTTCTGGGCTTGTACTAACAGCGGCGATAGCGACAACGCTCTATTCACTGACAACATAAACTATCTGGCGTCTGAAGTTGTTTTGGCTGTTGTCTTCGCAAACTTAGGCTCCAAAGAATCAGAATCCAGTGAATGACCAGGTAGGTGCATACAAATTCTAATTTTGTTTATACCATTTGAAAGTGCATTAAACAGAGACTTTGGTAGCATCGCCTTTTAACAGGTGCTCCTAATTTTGCCTGGTAGGCGGTAAGAGGAACAGGGGTAGGCGATATTAAGAACTGCTCTGGAGTTCACTGGAAATTTTAATTTTTCCAATTTAGCTGCATAACTTAAACTGGCACTGGTTTTGGAGCTGGTTGATCTCAGGATACCAAAGTAAATAGTTCCTAGGGATGTTCTTTGAGTTTCCAGCCTAATCAGAATCTAAAAAGTGGATGAAATGTCGAAAGAAACTTTAGATTAGGCGATATTTGGGACACCTACCTTATACTTATATTACAATCGTATTAAATTATTCATAGGATCTCACATTCATACATGCATAGTTTTATAATTCACATAACAATATGCTTGAAGGAAGTACTATACTTTTAGATGCTGGATAAACTGAAGTGTAGAAATGAAATATAATTTTTTGAGGGACCATATACAATTTCATGAAATACAATTCTGGTACAGATTTTGCTAAGCAGTAGATGACATTGATAAAGATTCATGCTACGCATGGACAAAGATACATTTGAAGCCTGGTATAAAGGTCACAAGTCAAAAACAGTGATTTTGAGATATTTGTTATTATTGATTTTTTTAAAAATGACTGGTATAAAAGGCTTAATTCTATGAATTTTGTATACAAAATTACATTTCTTTGTACAAAACTCAAGTCGAAATCATAGTTCTGCAATTTGTATAAAAGCTAATAACTTTGTATATTTAAATCAATGTTTTTGTCTTAAGCCCTTTGTAGTGGGTATCAAAGATATATTAGTTAAAGTACGGAAAAGTATTAAAAATCTAACCAATACTAAATCTAATAAAACATGTTCATATAGAACCTATCATATGAAGCAATGAAGCTGGTAAATAAACATTTTATTTTTATGTTTAATTTGTTTGAAATCAAAACTACAGTAATATACCTTGAACGATTTATATTACAATGAAGATCTATTATATTTCTTAAATATAAACGAAAAGAACATTTTCATGTTTGACTTTGTGTCACGGTTAAAGAGTGACATTGTATAGAGCAAAAGGATAATGAATAAACCTTTGAAAGATGTCGGAAGATGAAACGAACAGGGGAGAAAGAATAGACCATAGAAGAGGTTAAAATAGAACATTGATGAATACAGGGATGAATATGCGGTGGATTTATCTAGATCCTGAAGAAGTAAAAAAGGCAATTATGGTATGAAAAGAAACGCCGCAAGGTGACGTCCAGATGGTCCAGGTGGGACAAGCCATTATGCAACGGAAAAGAGATTACAGATGGGGAAACGTTTAAAAAGAAAAATAAGTCTTTAAGAAAGAGGAAGGTGAATAGAGAAGCATGAAAGACGGGAGAATATATATGACTTAGCCGAAATAATAAGAACATGTAAGCAAGATGACAGCGGAAAGATCAGATGTAGTCCCGAGAAGGGTGGTGATATTGAGATGAGGATACACGCCTTCAGCAGGATGGGATGGATACTTCCAAAAAAAATAAGGGTCCAATCAAGAGAATATAGGAGGAGTTAGCGGCGGAAGAAAAAGGTATAAAAAAGAAGCAAGATGAGGATTACAGACAGAGATTTTGTTTTGGCTAAGAAGGATGACTGAGAGCCCTGATACGTGACGGCAGCCTGCCCAGACGGATGACAGAGTGATCGTGGAACGAGGCGACGCCCGACAATCTTACCGGTCGACGAAAGAATGACTACCAGCTCCCAGGGGACCTAATGAAGGCCGGTCAGACATCAGCAACCTGCTAGACTCCCCGCCTGATCCGTAGCCGTGTGAGGTACAACGTGATTCCAGACGCGTGCCGCTATCTACAAATGAAACGTCAGTGAAGGTACGTGTGGCAGTCAATTATTGATCCAATAATACTGTGTTTGCCTATCTACTGCTCATTCATAATGAATTAAATAATACCTCAATGATGAATAAGTTAATCATATGTAATTGAGTAAAATGAAGTCCACGTATAGATATTGAAAAATATAAGAATTGAATAAGGTATTTAAGATAATAAATATGATGTGTATTGTAATGTATTTATATGTGTTTTGTTTGTTTAATAAACCTATCCATTACAATTTCAATCAGATGATTAGATTATTTTACAAACACAACGCAATTCAAGAATATGAGACTAATTGGTCAAGCAATCAGATAGTATGTTAAATAATTTATATATTGGTAATAAACCCAAAATTAACTACCTTGAACATAACCATTTAATGAGCAAGAGTAAAACATTATAGTTATTGCGGTACTTTCTCCAAACAAACCCACCCAGAATACTTTGCGATTTCTGACAGGTCTTTCTTGCATTATCAAAAAAAGGGTTTTTTACCTATTTCCAAATTTATCGTTTTTATTTTTCAATTACCAATTTAAAGCTAACTTTGTCAACCTGTAATGTAAGTGAACAAGTTTTGTCAGCATAATTTTGTGGCATATTGTTATATAAAAAATTCTTTGTGATCGCAAACGTGTAATCACTCCTCATCTCTTCCATTGAGACATAAATAATCTTTGTAAATATTGCTTAAATATATGATCTCACTATTACTGACCATGATTTCTTCCAATTTGCAGACTCGTTCTAAATCATACTCTACATTCTGACCTGTCTAAAGTTATTAAATTTGATAAGGTATAAGTACATCGAAAACAAAAAAAATTAAAAACAAAAATTAAAAATTAAAATTAGAAAATTGAAAACAGACATTCAAAACACTTTTTCCAACAAAATGAACAAATGTGTTTACATATACACACTAGCTGAAAACCCGCACTTCGCAACGGAGTACATTCAAATTAAATACAAAGGTCAATGTATGCAATTAATGTCATATATATATATAATAAATACGGTGGTCAATGTATACAATTAAAGTTAAAAAAACAAAAAAAATATATTTATAAAAAAAATCGTAAGAGATATTTTTATAGACAAAATAATGTAAAAGAAAATATTCAAATTAAATCTAATAGTTCATAATAAAGAATGAAGTACATTTAATATAATACAGTTTGAGGAACATATCTTTTACAGTATTTTAATATTTTTTTGGATAATGTCCAATTGTCTTCCGCATTAGGAAGGGAAAAAATATTTTTTTCTCTATTTCATTCTTATGGACGTGACGATAAAATTATTTAAAGTGCCAGAAAAAGAAATCACGTGATCAACACTTAATAAATTAAATTCGAAAAATTAATCTTTAAAAATTCAGCAAAAATCATAAATTGGAGGTAAAGATTCAATAAAGATTTCATTTTAAAGGAATTTTTATGATCTTTCTTGTGATTTAAATTTTATAACCCTCAAATTATTATTTTAAATGCAAACTTAAAACAATTTACTAAAACAGCTTAAAAATTTAATTCTAAAATATCTAAGAAGAATTTTTCAAAAATCTTTCTTACCGTACCCCTACACTATAAGAAGAATCGTCATGCAAAATTTCAGCCCTTTAGGTCCAGAGGTTTGGTCTATGCGTTGTATGTCAGTCAGTGAGTCAGTCAGTTACGGAACTGTTTTATATATATAGATAACTTTCATTAAAAGAATCCGCGATAAGTTGCGGAGACTTGGCTGCTCTTCATAGAGCAGCTGCGGAGACTTGGCATATCTCTTCTGAGACTTGGATGTCACCTACCTGTATTTTGTTATTTAACTTTCCTCTTTTGTTGTTGAGGGACACTATTCTTCTTATTGTTAACTTTGCTTAGAAAATCATTCACTTGAGTTTGTTTCAAAGCTATGCAGTTTCTCTGATACACTAACTACCAATGCAACACTCGATTATAACGACTTTCTTAAATTCAGTCACGCCATGAGAATGAAACTTCTAATTTGAAATGACATTGGGGAGATGGAAGCTAGCTTTTATTCTCTTAGCGAGTGTACTGTTCAGCTGCGGAATTACTGTTCAGCTGCAAATTAGCAATTCTATTCTACTTTTGTCGTTGTAGTGTATGGAAGCATGGAAAATGTTTATTCAGTTTTCTTAATTAACTTTTTCATTCCTGATTATAATGTTCTGGTTATACGTATATAATGGTGAAACGGATGCATTAATAAGTTTTAATTAAAAAATCATTTTTATATTAATAGCTATATTTCTTTGAATAACTTTGATTTTACGTTGAATTTTATAGATAACCCTTCAGCGGGGGCGTCCGTGTACAAAGTGCAACATTTTAGTAATTTTGAGTGGTTTTTTTTTTACATGTAAGGTTTGAATGTTCTAAGCAGTTTCTATTTATAGATATACCCTGTCTAATGCAGGTCTGATTTTCTGACCCTTTTATTCCTTTCCATTCAATGGTAGTCGTTATTTAATCGTGGTAAACCAGCGATTGTACAAGATTACAATACGACAAAAGCAGGAGTTGATGTACTAGATCAAATGTTCAGCTATTACATGGCATCCTACATATCACGAAGATGGACAATCTCATTGTTTTTTAGGTTTTTGGACATAACAGGAATCCATTCGCAAGTTGTCCTTAGACCTAATAAACCGGACAGTTTTGAAATAAGGGGATTGTATCTGGATTCTTTGACCTTGAATTATATATATATCTCAATATTATAAACATTTTATATCTTGTCATAAAACTCAGAATTATTATTTTCAATTTGAATAAATAAAGATTATTACAAAAGAAATAATCAATGTTGAAAGAGACGTTGCACTCTGTGCCTCGCACGCCTGCCGGTGTTCCAAAAATTGGCAAGCCCGCTGAAGGGTTAAGATTTGAAAATTATTATTTTTGCTTTTAGATTATTTTAGAAGAAATGGTTGCAAGCATTGATCAATAGGGAAATCAACATATTTTTGCGTTTCCCATTTTTATACAAATAGTTTAATTTCTAAAATTCTGCATACCATTCAGTTTATGAAAAGTCCTCCCTCTGTATCACAATGATCTTAACTATATATCTCGCATGTCTATTGTTACTTCTCCACATTATCAAACATCCAAAAAATAAGTTCTTTAGGTGTCAGGGAATAAAGACTTCTGGATTTGAAAATATTGAGCTGATTGAATTTTAGCTCTAGAGAATATTCGAGTAACTCCATTCTGTTCGGAGAGATAACGAATTCAGGATTCCCAAAGACATTTCTCTGCTGAGAATTAGGATTTTTTTTTTATATACAGCCTGTCAAAAACGAATCCAGTTTTAAACTAAATCTTGAATGGAATCAGTGCGCAGTGCTGTATGTTAAAATATAAACTGAAAAAAAAAACAGTATTGACATTTAAGTTGATATTTTTTTAACTGCTTTTAAAAGTGTTAATTTCTTTCATGCTTTTTTATTACTTTTGAGCTATCACTGTATAGAAAAATTTAAAAATTCAATAATCAAAAATAGAAATTTGAATCATACGTATATTTTCTATATGAACTAATTTGATTTCTATTTTATTACTAGCTGAATAACTATGCTTCGATACGGTGTACATTGTAGGAAAATTACAATTAAAATATAATGAAATTGCTTTTTAGAGGATTTCCTTATAAACGATATTTTTTGATTCTTCATTGGGGAAAACCAATATTACCAGGCTCGTCCGCAAACTTACGCATGAGAAAGCTATGTAAAACTGACCGTGGGAGAAACAAATTTCTCTTAAATATACGCCAGAGTATTTTAACATTTGGCCTTGAGACTTATTTATTGTCATGGTGAAGCATACTTTGAGGGGAAATCGCAGTCTCTTAATCTCAAAGGGGAGGTCATTGGGTATTAGAGGAATGCGTGGGACGAACACTTTTTCTCCTTGAGCACACCCAGTTAAAATAATGGCTTCGATTAAATTGTTATGCAGGGCTTTGACTTGCAGTCTAGAGCTATTACACAATTTCGGTTGTTTTAAATTCTGAAGGGGCATGACGTTATGTGCCCTTCAGCAAAGAGAACTTATAGTATGGAAGACCCGGTGGCTTAAGGGAATTTAAAAACTCCACCGGATAGTTAAGGGCATCATCTGAATTACTGACAGTGTCTACTGACTGTTAAAATTTCAGCCCTTTAGGTCCAGAGGTTTGGTCTGTGCGTTATCCGCCAGTCAGTCATGGAACTGTTTTATATATATACTAGCTGAAAACCCGTACTTCGCTACGGAGTACATTCAAATAAAATACAACGGTCAATGTATGCAATTAATGCCTATATATATATATATATATATATATATATATATATATATATATATATATATATATATATATATATATATATATATATATATAAATCGTAAGAGATATTTAGCCAAAAGTATGTATAAATACATTATAATAAATACAACGATCAATGTATGCAATTGATGTAAAAAAAACTAAAAATATATATTTATAGAAAAATCGTAGCGGATGTTTTTATAGACAAAATAATGTAGAAGAAAATATTCAAATTAAATCTAATTGAACATACTAAAGAGTATAATACAGTTAATATAGTACAGTTTGAGGAACATATATTTTACTGCATTTTAATATTTTGTGGAATAATGTCCAATCGTCTGCCGCATTAGCAAGAAAAAAACATATTTTTTGTCTTTTTCGTTGCTAAGCATGTGACGATAAATTTATTTAAAGTATCAGAAAAATAAATCACGTGATCAGCATTTAATAAATTAAATTCTAGAAATAAATCTTTAAAAATTCACAAAAAATCAGAAAATGGAGGTGAAGATTAAAAAAAGATTTAATTTTAAAGAAATTTTTTTGATCTTTCTCGTGATATATATTTTATAACCCTCAATTTATTATTTCGATGCGAACTGAAAAAAAGTTACTAAAACAGCTTAAAAATTTAATTTAAAAAAATCTAAAAAGAAGTTTAAAAAAATCTTTCTTAGTGCATCCCTCCACTATAAGAAGAATCGGCATGCAAAATTTCAGCCCTTTAGGTCCAGCGGTTTGGTCTGTGCGTTGTATGTCAGTGAGTCAGTCAGTTACTGTTTTATATATATAGATAGATTTACAAAAAATCAGGCATTAACATTTACGGGCAAATACTGAAAACATGACTGCGCATTAAATTATTTATTCTCTTGTTCCAAGAAACTAGACGGGGTAGACATGGTAACAGAGTCTTTCTTTCCATCGGTCCATCGGAACAAGTGTTTAACTGTGTTACCTAGGGGGTATTTAAAAAGTATCCACCGCTCACCTCTGCCATACAGTTTTCATTGTCTATGTCAGTTTTCATTTAAAGTACATATTTTTATTCTCTTTACAAGGATTATGTTCAACTGAACTTCAAAGTTTATTGATACACAACGTTATATGTTTTTAAAAAATCGAATCAATAGTTTATCATGCTCCCACGATGAGTCAAACATACGAATTCTTTAAATCGCATGTACAAACAACTGTTAAAATTTTCAAATTTACAAAACCAGTGACTCGTTAAAAGTTCTACTATCTAGACTAGTTCTGTATTTTGAATGGTGATCATCTTGTTACATAATTTTTACAAAGGGAAGACTATTAGTTCAATGGCAACTTAATTTTATATCATGCCATTTTTTAATACAAATTAATGTTGTCGATCACATAGATTTATAAAAACATAATAAACGTCTGTGACCCATTAATAATTTATTGTTCAGACTAAAATAATGGTTAAAAATTAGTTAACGTGATAAAAATGGTAGATATGAAGAACATGATACGGTCATAATACGTTCGCCAACTGCGGGGATATGGCGCCAAATGTGGTTTATACTGTATATAAATTTCGTGAAACCTGGCTTAAGAAAATGAAATGACACGATCGAAAATCGATAATTTTACCGAAGATAGCAATTTAGTCGTAAAATCAACGTATATATTTTCCACCCATGCCTTTAAAAAATTAATACACATGTAGATATAGAGATATAAAACATAGTAAATGTCAGTGACCCAATAATAATTTATTATCTAAAGTAAAATTTTGTATGAAATTTAGTTAACGAATAGAGAAATGGTTGATATAAGATCATGATTCGCTCACAATATTGTCGCCAACTGCTGCGATGTGGCACCAAACGTGGCTTATACTGCACACACACACACACACATATATATATATATATATATATATATATATATATATATATATATATATATATATATATATATATATATGTATATATATATATATATACATATATATATATATATATATATATATATATACATATATATATATATATACATATATATATACATATATATATACATATATATACATATATACATATATATACATATATACATATATATGCATATATACATATATATACATATATACATATATACATATATACATGTATACATATATATATATATATATATATATATATATATATATATATATATATATATATATATATATATATATATATATATATATATATATATATATATATATATATATATATATATATATATATATATAAATTTCGTGAAACCTGGCTTAAGGATCTTATCCCTGCTCTTACAGTGGTACCTCGACTTTTTCGAGATACGAGCATTCTCTCGGCAGATTTTTTGCTTCGAGTTACGAGCAAAAATTCTGGTTACGAGCAAGCTTCAGATACCCCACAGCTAGTTTGCGCAGCGAACGCCATGTGCTCATCAAATGAGAACATTAGAAACATAATATTTACAACCTTTATGTACAGTTATTATACAGTTGCATACATATTATTCCAAGAGTACTATCCAGTCTTAAACCGAGAGATTAACACTCAACAATTATCACCCAGGGCAGTTTGCTCTACCCACCCTTGAGTCGCCCTCCGAAACCAAACAGCGCCCAACCTCTCTCGCAGAGAGATATCTTAAATTCCCTCGCCCTCACTGGTACTCGCTATGCGTTCTAGGGGATGGCGTGACCTTGGTCCTAGTATCAAAAACCCTCCCTCTTCTACGGATACTGAGAAATCGATCTTCGGATTCCTAGAAAGAGGAATTTGAATATTATATCCCAGTGACGATGCAACAATCGTTCAGCTTCCGTGTCTCCTTTTAAGAGGGTAGCTCTTTATATAAGTGAAAGCTAGAAAAATGTGTCGAAAAGATCAAAAATCAGCGAATAACATTTAAATTTTCAGTTCAGCTTTTCTCCTCCCCTTTCATCAGCATCTTCAAGTCTGATCTCCCAAGTAACTGTTGTGCCTTACACTTAATAAAACATGTTTAATGCAGTGCATTCTATTTTATTGCTATTTTTATACAACGTTTATCATTTATAGGCAAATTTTTCTTATTTAAAAACATGTAACCAACAATTGCTGTGTTTGGGGGGAGCCTGGAGCGAATTAATAGCATTTCCATTCATTTCAATGGGGGAAATTGATTCGAGATGAGAGTATTTCGAGTTACGAGCTCCGTCATTGAACGAATTAAACTCGTAAGTCGAGGTACCACTGTATTATTATTAGAACAAAACTATGCAATGCCCCTGCGGCTTTAGGTTAACCCATAGAAGATGATATATACAACTAAAATGTTACAATTGTAAAATTTTTGCTTATTCATAAAATGTTCCGGGCATTTCCAAGTTGAATTTTAGAGGATTTTCTCTCCTCCTTTAGAGGACTCCTTTAGTCCTCGATTAGAGGACTCCTTTAGTAACTCCTTTAGTGGACTCCTTTAGCCCTCCATTAGAGGACTTCTTTAGTAACTCCTTTAGAGGACTCCTTTAGCCCTCCATTAGAGGACTCCTTTAGTAACTCCTTTAGAGGACTCCTTTTGTCCTCCATTAGATGACTCCTTTAGTAACTCCTTTAGAGGACTCCTTTAGTCCTCCATTAGAGGACTCCTTTAGTCCTCCATTAGAGGACTCCTTTAGTAACTCCTTTAGAGGATTTTCTCTTAATTTGCCCAAAACCTGTTTTTTTTTTGAGAGAGATAAAAACAATTTATTTATTTTCTCTATTTTTTTTTCTTTTCTACCAAATAAAGTTATGAAATAAACAATGTACATGCATCTTCTTTAAGTAAATTCACATTTTTAAGCCAAACACCATCTTTTCTTCTGCAAATATCTTTTGTTAAGAGTTGTTGAATTCTTTCATGCATGCTATTATTAAATAAACAGCATGTTTTATCTCGTTTAAGTGAATTTTATCAACGGGAAAAAATTAGATTAAATTTAAAATCAAAAGAAGTTTTTATTTGCCCTAGATATTTGAATTCTTTTGAAATATGTTTTTGTTTCACATAGGTTGTTTTATGAAGTGTGGAATGAAATTAATCATATACGGCGATAAAAAAAAAATATATATTTAACTTCAGTCTTGGATTCGTTAATTTTATTTTCAAGTTGTTTAGCATGTAAAAAGTCTAAAATTGTTCAACTTATCTTATAACAAAGAGCAAATTGTGCGTGAAAACTTGTTTCTTCATTTTTTGAAAATTTAGTTTAAAAAATATGAGTTCTCTTCGAACTACAAAGATGGCTTTTTAAAAAGGCAATATTCAACAAAAATTTGAGAGAATGAAAATCCATCAAAATCAGCGGACTATTGAACAGGATGAGTACTTTGCTTTATCTTCTATATATATAAAACAGTTCCGTAACTGACTGATTCACTGACATACAACGCACAAACCAAACCACTGGACCTAAAGGGCTGCAATTTGGCATGGCGATTCTTTTTATAGTGTAAGGATGCACTAACAAAGATTTTTGGAAAAATTCTTCTTAAATTTTTTCAAAATAAAATTTTTAACTTAAAAAATGTTGCTAAAACAGCTTAAAAATTTAATTTAAAGAAATCTATGAAGAATTTTTCAAAAATCTTTTTTATGGCACCCCTACACTATAAGAAGAATCGCCATGCAAAATTGCAGCCCTTAAGGTCCAGCATTTTGGTCTGTGCGTTGTATGTCATTGAATACACACGTTCACAGTTACGTTCACAGTTATTTATATATATAAAACAGTTCCGTAACGTTCACAGTTACGGAACTGTTTTATATATATAAATAAATATGATGATAAATATAGATAATTATTAATAGGTTAAATTCGATAAAATGTTAATGGGTACCACTCACGTTCTATTATTCTTTCTGAGTAGAAAAATGTAGTAATGTGATAAGAAGGACATAAAGAAAATTTCCAATGAGGTAGAGTAGTCATATTCAACCCTTTCTTTTCTGTCGGTCCATATGCATATGTTAGCTAGGTTACTGGAGCCACAACATAGTGCCCAATACCCCATAATATAATAATGCAAAAATAAAAGTGAATATTCTAAATGTATTCAAACGTTTATAGAGATGGCTTACTTCTACCCTAATTAGGGTATATGTACGTATATTGAAGTGGCCCTCTAATGAAGTATAAACAACACTTAAAGATATATAACAAATTTTATTCTTCGCTTGACACATATACTTGCGTTTCAAATCACGACCAGTACAACATGTATAAACACTGTGCAAGTAAATACAGTTCGAAATACACACAAATATAAACACTATGCAAGGAATATTATTTCAAAAATACTCACAAAGTACTCTAAAGTCAAACCAGCGATGCTGCTGAGTAATCTTATTGCTACGACCACAAATAACCTCCGCATATCGGATTGGCAAGACCTCGCCAATCCGATAAGTTTTAAGGCAATCTAGCTAATCGCCACAAGCGGCAACTCGCATAAATCACTACAAAAAAATTAGACTGATGCCTAACCTGGCTACTCGGCATTAATAGTAACCGTCTATGCTGATTTTAGCATAACTTTGCAGCTTCTTTGTATTTATGCGACTATAATGATCGATTATTTTTAATCGATTCTTAGGTAGACCTTACACGTTTATTTAAAAATGAGTTTGATTTTTTTTTTTTATGTTGAGACAAACTTTTGACAAACTTAGACAAATCAGGTTTATACTTACTACAGTGGAATCTCGATCGATCGTTTTCGGATCCATCGTTTTTTCGTATGTGTCGTTCATTGTATCCAGTCCCAACGATCATATTGCTGTGTTATGTTTTTCCGCATCTATCGTTTTCCCGCATCTACCGTTCATTTCAATCGGTCCCTTGCAAAACGATAGATCGGGATTCCACTGTACATACTAATCTGGACGTGGTGGTCCAGTTGACAAAGGCAACTAGCCAATGACCTACACATCACTGATTCGATGCCTGTTGCTGATAAAACCTCCGACGTGTACACTGATAGCAGCTGGTGCACGGGAAAAATGTGTCGTAGCTGCAATGTCCTCCAAGTTCCCAAAATTACCTCTGGAGGGGCGGAGTTAAGTCTTCTGGTCTCGTCACTTGACTCGGTTAAAAATTACGGGACTGGTCCTTTAGCCAAGTCGGACTCCGACCTTTGTGGTGCTAATTCAAAACAGGAGCCGCCCCTTTCTGCCCAGTTGCCTATCAGGACCTGGTGAATGGAACCTCCAACCAGGGGACATTAGCAGCAACAACAACAATACTTACTACTCTCAATACCTCATCAAGGTAAGAATCGGTAAGTTGATTTATATACACATCCTTCCCATCTTTCCTTTTGGAATTGGATGATTTACAGAGATACGTTGATGTGAACAACGTTAGCAGCAGGTGGCACATTTTTGTCCAGTTTTGTATTTTTCAGGCATAAATTTTCAAAACTGTGTTTGTAAAATCACATGCCTCATAATGGATGCGAGTGTTTCGGGCCGCACATAAAAGCTTGATGGGCCACATAATTTGAGTACCCCTGGAGTTGAACAACAGGTAGATAAAGTCTAGAGATGAAGAAATCTCGATCACAGTTGAGCATCATATGTATCACTGTAGTGTAAGTATTTCTTATGACTAAAACTTTTCTTTTCCTACGTCGAGAGACTGTCAGAAGAAAATAGCTCTCTTCTAGCAGTCCAATACGAAGTAGCTCTGTTTTTCCAGTTGTCAGTTGTAAATGTATAGACCAGAGGTGGGGAACGTTTTTACCATTGGAGGCCACATGTAAATTAGGAAGTAATAAAGGAGGCCGTATAAGTTGATGAACCTATAAATGTGACTTTTATTAAATTATTATAGTTAGATATAGATTTAACAATTTGGTGCATTATATAGAAAAATAACAAAAAAAAATAAGTCCTTATTTATTTATTATTTGACATAAAAAGTTACAATATAAAATATTTTTGTATTCACATAAGGATAATAACTTGTTATAACATTAATCATTAATTATTATTTATTTTTGCAGAAAAAATAATAGTTTTAACGTACATGGAGTCAGTCACAACAATAATAGTAAGAAAATAGTTTTTGTGTAGAGATCATATAACATGTCTGGTAGTGTTGCTAAGAAACTCTGAGCATTAAATTAAATATACTAGTAAAGTGTAGTTAAAGTATCATACAATCAATGTAAATAAAGCTCATTTGGATAAATATGCAATTCTAGCGACTTTAGACAACAATTTCAAGATGTCAACTTTATTTTGGCCGACACTGTTTATGCATTCATGCCGTTCTTTATTTGACTCTATAGAGAATAGCTCACTTCTACCCAGACTTGGGTGTATATAATTCGAAGTGGCACTCTAAATGAATTTCATACAAACACAGTTTATACATGAAACAATGTTTATTGAATTCGTTGCACATATAGAATTTGCTTTTACAGCAATAAGCATACGTACTACTTGTACGGAATATATATTAACATTCAATAGAAATACTTTTTGCAAATACTCACAAACCAGCAGAGAGTCAAACCAGCAGTTCTGCCACGTAAACTTTGGGCCTGCTAATCACAAGCGCCGGTTAACACCAGGAGCTGCTTTCCTCGTAGCTCCTTTAACTCGCTTATCTATCAACCTTAACAAAACCTTCCTTTTTTTTAATCAAGCTACTTGGTATTTATACCAAGCGCGTACGCCGAAATTAGCATATCTCAAGCAGCTTCATTAATTCATTCACTCAAACGTTCGATTCTTGTGAATCGAATCTTGTGTATAACTTACAACTCTATTGATTTGGAAATTGTTGTAATCTATATAATTAAATATTAATTAATACAAGTGCTAGCTTTTATGAAGGTCGCAAGAGAAGATCATGGAGGCCGCGCGTTCCCCAACTCTGGTATAGACCTTTAAGAAGGTGCACGTCATAAGATGATTAAAATCCATAATCCCTCCAGACGAACAAAGAAGAAAATCAGGAGAATTTACCAAACCAATGCGGTAAACGTGGCAAAATAAAGAGTCATGTGAAGTGGTGATTCGAAAATTGGCAATGAAAATATGTCGAGGCAGATCCATTGGAATAGATTCTTCAGTATTTGGCTCCAAATCTTTCCGCTAGCTGCTATATTGTAGACATATTTAATTTTGTTAGCAATGCATTTGACAATAGAATTTTTACATAGTGGTAAGACACTGTAAAATTTGGTTGATAAAGCTTATGACTAAAACATAATTTATCGCTTCTTTAAATGAATTTCCCTGAAACAATTATCTATTTTAGTTAAACTTAACTTATATTAACTATAGGTATATTTTTCACCAGAGCATTTATAAAAATGCCAATCTAATGTTTACTTCACAAAAATAAAATGACTCTTAAGAAAATAAAAGATAACTCTTAGCAAGTATTATGCGCTAAAGAAAGAAGGTTTTCATTTCCATCCACGAAAGAAAAGAAAGGTACAAGATGAAAATATCACCTTTTTACAGATAACAGTAAACGACAGTTCTTCACACATCGCTCTTCTTTTCGGAAGTCTGGGAGACAGTGAAACTTGGGGAGGGTAGAAATTTGTTTGTCGAACATTTACCATCTTCGTTTTCGCTTATTTTTTTCTGTACATGCATTTGGTACAGAACAATTCCTTTATAATAGCTTTTTCTGGAAATGTCTGAAACACATCTTATCCAAAACTGTTTACCAAGAATATCATTCCGGAGTTATTTCTCAGAGGAAAATTTTTTATACGGCTTCATTATTTCAAATATCAGTCGGTAAGCCAAAAAAAAATTCTTCTCACTCCCAGCTCTATGCATTAATTCAATACTTTCATTGCAATGTTCATAAATATTCATATTTATTAAGCACATTTTTTTTAAGTTTTACAAATTTATTTTCTTACATGGAACAGAAAAAAATATAATAGTAATAAAGAAATATAAATCATCAAGAAATATTTTCCTTGCAGCTGTTGTGCTGGTCTGTGATCGTTTTATTTAATGGAACTGCCATGAACTTTTTCTATCGGTTATATTAATAAGAATATTTTTATAGTGACTATATATATTAAAATGGACGATTAAAATTCTTTTAGTATGTTTTGAACATTCTTTATTAAAAATATTCGTCAAACCGTGAACAGATCATATGTGAAAAGGGGTGATTTAACAGAAAATAAGTTTTACTTTAGAATTTTGTTTAAATTTTTGGCTAAATTTAGAATTATGTTTGGATTATTACGTGTTTCATACAGTCAGTACCTTGAGAACTTTTATACTACAACGAAAGACTTTTCAATTATTTTTTTTATATGAAATGTGGTTTTCTATTTAAACAATTGTGTTTTCATTAGAAAATAGAACATTATTATTTTACAATAATTAAAATTTATTACACAATAATTTAGAAGAACGTTCTCAGAGAATTTTTTTATATGTTAAATTTGTTTCGTTTGTTTAGACAAAGATAAAACTTTTCGATGTAGGCAGATGGCAATGTCATGGAATGAAGGGTTGAAATACATACTTTATTGTAAATTATGAACGTATATCATTATTCTGAATTCCAATTAATACATGAATAGAATTTAATCTTTAAACGTGTGGGTTAAAAGGGAACGGTGGACATTAAAATTTACTTTTTTTACTTTCATCATAGAGATACGAAATGTTATACATATACACATTTCACTGTAAATAAATAGAATACCTTAAATGAAATTTTCAATCTCATTATAATTTTAAAATTTTTTTAAAAATTTGAAATTTATAAACAAAAATTTTAAAATGCTCCTTGCTACTTAATTTATTAGATATTTCCTCGATGTTGCATTTTAATCTCTTTAAACTGTATAACAAACAAATCTGGGTATCGATTATTTAATCCCTTGAATAGTTAATTTTTGAGAGATTTTTTTTTCTGAATTCCATCTCGATTTTCATCAAAATTTTGCCTTTTGAAAAGTTATAAATCAAATTTAATTACCTTAATGAAGTCGAATTGCAAAATGCATAACCAGTTTTTTTGTAAACAGCATAAGGATTCTTCCTTATCAATTTCATGAATTTCAAAGAAAAATTAAGTAGCATGGAGCATTTCAAAAATCGAAAAACCTTGAAAAGTCTGTTTTTCTCAAAACAGATTTAAAATTTATTACTACACTTACCCATTATAAATTACTTTGTAGAAGCTTCATTAATGATTTTTTACTTGAAAAAAATTATTTTGGTACTAATAATCTGCAAAAATATATATATTTTTTACAATAGCACAAGCAGTATTACAATGACCGGATTTGCTCAAATAAAGGTCCATCTTTCCCTTAATCTGGACAAGTCTACAGCTCCTTAAAATATACTCACACAAAAATAGATTGTTTCTTTATTGCTCAATTAAGAAACTACGGGAATTTAATTTAAATAGATTTAATGTTCCATTTCTAACTCTTCAATCATTTTTGAAGGCGTGTCAAATGTCGACGAGCCCATGGTGAGTGGATTTTACTGTCCACAAAGTACTTCTCGATAATAATGTGTTGTACACTTACAAAACTGTTGCCAGCTAATTTTAATTTAACATTTATAATTATTTTCATATTTTAATGGATGAGACTGTCACATTGGGTCATGGAGCTGTCGAGAACCACACTGTTTCCTTGTCCCGGGAGTTCTTTTGAAAGCGACGTTTTTCTTTGAATTCTCTTGCTCCAACTCTTAACACAAGGTAGGAAAAGGCAATTGTTCCTGTGTAGCTTCTTATTCATCAATGGATTTCAGAGCATTCAGATTTGTGCCCTTTAAATAAATTTACCCTTCTGCTTATCTTCTTTGTTGTGCGAAATTATGCAATGCTCAGAGGGTGTTAACGAGTTCACGTTTATTCTTGTATGGCAGTGGAAGGTTTTATGCACGTAAACACTGAGTCCAGAATTACCACTTTCTCTCCAAGCACTTATGATCCTACCTCATACGGAGGTGATTATACTAAAATTGGTAACCCCTACTTAATATTTCAAATGTTTACTCGTTTTTATTATATTCGCCTTTAAACTTGTGAAGTTCACTGTTTCTTTCACCCTTAAGGTAATGTATATACTAAACAATGAACTCACCATTGACAAGATCGACGAGGTTTTCTACACTAAACTTTTAATTACAACACAATTAGACTACATAAATACCGTACGCAATTGCTAGAAGGGAACGGGGAATTATTTATGAGTTAATCCCAGTAGTTATATTACGGAAACCCTACCAGAATTCAGCCACGCCACTGCTTGTACATACGCAACACTAACCTTTCTGTCTTCACTTTATCACCAGGCCGCTGGAACGATAACTAACTTCAAAAAGTCTTCGGTAAACGATAATGTCCGGCTTCTGTGCGGCAAAGCGATATTCACTCCAATTGTTTGTTTTTTTCGTTCATTGCTCGCCTCCGTCCGACTTCGCCTCGTAGTGTTTCCCCTCTCCCGCTGTCAAGCGAGTACGCTACCCACGGGGATTCCCGTCTAGTAGAAAAGGGCCGCTCATTTTCATAAGGTGCTTAATTCTTCTTCAAATGGTGATTTATTTAAACCAGGAGGGTTAATTTTCATTCAATTCCTCACAAACTGTAAAACATACACTCATCCAGTTTACTAAGTTTATTTTTTTTCCGTTACAAAACTTTTTTTGTGGATTCCATTTGTATTGTTGATCTACTGTACATTCTTTTCTGCGTAAACAGTTCATCTATATATATAAAAATGAATGTTTGTTTCTTTGTTCGTATTTTATGCGCTGCCATACCGTTCATCTGATTGCGATGAAACTTGGTCAACTTATTGCTTGAACTTGCGCAAAGGTTATAGACTATTTTCATCCCGCTACGACGTTCCATTCCCGAATTACGTTAGAACAAGTTTGCGCGGTATCAACGGATATTTTTGTTCAAAGCCATTGTAACATTTCTTTGTTGCCAATTAAATTATAACATTTCCGTAAAAATAAATAGACATGAATTAAAAACGTGATTTATTCATATTTTTGCGCATGCAAGAATGGATATGATGTATTATTTTTATATACTAGGCAACGCCGGAATATTTCTTTTTAAAAATGAAAATAAAAGGATGGAAATTCATTCATTTTCAATGAATGTGTTATCTATCAATTTCATGAATTGAAACTATCCCAAGCTACCTGTTCAAACTCAAATATACTGCAGGACACGTTGACTTAGCTAGAAACACGTGCGTTTAGTCTTGACGCGATGATTTATATAACTGAAGTGACATTGAAACATAGCAGATGATTTAGTTTTGAGAAAGAATTACAATCATAAAATACGTGTATATTATAATTAAGAAAGTCTGAAAGTGGCATTGCAACGTAGGAGATGATTTAGTTTTGAGAAAGAATTCCGATCATGAAATACGTGTATATACTTTTCGATAATAATTATCAGATTTGATATGTTTTAATATTGAATGTGATCTCAATCCATGCAAACATTATTGATTCTTTGTCTATAATAATAAATCCATTCAAACGTTATTGACTAGCTGTAAATTAATGCTTTAAAATGCCCAAAAAGAGGAGAGCAACTTTTAATCCTGCAGAAGTAAGGGCAAAATGTCAAAGATTGTTGAGAAATGATCAATGCGATGGAAAAAAAACAGAAGAGCGTGAAGCCAACATAATTCAATATGCAATTAGACACACACAAGAATCTGAAGAAAAACATTCCCAAGAGCTCGAAGGCAACAGAATTCGAATTACAGTGATCCGAAGCAGTGAGACTGATGAAGAAACTTTTAACACGTCGAACATACGATCGTCTTCGAGCTTCAACATCGAAAGGAGAGGAAAGCGATGAACAACGACAGAACCGACAACAAACTAATGCTATTTGCAACCGGAAAATAATTTTAGCGAAACTTTAGAACATCATAACAAGAGGCTAATCATTGAAAAAAAAATAATAACAGAAACTGAATCCCGAGCGAAGCCGGGTAATACATCTAGTAGTATATAATTTTATCAATTATTTCTAACAAGGGTAGAAAGGAATGCAACCCCAATCACCATTTAGAAGTTAAAATGGTTTGTATTGTTTTCTCAGTAATACAACAGAAGGCTACAGGGATGAGAGCGTCAGTTTTATTCAGAACACACAATTTTGGTCCCGTCTCCGGAAAGTCTGGTAAATAGGGAATGATATATCTTAGTAGGCATTTGCCGTACTTAAACTAGGGCATTATGGTCGGGGTTTTCTTCATATTAATCCAGTTAGCTTGCATCTGACAATTGATGTTAATAGTAGAATATAAGAACACATCTATTGAACCCAAACAATCAAACGATTACGTTTTCATTATTTAAACCCTTTTCTTATAATAGGGTATTTTACGGTTTCTAAATATTATTTGAAGGCTAAAACGAAAGCAGTATTTTTTGTGCATATTCAAATTTATTTTCAGTTATTATGCATATTGTGGTATTCAAGGATACAAATAGGAAACATATTTCACTTTGTAGTTGAATACTTACGTCGTTTTCAGTAATGCTTACGACATAACGTTTTTGCATTCTGATAAATTGAGTTTTAACCAAATACGACGGAAATCTTATTCCTTGGAAAACTTTTACATACAACTTCAGATTTCGTGTTTGTGAAAGGGAATGTTTTCAATAAATCAAAGCAAATAAATTTTACACCGAAATAGAAGTGGATCCTGTGAGGAAAATTCAGATTTTGCACAAATATATGTAAATAAAAGGGTCAGACCCTTTTATAGGAAAATTAAATATCTGTGTTTGCAGTGTAAAGAGTGCCAAGTCCAAAATCTACGTTTTGAGAAAAACGGGATTGAAAAAAAACGGCTTTGGTATAGTCAGATTGAGATTTAAATTTTTTTAAGTAAATTTTTCCAATTTTATCTTTGTTGAGTAACGAGTGTTATGTCCTTGATCGGGACATAACCCCTTTAACACTGACATGTTTGTTTTTTGTTTGACAAATCCCAAATTTTCCCTGATGAATAAAGATATTTAGGAGTGGAATTGGACTTAGCATTCTGTACCCTGCAGTAGCCCCTGATTTTTCAAACATACCTGGTTTGATAAATCATTTTAGCCCATTTTAGACTTAACACCCTTCGCACAGCAAACACAGATATTTGATCCAAAAGATTTATGTTTTATCGGTAAAGGGGAGTGTATTTGTGATGGAAATTTAGTTCTTATTTAATCGCCAGCTCAAAATGCTCTTCAATATTTTTATTGTATATTATTTAATAAAAATATGAAAGAGAAATACTTCTATCTTTTTATAATTGTTATCTCTTCATGTCCTGCATTCTGCCTCATCGTGGCGAAGGGTGGTGCTGGGCGGAAAGGGCCAAGTACTTCGGGGGTGTATACTCCAGGTAGGGTCTCAGTTCGGGCACGATGGCCCGGTTAGCAGAGCAGCGGGCCAGTGATCTGAAAGTCCCTGGTTCGATGCTCGTCGCTGCAAATCCATCACCGTGTTCACTAATGGTGGCCGGGGCACGTAAAATAAGGCATGGTTACAATGTCCTCCAAGTTCTCAAATTTACCTCTGGAGGTGCAGGGTCAGGTGTTCCGGTATCGTCACTTAACTCGGTTCAACATTACGGGACCGAAGTTCTTCGAGGTCAAGTCAGACTTCAGCCCTAGTGGTACCTCGCCTTAAAGTGAAGCTGCTTACTACCCTTCGCCAAGGACCTATGATTTGAGGACCTAGGTCCTTTGGACTTGATGTAGGCTTTTCTACACCAAGGGTATTGGAAACAACAACAGGGTCTCCAGGGCGTGAAGGCCATTCCGTTTTGCTCAGCTAAAACCAGTAGTGGCAGGAGCTAAGTCAGTCCTCTACCCTCGGGTACTCCAGTTCTTGTAACTAACAGTGGCTGCATTTCTCCTCCATCCATGAGTTATGCCGCCTGTTCCAGTTAATACAGCTTCCTCTTGTTTTACCTGTGGCCATCTGAAGAGTCTCATATACAGCTGTGGCCGCAAGACTCATCACATCTGCGTAAAATGCTATTCGGAGCAATCCTCCCCATTGAACATTCTCGAGTGCCTGGGGTTGACTCTCGATTATCTTTTTCCAGATCTTTTGGTTTATGATTTTTTGCGGGTGATTAGACTCATGGATTTGATCTCGCTGGGGATAGACGTGGAGTTTGTAATAACAACAACATAATGGTTCTTCAAATCTTAAGGAATATTATCACATAACTTTTCCTCGTTTGATATGTACTTGTGCTTAAGCTATTCACCCGTACACACCGAGGTTTAAATTTTCTACTCTATTATAGATGCACCACATATACCTTAAACAGTATTCAATTGAGGGGATAGCACTTGAAATTCCTCGGCAAAGACTTGAATCCCAACACAGAATTAGCTCGTACCACTGACCATCAAATGAGGATTAATGTTCAACAAATTGATATTATAATTACAAAAATGCTTTTTACTGTTTTTATACTTTTTATAAAATGCATTACAAGTGCTCAATATATTAATAGTAATAAATGTTTTGGAGTATTCATAAATAACACAGTTAAACGCTTAAAATTACCATTACTTATCGCAAAAAACAACATTCAAGGATTAAACCACTACATAAAAATTAATAGTCACATAGAAATCATAAAATCCTTTCTGATTAAAAAATAATAATCTTCTTTATATCAAAGTCTATCAACAAACACACGTAGTTTCACTTTTTAATACTTCACTTATACTCTGTATCGCATGGTTTGATACTGACAATTCTTTTTGTGTCTCTAAAACAGGTAATTATGATTTTGATAAGAAAAATTAAAATTCCATTTGCAGACATTATTACTCAGTGTCTTTGATTAGTCAAACTTATCTGTTGGTATATGTGTTAAAGTAGATTATATTTCACCATGAGCTGTTTTCCTAAAGCAGTGTAAAAAGGAATAAAGTATCAGTACACGGGAAAAAGGAAAAATGGAAATTTGATACAAAAATAAAAAGAACCAAAAGCTAATGCAAAATTATAGAGTTGAAAATAAACCTTAATAGATTTATACTGACGTAAAAAAATAGGAGAAATAATTGTATTTTCTTTATCTTTGTTAATAACAAAAAATATTTCAAGTTTCTCTTCTAATGAAACAACCGCGGATTATTAACTTAGGATTACTTACCGTTGCTTACTTCTTTATTTTTTATCACACATTTTGGTATTTTCTGTTTAACTGTTTACTGCTGCTGGGTATGGCGCGCTGCCAAAATTATAATTCGCGACGCAGGACGGACACTTCTTTTCTTCCCAGAGGACCGTTATTGAGGAACGTAATCCTACGTTAAAAAAATCTATTAACAAAATCGCTACTTTCCAATTTTTCTTTGAATTTCAAACACTTGTTAAATATTTACCGTTAATACTCTTTAAGACAAAAAATATTTTGAATTTATAGCTTATATTCCTTTCAAGATTAAATTTTTTAAAGTCGTTGTTTACCAATGGGGGGGGGGCACCTTTCAGTGATGAAGACATTCACACTTTGAAAGCGGGAATCGTTGAATGCTTTGAATAGGAGTACTGTATAAAAAAATAAAACTCAATACTTTAAATGCATTCAAACGTTTATTTAAAAATGAATGCGATTTTTTTATGTCGAGACAGACATTTGACAAATATAGACAAATCAGTTTTATACTTCTTACATGCTACTTTCAATACGTCATCAAGGTAAGAACCAGTGAGCCGATATCTATATACGTTCTTCACATATTTCATTTTTGGACTTGTATGATTTAGAAACATGCGTTTATGTGAACAACGTTCGCAGCAGGTGGTACATTTTTGTCCAGTTTTGTATTTTTCAGGCATATACAGGGTTACTACAAAAGAATCATTAATTTTCAAAACCCGATTTATTCAAAAGTATTATACTTACAAATATGATTGATATATGAAAATAACCAGAAATTGCAGGGTGTCCATAATTAAAGTCCCACTTTCAAAAGGCTGCAAAAAAAAAGAACCACTAGTCAGAATGACTTCAAATTTGAACCGAATATACTGGAAGAAAGGGGAAACGATTTGGCTTAATAAAAAAAAGTTCCAAAATGTTACAGCGCCATCTATTAATACATTTTGGAACTTTTTTTATTATGCCAAATCATTTCCCCCTTCTTTCAGTATATCCGGTTCAAATTTGAAGTCATTCTGACCAGTGGTTCTTTTTTTTTTTTGCAGCCTTTTGAAAGTGGGACTTTAATTATGGACACCCTGTATTCAATATTTATGCTCATTCTACAAATGTTCTATGTGTGCCCACTTGGTCACTAGTGCTGCCACGCCACCTGGTGTACAAACTTGAACTAGTGCTGCCACGCCTAGTGCTGAAGAAACGGTACCTTGAAGCGGAAGAACCGGTGCCTTGAACTAGTGCTGAAGAAACGGATCAGTGATGCATTGATGAACATTGACGCGATCACGCTACAAAATGTGTGGAATGAATTGAACTACCGCCTGGACGTGTGTCGTGTGACCAAGGGGGCACACATAGAACATTTGTAGAGTGAGCATAAAACTGGAATATTTTGCGGTTATTTTCATATATCAATCATATTTGTAAGTATAATACTTTCGAATAAATCGGGTTTTGAAAATGAATGATTCTTTTGTAGTAACCCTGTATTTTCAAAATTGTGTTTGTAAAATCACCTCCCTGATACTGAGTTTTTAGGGCCTCACATAAATGCTTGGTGGGCCAAATTTGGCCCGCGGGACACTGAGTATCCCTGGGGCAACAGGTTGAGAAAGTCTAGATATATAGGTCTAGATGTATAGGTGAACCAACACCACACCCTGGTTTAACCTCAATTCTAACCTAGAAACCCCAGAGACCACATCTAGAGGGCTCGTACCTGGCCCATCCCCTGACATCATGCAAGGACTTTCCTGTTTACGGCACTAACTTGCCCATATCTGGCCTTGACATGAAGGTATTGAATGTCGGGATTCGAACTCATCACCCGCATTTCGAAAGCCAACGCGCTACTACTTGGTTACCTCAGACTCATTCTATAAAAGTGTGGCAAAAATCTATAGTACTTTTGGATAAAAACGTTTTAGTCAAAGAAAACTTAAAAGACGATATAAAGTAGAAAGTAAAGAGACAGAGACACTAACGAGACGCTTTTGTTTTAAAATAACTGCATTATATAATTTCATTTAGAATGCAGACTATTTTCCTTGGGATAATCGAGTTTCCCTAAAAAGCTACAAGAGCAAGAAATATATCATTTAGTGTTCTGTTTTGATATAATGTACATGACTTTATTCCTTCAAAGTAATTTTTTAGAGGGTTCTTTTCGAAGGGATACTGTAATTTAAACTGTGCAAATTTATCTGAAAAAAAATAAGGATCGAATGATCATCAACATGGACTCTTTTTTCTAAACATTTCCAGGCTATTTAAAACTATCCAAATCCTTTTAAACTTTGCAGTAAGACTTAGGATGATCTGATTTATTTTGTCTAAAAGATAAAAAAAAGTTACTTTTAATCAAGTAACTTCGAACACATTTCTAGTTTACTATAATAGTTATAGTTAACTGTGACCGTTGCATTTAACTCTAACACAAACATATCCGTGACTCTGCTTCATAATGAGGTACAAAAAGCATTTAGAAAGATTGTATTGTATAAAGAATTGCGATTTTCTTAACGCAGGTATTAAAGAACTGAAGAGGTGATGTTCGTGGAAACTTTGGGCGAAAAGTATTCCCAAAAAATTACCGAAAATTGAAGTCATAAATATTGAGCAATAAATTTTTAAAGTATGTTTTCTTTTTTTAGTTTTACTGAATATTTGAGATTAAGGCAGCAATGGACCATGAAAAACTTTTTTTTTTATTTATCAACCAATTGCTATGAAATTTTTTTACTTACATTGTTGTTTAGAGATGAAAATTCGAAATTAAAAAAAATCAGAATGTAATTAATTAAGATATTAATTAAAATCAGTTTATTAATTACTCTATTTTAAAATGCCCCGTGCACATCAATTTTTGTCTCAGATACCGGGTGTCCCAAAAATGACGGACGATTTGAAAAATCAATTAAAGAAAAACCGATGGTGAAAGAAATGTACGGTTTGCTGCATTCTGTTTAGGTAACCAGGGAATTTATTCTCACCAATTTTCAAAATTAGTTACAAAGTTCGTCAACAGATGGCGCTGCTGACTGGGAAACACTAGAAAACAATGTTTTCAAAGCAAGAAGCATACACAAAGTGGCATGCATTGGCCTCCCTATTCGCCAGATTTGACGCCATGAGATTTTTTCTTTGGGAGTACTTGAATGATCAGGTGTATCGTCACAATCCACAAACTGTAGATGAACTGGAGCAATACATCTCTGCTGCTTGTCAGAATATTCAAACTGAAATGTTTGCACGGGTGTCAGCGACTTTTGACCTCAGACTGTGCCACATTGTTGCTGCAAAAGGGGGCTATTTCGAAAACATTGGTTTTTTTTCAGTCAGCAGCGCCATCTGTTGACGAACTTTTTAACTAATTTTAAAAATTGGTGAGAATAAATTCCCTGGTTACCTAAGCAGACTGCAGAAAACCATACATTTCTATCACCATCTGTTTATCTTTAATTGATTTTTCAAATCATATGTCATTTTTGGGACACCAGGTATCTAATTTTCTTTCTTAAGCTAGCTTTATATAGTTATAATAAAAGTTACTAGCAATAGTTGATTTACAGTCATATTTATAAATACTAGAAAGGAAATCGATAAAAATAGGGTCAATTTATGCAAAATTTTATCAAAAAAATTTTTTCATTGTAGAAATTTTAAGTTCTTTTAAAATAGTATAATAAATTTATTAGTCAGTTTTATTCTAACATATATATAAATAATCATTTTATAAAATTTTATGAAAATTCAAGAAAAATTATGATGCATGGAACATTTTGAACTTACCGAAATGACATGAAAACTAGTTTTGAGAAAATAGCATTTAAAGTTTTAATTTAACAACAGATCAATTGTAACAGCCCTTTGAAAGAATACTTATAACTCGGTTAATAATGATCGGATCAACATAATTTTTTAAAATTTAAATTTGATGAATTGGAGAATCATTTTCTGAAAGAAAAAAAATCGTTTTGGGGACATATTTTTGTCAATCTGAAGGTCCATTGTCGCCTTAAATATCTGGAAAGTCAAAAAATGCAATAGAGAAAAAAAATATGCTACATATTATTGAGCCGTGAGTTTAAGTAAAATATAAATTCATAATGATATTCGGATGTAATATAATTCTAAGAATTTCTTAATTTCAGATGCAAACTGATTTCCTTAAGATAATCAAGCTATATTAGAATCACAAATACTTTTGAATATCACAGAGGATCTCATTTTTTATCAGATAACTGAAAATGCCAAGGGTTAACATGGAAATGTAATTGAGTATTATCAAACACTCTTCTTAAGCAAAGTGCTATTTAAAACTTTATAAATTATTCAATGATGATAATTATTTCTTTTAAAACTCTGGCAATTCTCTTTACAATAATTGAGCTTTCTAAAAAATCAAAACCGGCAGGTTAGCGACATATAGAACCACCCAAAAGGGATAATACCATCCAATTCTGTAAAGAAACTGTAAAATATGTTTAAATTAATTCAGTGCATTAAAATTAATGGATATTAAAAGGGCAAAGGGTAAGCTTCGAAATTCCACTAAATTATTCTTGATTATCGAATGCAAACAAAAGCAAGCCGAGTATTATAAAAATTGTTGGTGTGAGAGGAAATACTTAAACATGGAATTTAAGAAGTGCTGAAGATATAGTTATGAATTCTTTGGAATGGTTTTGAGCATTTTATATAAGCAATATCAAGCTCTGCCATAAAAAAATTCGTGTACGGTCTCAAAATTGTTAATAATCAATTTTTCCCAGGTGTTTTTTTAATATAATAGGTACATTTTTTGTTTCTTTCTAAGTGTTGTCACTAATCACTTAGAAAGAATCCCCCACCAAGCAAAAAATTATTGATTATTCTAAATTCTTGCTAATTAGTTAAGTATTCTCCAAACGAGGAAAACAGATCAGTATTATCTCTTAATTTGGTATTGATTAGCAAAAATATGAAACGACACTGACGTTTGAATGTATTCTGTGCATGAGTCATTCTGATGAATTCGTTTACTGAGATAAAGCACAGGTCCAATGGATAACGCCATGGCACCTATGGAAAGAGGATTTTGTTTGCCTTTGTTTTTCATGGAAAAAAAAGTCAGTGAATCATTTAGAATATTTTTAAAAAAATAATTGTAAGAGGTATACTAATTTCGAAAATGCATATATCATTCAATTTTGCAAAGGAAAAATTGTTTTACCGTTTTGTATTAATTTATAAACATGCCGATTGGAATATCTTTACGAGGACAGTAAAAACGTAGGACATTAAAATGCTTATTTTTCAAAATATGTATGAATAGCATACTCGTAATGCCGTCTTGAAAAGACAGTGTTTTCAACATTTAAAATTATTTTACGACATAAACCTGATTCTACAGTGCCGAAACGAGCGCTAACTACTTATGTTTCCATGATAATAACATTACAAATAATCCTTTTAATTCATAAATATTTACATCATTATTCCCCAAAACAAATTGTAACCGTTAGTTATAGTGGTTAGTTATTTCGAATAACAGAGAGTAATTACTCAAGTGTATTCTAATCAATCTATTTATTAAAATCAACTCATTATACACACATTTATATATATATATATATATATATATATATATATATATATATATATATATATATATATATATATATATATATATATATATATATATATACATATGTGTATATATATATATACATATATATATATATATATATATATATATATATATATATATATATATATATATATATATATATATATATATATATATATATATATATATATATATATATATATATATATATATATATATATATATATATATATATATATATATATATATACTTCATATCGATTCATATTTTATGCAAATTACATTTCAATTCATACTACCCTGTGATATATATCTATCTACAAATAACAATCCACATTAAGCTAACCTCATCTAATTAAATTCGTTCACTAATACGTACTGGGCATTGGCAGAAAAGCAAACTTAAACTCTCCTACCTTGTTTTGAAGATTCACCGTCATAACAATAGATTCCGCTCCCTTTCAACACTGGATGCGATCCGTCGGGGATTCACACAAAGGCGCGGTTCCTCATTCTCATTGGCTGGTATGGGTCATCCGACATCAATGGTACTGCGTAGCCGGACCCTCTCGATGCAGCTGCGGCGTAGCTCAGGTGACTTTGCCCATCGATCCAAACTCGTTACGGGACCCTCTCCAGGTAACGGCGGGCTAGTTCAGGGGACGGTGCAAGTCGCTCCGGACTCGTCACGTCTGTGCGTTGTTTAGATTTAGTTTGGTCAGCTCCTCTCCAGTTGTCGGCATGGGAAGCTTTCGGGTGCGCTGGAACAGGGGGCTTTCAACTACTTCTCTAGAAAAACTTCACTGGCACGTCCACTCGTCATCTGTCGAGCTTTCGATATCATGCTCCTAGATAGCTGACGTATATAACGGCCGTGATTCGCTTGGTTCCGTCTGTAATCAGCTCATCATCTCATCCTCCGTCGACTTCTGGGGGATATTTCTCCCCCGGGCGCACTCACTGCTCGATTTACTGCTACCTGCGTCTATTTTTAGTTGTCAAACTAATCTGAACCCTCTCTATCTTTTAACTCCGAGCAAAACTCAAAACACTTTCTCCTCGTGCTTCCATTGGAGGTCATCTCCTGACCAATAAGTCGATCTGGGCCCACATCATTGGCCGACCATATATTTTTTATACAATATTCTCTGCTATCATATATTTTTTGTATAATATTCTCTCCTATCAAAATTGAAGGGGGCGTCCGCCCGTGCACCCTTCAGGGGTTTCTCACACTCCCAAATTTTCACGCTATTCTCAGACCTCCTGCATTCCTCCTAACGAAGTCTACATCGTAAAACTGCCTATCTCTCCCCTTTCAATCTTCGACTTCGGTCCCATCGTTTCCAACCTTTGCCTGCACAGTTTATTAACTGCAGCTGGGTCCATTTTCTTGTATTAAACTTTCAACTGCCGCCTCTCAACTCGTCACCTCTCGTCTTCTCTTTCGCCTACGCATATCATTAAACCCAGCTGGTCAAGGCACTTCGTTGCTTGATTTCCTCAAGTTACATATTCTCTACCCCTCTTAATGTCGTTTTCCGCACCTGCGGTGTTCCTATCCCTGTATTCTGATAACGTGTCGTGTCTCACCACGACACAAAGCAAACATATAAATTTAACAGAAAAGGTCTAACACTAAATACAGACATTATCAAAATATTATCAGTTTTTTTTTCATTTGTGTAGTATAAATTTCAAGTTCAGCATTCGAAAATGGCTGTGTGGTATTCACGGCTAAGAGTATTTGAAGGAAAATCAATTTAGAATTGATGTTTAGGAATATCTAATGCTTTAAATAAAACATGAAGTGGAAACTAAGACAACGAAATCCCTCTAATATATTTAAATCACTCGGTAGATAGCAGAAATTTATATTTAAAACATTAAGTAAAGAAAACCGTCCGAAACTTTCTTATCAAAAGCCCTATTCCCGCATAATGGTACATAAACGTGATATTTAATGTGGCATTTTATAATGTGTATAAGACAATTAGCTTAATATATTGCAAAAAAACCTAATAAAATATTTTATGCAGGAAAGGAATAAAGAGCTTCTGAATGTAAATCAACAAGAAAAAAAAACAGTAATTTTGCAAAAACATGTATGTAAAAGTCTCATGAAAAAATAGCGCAATTTATGGTTTTTAATAGAAAAATAAAAATTAATAGCATTGAAAAAGGTGATTGAGTAAATGACATTTATAAAAAGTAAAATCATCGACATACAGTTCAGCTCTTTTTTGCTTCCTAATTTAGGCAAATCCTGCTTTTTTAGTGCTTAAAAAACTAATTATTTTACATGTTTAAAATAGTTTTACATTAATTTAAAGTTACCGTGATGGTTTATGTAAATAATATCAGCAATTTCCTTTTCCCCCTTATTCACCTTAGAATGAACAATTCTTTAGTATGTGGTGCAAGAATAAATAAACAAAAATGGGAAATCAAGCAAAGAAAATACATAGTATTAGAGGTGTATCTAAACACTTTCAGCGAATATTTTACAAACAAGGTGACTGCCTACGTTCGGAGCCAATTTTTTTAAAAAATTGTTTTTTTAAGGATTTTTTGGTCTCATGTGGTAAAACAGCATTTAAAAATAAAAAATAAAAAAAAAACTTTCCTGTAAACACCATACTTTTTTATAAATTGGTCAATTTGAAGTAATTTTTAATGAAATTTAGCTAAAACGCTTATTACTCTGAACAAAATTCTAATGTTACTATTTTAATTTTCTTCTCACACATGATACATATAACAGTTATCTTCAAAATGACCTACAATCTAAGAGAAATTTTGAAACGCAAAAATAATACAGACAATTTTATGTTCCAATATGAAAATTTTCCCCAATTCGTCATTCCTTTCCTTATAAAAACAGCCCCAAACAAAAAAACTATTTATTATACATCAATTACTGTACGTCATTTCATTAACAATAGCATCTAAAACATTTCCTGAAAATTTTATCAAATTATATGCATTATTATCTGAAATATCATGATAACGGTAGAGATTTTTGCTAAAAAACATAATTCTGAGAAAAACGCCTTTAAAGTTGTTTGTCACTTCAATTTTGTATTAGACGATGTTTTTTAAAATAGCTATAACTCTGCTTCTAATTGATGTAGAATGAAAGTCTAAGCGGTTTTGAAAAGAGAAAAGATTGAATTACAAGATTCTTGCAAAAAATAAAATTGACCAAAATGGTCAAAAAATGGTCGCATTTAAAGTTGTTTGTCACTTAAATTTTGTATTAGACGATGTTTTTTAAAATAGCTATAACTCTGCTTCTAATTGACGTAGAATGAAAATGAAAACTGTTTTGAAAAGAGAAAAGATTGAATTACAAGATTCTTGCAAAAAATTAAATTCATCAAAATTCATCAAAATTAATCATAACAGCCATTTTTAATGAAAGCAAAAAGAAGCTATAGTTAAATAGAAAAGAAAGTCTTGATTTGATGGTCAAAACTAAATTTTTTCACTTCAATTTCACTTCAATTTTCAAACCGAAAAATGGCATTTTCAACGTAGGCAGTCACCTTAAATAAAGTATTTGAGGCCAAAGAACTAAAGAAAAAAATTCTATATGTAGAAATATGTATCTCAAGAGAGGATAATTAATATTATTTTTTACTACATTCTTTTTTACACTTAGAAATCAAAATGAGGATTCTTTGGCAGAATAATGCCAAATAATTTGAAAATATTTTTTTAAAAATATTTTCAAGAATACTAGTATTTTTCAAAATACTTCATGTGTATTCTTAATCATTTAAAAACCCTAAATTTTTTCATGTGATTTTACCGTATACAGTAAAACCTCATTTATCTGGACTAACTGGGACCATACGCAATCCGGAAAATCGATAATCCAGGTAATATGGGTAATAAACAAAAAAAAAATACTTAACTAAGCAGACCGTTTATTTCGCTAAAAAAATATGTTTTGTAACAAAACTACATAGTATAGTTTACAAAACATTAAAGAATATAAAAACATCATTTCTTAACAAAGAATTCATCCACTTCTTCTGTTTCAAACACGTTTGGCGTTTATAAATAATACAAATGTCTACAAATCTTGTCCGGATTTTCCGGAGATACGGATAAACGAGGGCCGGATAAACGAGGTTTTACTGTATATATAAACATAACAGTAGAAAGTTTTTTTTTGTGTGGGAATCTAAAGCCATAAATAATAACTTTTTTTATCTGTATGCTATTTTTTCATGTTTTTGCTTTATTTCATGGTCTATAAATTAAAAAAAAAATATTTGTGGTTCCAAAGAATTGTGCACAGTTTTATGGTAAATACTTTCATTAACAATACAGAGAAATTTGGAAGAAATCAAAAGAAAATGAATGCGCATGGAGAATTTTGAAAAGTTGAAACAATTTTGGAGAATTTTTGTGAAAAACATATCTTATTCTTCCACAAAATACTTATCTGTGATTTCTAAGTTTCTACAATGTAGTAGAAAATAATATCAATTATTTTTATATTGTATGTGGAGTATAGGGGAAACGCTTGTACCTAGGGCCACCATGCTTTATTTAAATAATTGTTATTTTACAGCATTTTTACTCATTGGAGTGAGTGACAACATTGTTTCAAATCATAACAGCCATTTTAATGAAAGCAAGAAGCTATAGTTAAATAGAAAAGAAAGTCTTGATTTGATGGTCAAAACTAAATTTTTTCACTTCAATTTGAAGTCATATATTGTGAAATTAAGTGCAAACTTATGTTTTAATGTATAGCAGATATTTTTTGTAATCACTAAAGATAAAAATGATATAAAAACAAAGTTTGGTTTCTGCAGGTCTTTGGCTATGGAAGCCATTTTGCCAAAAACAGCAACATCTTGTACCTAGGGCCATAATCTTGTCTTGTACCTAGGACCATGGCCTGTGGTAGAAAAAAGGTGGAAGAAAACTTGGCAAGTGTAGAATTCTCACTGATACCCCCGAGAAAAATGAAAATCAAGCACAATTATTGAAAAAAGTAATTGATAAAAAAAGGTTACGAAATGTGTGTTTGAAACAGAAAATTTATGTGGGATCATTAAGAAGACAATGGAGAAAAAACATACATTAGAAAGTGATGAAATAATAAACATTTCTTTCTTTAAGACATTGCCTACAATTAACATTTCTTCCTTACAAAGATTTTAGAAGTTGTGCAAGAAAGAAATAATGCATACAAATTGTTTTTTTTTTATTTTAAACAACAATTTCAGTGTTTGGAAATAACTGGCCCTAGGTACAATAGCTTTATTGTACCTAGGGCCATTTGTAATTTTTTTTAAACTTTCAATATCATTTACAATTTTTTTCCTACACTTGATGTGGTTTTTTTTTTAAGAGAATAAAGCACGTAATGTATACAAACTATTTTTATTATTCTAAGTTAGTAATAAGTAAAGATACTGTCATTTGAATTTAGCCGGCCCTAGGTACAAGGGTTTCCCCTAATATTCAAAATTTAAGAAAACATGATATTGAAGGTACCTTATCACCTTAAATGATTTGAAAAAGGTAATATTATAGGGAAAACTTCTACAAATGCACACCCTGAATACCTTGTCTCACAATAATAACACTCAAAATATTGTAAAATCCCGTACAAATCATGTTAATAATACTCTCTCAATTGTCCATTGGCTGCATCGTTTCCTTTTGATTTTTAATATGGTAACAACACATTTCCAAGACGTAAATCCCACAATGGGGATAATACAATCAACTATATGTTTAAATATATAACCCCTAAGTATTGCTTCGGTGTAACAGAATTTTAAATTTCCCAAACTTCCCCAGACAATTAACATCTAATCAATTTCCATATCGGTAATTATAATATAATCATTCCATATCCGTTCGGCCTCTGGAAATCTCTGTATGCTCTCCATCAAGTTTACCAAACTATCGAACTTCTTACAAAAGGTAGAAGGCATAAATTATCCACTCCTACGCTCATTCTCGATGTTGCCAGAGTATTCATCGGAATTTGAATTGAAGGCCTATTCGCGAACTAATTATTGCTTTCCCCCACATTATAAACTTAGATATTTCCAATCTCACTAATAGTATAATTTTTGGCAACAAAGGTACACCGTGAAGTAAACATTCTTCTCTTAAAGCAGAGGCTTCGGTCCGAATAAAGCATTTATGTAAATATTCAGCAAACATGCACAAAAAGAGAAGAGAAAGAGTAACAAGTACAGAAAGAGAGAGAGAGACAGAGATAGATATATGTTATGCCAAAAAAGTATTCCCTAACTTTTAAACTCATTCCCTAACTTCATTTGCCCAGTAAATAATAAATTATACTGACTCGTTGTAAACTTTTCGAAATTTTCATATTTACCCTCAAACGACCTCTGATCTCAAACTGAACCGCGAGAATATACAGAATAGTAGTTTTAGACACTAGGGCATAACTATATGAGGCAATGACAGGATTTGCTGACCTAATGACAATTTTGACCACCGAAAGGGTCATCTTCGGAAATTTGGGGTATGAAGGGATTTTATACTTATTAATTGCGTTTTTATACTTATTCTCCTCAGGATCCCCTGTTGAAGATGTCTCTTGTCTCGCTCTTAGTAATTCTGTGATAAATTTATGATTTTTTCAAAGTCTTAATAATGTTTTAACAGTAACTAACACACACACACACGCATATATATATATATATATATATATATATATATATATATATATATATATATATATATATATATATATATATATATATATATATATATATATATATATATATATGTATATATATATATATATTTATATGTATATATATATATATGTATATATATATATATATATATATATATATATATATATATATGTATATATATATATATATGTATATATATATGTATATATATGTATATATATATGTATATATATATGTATATATATATATATATATATGTATATATATATATATATATATATATATATATATATATATATATATATATATATATATATATATATATATATATATATATATATATATAGTTTACAAATGTAAATTACTTAATATGAAAAAATAAAGAGTAAATAAATTTTAGGCGCTAAGCTGCTCACAAAAATATTTACGATATATAGATATTTAAAATTAAGATAATTAAAAGGGCAGATGTGACCATTTAATACACCTCTAACCTGAAATAAGATTGACATATATAAATAGGCAAAAAACGGAATTGGAGGTGGTATAGTTGATGACTGGGGGGGGTTGTGACCCCCCAACCCCGGTTAAACATGTTTTAAGCCAGGCAACACTCCCGGAGGTCGGCTATAACATCAAGACAGTAATAAAAAATTATGAAGAGGAAAAATATTTTAGGTGAAATAGATAAGTTAAACCAGATAGTTTTCTAATGTAGTCAACTAAAACATAATTACAAGATGAATAGAATGAAAAAATCTTAATACTAAGTTACAGAAATAGAATAATACTAATTAACTAAATAACTATTCACTAACATATACACTATATATATACAAAATACTTAGCTCCCACCAAGCAAAGGGACACGAAACCCATGCACACTCACATTTTATAGACATAGTAGGGATAAATATCGCCGTATTAGGGAAATTTTTTTAGTGTTGCCAACTTATTTTAAAACGATTCATACAAGCTTTATTGTCTAGATTAAAAAACTGGGTTAGAATAGATACGAGGAAATTGACGGGAAAACCCTGGTCAATAGCTATAGTTAAGAATTTTATTATACTGACGTCCATAGTTTTTTTGTTTGAATGTAATCGTTGACAACGTATTAACTGGTTAGTAACTATATTGCGTTTAATATTTAAATGTAGAGCATTATTCCAATTCATAATCCTAACAGTTTTAAAGTTGTAAAACTCGCGTTTATCATATAGACAGTATGATATTAGATTTTGATTAACATTTAAACTCAAGTCTAAAAATACCAAATTTCCATAGTTATCTTTATCAGTCTCCACTAGTTTAAGATTTTTAGGGTAAAAATTAATATCTATTTCTTTTAAGTTTTCATTAAAACATATGAGTATATCATCTACATATCGGAAAAACATAAGTTCATTTAGAATCATTACACCTCTTTCATAAAAGTGAAGGTATATATCTGCTAAAGCAGATGAGCATCCTCCACCCATAGGTATTCCTTGTATTTGTTTGAAGAAGTTACTACCATTATATAAAACTGTTTCATAAAGTACAAGATCTAATAACGCACGATATTTATTTTCAGCTATATACGTCTTTAAATCATATTGATCGTATAATCCATGAATAATACTATAAAGATCTTTTAGGTCGATAGAGTTGAAAAGATCCGTAAAATCGTAGCTTTTAACGTTTGTTATATCACCTTTACCTTTTATCTGTTTAACTATTTCTAAGCTATTATTGATGAAATAGCCACCCTCTTTACTTATTTTTTTATAAACTATTTTAAGTATGTTTAAAAGTTTATTATTAGCAAGCGTTAAGTATGTATTGCAGCCCACAGTAACAGTTCTAAATTTAACAGGCGATTTATGAAATTTAGGGATTAAGACTAAATAAGGAAACCTAAGATTTTTAATATCGTAACCTGCACGACGATATAACGCTTTGATACGATTTTGTATAGTACAAGACGTAGAATCTAGTTTTTTATAAACAGTATTATCATTATAGCACTGTAATAGTTTTTCACAATATATATGTATCACATATATATATGTATATATATATGTATATATATATATATATATGTATATATATATATATATATATATATATATATATATATATATATATATATATATATATATATATATATATATATGTATATATATATATATATATATATATATATATATATATATATATATATATATATATATATATATATATATATATATATATATATATATAAACACAATTCGTCAGACTTTTCCAAAGTTGGAATAGCGCTTTCGCGGGATGCTAATATAATAGACCTTGCTGGTCTCAAAAGATGCAAGATGATCTCTTAACTACAGGAACTCTCCTGGTTCCTATAAATTAACAGTCCGAGGACTTAGAAGGGTCGGCACTAAGCCTCTAGAGCTTTCTGCTCTGAAGATAAAATACCTGCGGAATGTAGTGTAGTGATCGGATCTCAAGGACCTCTGAGAAATGGAGTTCTCTGGATGAGATATGATCCAAGTCTAAAACCTTTTGATTTTTCTCTCCTCTTTCGGAAATTCGCGCTCCCAGCTACGTGGCGGGACTTAGCCTCCGGTTTGTCGGACGACCGCTGTGACGTCAGGGGTCTCTCCCCCGATTGGTTTCGTCGATGGTGACACGATGGCAGCTCTTCGAACAAGTGTCTGAGACCGCCAGTTGTTAACGTCCTCCAAGGCGTGATTTCTTTCTCTTGTAACTTCATTTCGTAGACTAGATGGCGTCGGATCATAGAACTTGCTTGGTTAACCTGGCGAGGGGTGTTATTGCTCCGTCTGGTGAGACGATTTATTGAAAGGTCCGTAATGGAACCCCCCCCCAATATATATATATATATATATATATATATATATAGATAGATAGATAGATAAATAGATAGATAGATAGATAGATAGGTAGATATGAAAAGAAATAACTGATACGTGACATAGAAACAATGTATTACTAAAAGCGAATAAATTTAATCAAAGTATGACTAAATTTAATCGTTATTTAGGGCTACATTCAGTAGTATATAAATCCTAATATTTACATGACATGGTATTAAGTTGTTAATTTTTGGAGAGAAATACTGGAAACTTTGTTGATAAAAATTTCAACTTTTATTATGAAAGATCTAAAAATTGCTATAGTATTTTCATACTGTACTTGAATATCCTTACCCTAAACGTACAAGGATAAATATTACCTGAAATTTCTTCAAAATTATTTATTAATTAGTGCAATCTGCAAAGTGTCGTACATTTGAGAAGTCCTGTATTTTTTTTTCAGAAAATTTAGTAAGTCCGGAATTTAAACTCGAGAACACAGTCTTCATTTTTACGTTTTCATATCAACGCCTTAGTGAGTGCCTTAATAGCGTTATACCTATTTTTAAAGCTTTTTCCAAATTACGTAACAGCTTCCGAATTTCGCAATTCGGAATTTCCGAATTCGCCTTAGTGAGTGCCTTAATCGCGTTATACCTATTTTTAAAGCTTTTTCCAAAGTACGTAACAGCTTCCGAATTTCACATCGAGATCTTCCATTGCTGTACCTTTTTGGAAAGTTTATAAAGTCTTTTCATCTGGGTTGACTCAAAAAGTGGCACTCAAAAAGGCAGAAAGAAAAGTCTATTTTTTCTTCATATTTTTTATGCCAAAAAAAAACCAAAAGTACTTTATATTTTAAGAAAAAAATAACTATTTTATAAACAGTTAAAAATACTTTCTTTCGTGAATGTAACTGAAATTTTGATTTACAGATAATATACAAGGATATATGATATAACATAAGATATAACGTAAAAGAAATGTAAAAAGAATAGATAATGATATATTAGGATAATGATGAAAAAACCGTGTTAGAAAAATACCGAACTTTTTAAATAGTTATTTACCGATGCAGAGAGCGGGCTAGAATTACTGTGTATACCTAGTGGCAGGTTTTTGCCAACAACTTGTCATTTGTCTTGTTAAAAATTTTAACCAGAGCTCAATTCAATGACCACGTGATTATCAAACCAATCACAGATCATGTCAACACGGCGCAAATGAAGTAACGCAACGAATGCATTGTAAACAAGGCCTTAGTTATCAAGCAAAACTGATTAACGGATAACGTGCTCGATGAACTAACTGATTACGAGCAAAAGCTGTTCGTGGGATTTGCGACAAAGTGATAATGAACCAGTTTGAAGAACAACGTGTGTGTTCTTAAAATTTGTTATAAATTTGGTAAACGTTTTACAGAGGTATTTAGATTGTTGAAACAAGTATACTGACAGGACTGCGAGAACCGAACGCTGCACTGTGAGTGGTTTAAGTGGTTTCAAGACGGCTGAACGTCAGTTTCTGAAGATTTCAGGCATGGACACTCCCTTTTTAGCTCAGGTGATGGCCGAATGGCTAGGGTACTGGCATTCAGTTCAGATCCTGTGGGTTCGAGTCCTACTGTTGGGAAAAAATGTTCATTTTCTTTCCTTAAAGCATGCTTGCACACACATTAGTTGTGACGCCATCCATTTTTCTACCTGTACGGAAACGCTCTGCGAGCGAGAGTAGAAGGAGAATAATGCGCACTGTAAGATGCTTCTGTGTTACGTTCTATGAAAATGTATCTTAGTCCTATTAAATGTTTTGCTACTACTGTGCTGCTATTGTTTTTACTCTGTGTGCCTAAATCCTCATACCCACTGTTGACATGGATGTTTGTAGCCGTTCGGAATCGGCTGTAAACTGTCAGTCCCGGCCTAATTAGCCCTCGTGTAGCAAAGAGTTGACTGTAGTGTACACGGTTCTGATTCTTATTTACCCTGTGAATCCTCTGACGGTCCAGGCACACTATAAAGTAATAGGCATAAATATAAATAATTCCTTTATTTTCTACGTAGAGGTAGACTAACATAGACCGACTTGGGGCTTCAAATAATAACACAACAGTACCGCAACTTGCGGTACTAAGAAACTGAACTTTAAAGTCATAATGAACCCTTTCAGGCAGAATATACGTTCACTAACAATACCCGTAACCATCGGGGTCTGAAATAACTATCGAACTCGTGCAGCCACCTAGGCTAAATACTAATACGTGCTCTATCAGTTAAATACCGCTATCACCTTCAATCTAATTTTTCTCGACTCTTTCGTATATCTACTAATCGCGTAACGCACTACCGTACAAATCTCCACTCCCTTCTTGGGCTCTTGCCTACTCAGCGTGTGTCACTTAAATAGACCAGACACCTGCTCCGCACTCACTTCGACTGGCATGCACTGCGCAGCTACCAGAAATTTGCATCTGAGCAACACGCAAACCCTACAAGTGCTCCAAATAAAACCAAACCTAACCAAACCTGGATGCTCTTCTAAAATCAACAGCCGACGTCAATGTCGAGAGTGGTCGAGTTGCAATTCTTGGAAATACCCGTTAAACTGTGCGAGAAGTTGCCGATGAAGTGGGTATCTGCATAGTATCTTGCTATGCAGATACCCACTGCACCTGAAGTTCCCTCTAAAAAAAATTTCAGGTGCGTCGAGTCAGAGTAAAATGCATTTGCCGTCTTTGTTGAGAGACGATCAGGGAGTGAACCTTGTTGAAATGAGTCAGGAACTGAACGACGATTCAAATACTATGGAAAACTTTCTGAAGAACATCATAAAGGGAGGTGAGATGCAGGATTATGGCTATGAGACTTTTTTTCTGTATCCGTAACTGAAATATAAATTTCAACGACGTTTATTTTCCAAAACATAGATAAGATTCAGAAAAATGCAATCTGAGAACTCTGCGACATCACTGAAAATGCGTCAAAGGAAGTGTTTCAAAAAGGAAATAAACTTTCGAAACAGTGTACAGCCACTACAGGTGATTAATTTGAAAGGAACAATATTCAAAATTTTGCAAAATGAGAAGTAAAAACTTTAGAGCAAAATTTAGGACAATTTTATTTAACACGCCTTGTACGTTTATCATATGTTTATTGTTCTGTTTATTATCGTTAAGGATTTAGGAATTCATTGTTCCGTTGCACTCGGTGAACTACAAAACAAAAAAATAATATTATTGTACCAAATCCGAGCGACGGAAAAATATTATAAATCGTAAACTTCAAATACAGAAGTAAATATGCCAGTTACCGCAAATTGAATAATAGAAATTTATATTACATTAAATCTTCAATACACTTTCTTCACAACTTGCAGAAGAGTAGACAAAATAAAAACGTTGAATATTCGCTATAAGCTAACAATTCCAGCACCTAAGAACTTTTCTTAACATAGAGGAATTCAGACATACAAATTAATGCAATATAACAGTTATTTATAAGTTGCATACGACCTTTAACTTCCTTTCTTCGAAGGACCTCGCCTTATATCTGCCGATAATAAAACTTTTTACAAGAAGAATATCACCTGCTGAAAAACCTCAACCGATCGGATCCAAACCAACTTTAGATCTGAACTTTTTATTCCAGACTCTTATCACCTAGGAAACAAAACCCGTGTTACCACACCGCTCAACTAAACCATTTTACAACAATAGACCCAAGAGCAGGATTTATTACTTACTCCATGGTAGAAGCGTGAACGTGCTAAATCATTGTTTTTATTTATCGTGGACTCCAAAACATAGCATGCTGGCGATAACACGCCAAGTTGGCCCCAAACTCGTAAAAATATTTGATAAATTTAACTTAATGTACAAATCACATAAGTTTAGATTCACAAAATTGCACCGATATCATGGCTGATTAAATAATTTTATGTGTCCGAGACATGACAAAATCAATGATTTTTCTCAAATAATTTATTTTTATAAAGTTTTGTGTTGGATTAATACACGCTAATAATCTTGAAAAAATATTCATAAAAAGTCGAAAATAAGTTTCCAACTTTCATGTTAATAAACTACAGAAGAAAAATACTAAGGACAGATTGTACATAAAAAAATATATTGACTATCACTATGTATGATTTATGTCAAATAAATGTACAGTGGAAAATGTATCGCTTAGTCTTCATCTTGATTGAGAATTCAAGTATGGTAGAGAATATTTCGGAAACATGCATTAGTCAAAATCAGTTTATTTAAATATACTTTTGTAGGAACCATTAGTAAATTTTTTTAAATTTTAAGGATAGTAGTATAAAACAAAATATTTTACGTTATCCGAATTCGATGCATAGCTTTATATACATAAAACATGGTATTTAGAGTTATCATTGTAAATTATGACTTACAGGAAACTTGATGAAAACGAAAACAGGAACAAGGCACTCGAATTTCGTAAGTAGGGTGTTTATTTTATAACTTGCGGCTGTTGTAAGTTGACCTAAACCTAATCAAAACAAACGTGTCCTTGAAAGGCGCTTTAAGGAGGACTCTAAGGGAAATAAAAATCGACACATGGTATTTAGAGTTACGACACAGTACTAAATCAAATATGGCTAATCACTTTTGGGAATATGGGCATAAATTTAAATTTTAAATAAAAATAGCATTTGTACGTTATCTTCATTAACTACACTATCTGGTCAAAAGTATCGGGACGCCCAGTGGTACGGACTCGAAGAGTCCTGAGTTATATATTAATATGGTGTTGGTCCTCCTTTTTATCGATGACAGCCTGCACACATCTGGGGAGACTTTCCACCAGTTTTTGACAGGTATCCATAGGAATTGACTTCCAGGCGTTCATCACAGTTGAATTGAGTGCTGGCAGTTAAGATGGTCGATTTGACTGGCTTTGTAATCTGCGTTCTAAATCGTCCAAAAGGTGTTCAATGTTATTTAGATCGGGGCTCTGAGAAGGCCAGTCCAGATTTTTAAAACCCATTTTGTCAAACCATGCCTGCGCAAGTCTCGATGTGTGAATGGAGCAGTTATCCTGCTGGGAGAGAAATGGGTCTTCCCCGAAATATTGCCATAGAGTTGGGAGAGCAGAATTGTCCAGAAAGTACACATACATCTCAGAATTCATGTTTCCAACCACAGGAACTAAGGAACCCAGGACAAACCATGAAAAGCACCCCCACACCATGACGCTGCCACCACCAAACTTAACAGTCGGCACAATGCAGTCACGTAAGAAGCGCTCGTCGCGCATCCGCCAAACCCAGACGCGTCCGTCGGACTGCCATATCGTAAAGCGAGGTTCATCACTCCAAAGAACATTTTTCCACATGTCCACAGTCCAATGACGGTGAGCTTTGAACCATTGCAATCAACGCTTCTCTTTCTGGGGAGTGATTTTCGGCTTGTCAGCGGCTGAACGACCATGGAATCCCAGGATTTTTAACTCTCGGCGAACAGTCCTGCTGCTAGCACTAACGCCTGAGGAACTTTGGAACTCCTGAGTGATTTCAATCAACGAGGACTTGCGATTTTCTTTCCCTACCCTTTTCAGAGTTATACAGCTGCGTTCACTAATTTTTTTCGGCCTGTCTGGCACTTCGTTTTTCTCTAATTTCACTGCCTCGACATTTCCACTTCACAATTGCGTAACTCACAGTGGATTTTGGCTTCTGTAGAATATCCGAAATTTCACGAATTGATTTCCCACGAAGGTAGCATCCCACTATAATGCCACGGTCAAATTCACTAAGCTCCTTTCACTTACTCATTCTCTCACAAACCCACAAATATGACCTGACAAACCACTACCAACACTTTTATGGCTTTCGGTTACGCATCAAATTACGTCATCTGCCAGATCCACTTCTTTAGGGGGTGTCCGGATAATTTTGGCCTTATAGTGTATCTGGAAATATAGTTGCATGCAAATAATCTAATTTTTTCTACGATCTTTCCCCTGTTTTTTTCTATTCATTCGATAGTATTTCCTCAACTTTTATTTACTCTCGTTAGTCCAGTCTCAAATTTTACTACTTTATCTGCTAGATATTGGTGTTTCTCGTATATGGGTTTGTGATCATAAAACTTCTTCACCTTCTTTGCCACTTTCGAGAGTCCCCACTACCTCCCACGACGTTACGCTATAAATAGTTTTGATAATCCTCGCATTTATAAATTGCTCATATTGACAATCATTACTAATGAATCTCGGTTAGATGATAAACTATGTTGATGCTGTTTGCCAATGCGGGCAGCTTGCCAATGAAGACATTTGCATATTAACCGTGAGACATGTTAGTTGCTTTTGTATGTTTAATATAATGTATTTAATGAAACTAGGGAGGTATTTTACAATATAATTAAAAGAAAAAAAAAAGAAAAATCGAAATGTTGAGGAAACCATGTTTTTTGCTGCTTTTTTGCCTACACTTGTTCATTTTTTTTTTTCTCAGAAACTAATTTATTATATGTAAAATCGATCTTTAAAACTATAAAGTATAATGTCATAAACATCTAATAAAAAATCATGTTAGAATTTTGAGAACTAAAGGAGAAAAACAATTTTTTTAAATTATTTAATTTAAAAAAAAATTAAATTACTTAATTCTTAACCACAAAATAATTTTTATTCTTGTTAAAATCAGTTTGTTTAAGTATTACCTATAATAATATGTGTATACTATAGGTAAATATACTGCAAAATTATTCCTTCAAAGGGTACCGAGTCCCCTTAACCGTGAGATATGTTAGTTGCTTCTAAAGGAGGCAACATATAGGTGCACCAATTTCACCACCATCTGTCACCTCAATTTCGACCAACCATGACCATGGGCCACACCAGGGGGGATTATACCCTCTCCCGGCCCCTCTGACATTATAAGACTTTCCTGTCTGCAGATTTAACGTGTCCATATCGACTTAGACACGAAGGAATTTAATAGAGTTCGTCGGGATTCGAATTGACCCCCCCCCCAGTTCTATGCACAACGCGCTACCCACTAGGATACATCCGACCTCAAATGATGAAATATTAATTCGTTCGAAACTTGAAGCCATCACTGTTTTTGTTTATTACCAGCCACTGAGCGACCAGAATGGTTGCTTTTATTTTTATAGTTTCTTTTGCAAAGCAACTCAACTATAAGTAACATATGTAAGGATTGTTGCCATTACCTGTTACCATAAATATACGTTGTTAAGGGGTATTTTTTATATGGCTGATTCTAAAACATTGTGATTAAACAAATGTGAATTTTCATTACTTCAGAACAGAGTCAAAGATAAGACTGAGAAACCCAACACCAATGATTTTAAAAATTGCATCCCTCTCTGTATGTACTATGTTTCAAAATTAAGATATCTATACTTTATCATTACATCAAATAAGAAATTGTCGGGGAAAGATCCTTCACTTAAAAAATGGAGTAAAAAATCAGCAAGTATTAAAATATAGTGTATTACATCACTCTCTGTATGTACTATTTTTCACCTGCACTGAAGAATCCATGGATAGGCCAGCGTCTCTGATATTTACTGAACTGTATTCCAAGCATAACTGTCTTGTAAGGTCTGCTTTCGCAATCTCCCCCGTGTACCATTGGTACTAGGGTAATCGCCCCGGTGGTTCTCAGTCCCTCCGGTGCAGCACAAAGGAGCAAAATACAACAACCGCTTTCGTAGTGGCCACCTAAGAACATTGACTTATACAAACAAGGAGAAATTTTTTCAACTTGTTCCAAATGCTCCAAAAGCCAAGCCACTCCGGATCATATCCTAGCGTGCTTGGGTCTTGAAAAGGAAGATCTCCGGGAGCAGCCATTGTTGTTCATTGACTTTTTGAGGGTGTACGATATCATGGACCTAATCTAGCTCTGCTGGGTGACATGGATCAGCAACAACAACAACACTATTGTTCACAATTCATATATCTATGCTTAAGAATATTAAATAATAAATTGTTGGAAAATTTCTTCACTTATAAAATGGAGTAAAAATTCAGTAAGTACTGAAAAATTTGTAGAAAAAAAACTATTACTGGTTGTCGGTTGCTATGCCGGCGACGGTTAAGCCTAACATCGTGATTAGTGCTCTCTTTTTCACGCCTCTCTCTTAATGGATTATTTCTTCTTCGCTTTCTTTCTTGAGACTGTTCCCAATTTTCACTTGATCGTGCAGCTCGCTTTCGAGCATTCCTTATTTGAGTGCGATAATCCATGTTGCCACGCGGTTGTAAATTGCGTACGGCCGCTAATGTTTACACCAGATAGTTGCAGCCGTTGCCATTCTATCGTGAAGTGTAGAAATATCGCCGATTTTTCTGCCTCATACCTACGCCTTTTATATATATCTCTCTATATATATCTATATATATATATATTTATATATATATATATATATCTATATATATATCTATTTATATATATATATATATATATATCTATATATATATCTATATATATATATATATATATATATATCTATATATATATCTATATATATATATATATATATATATCTATATATATATCTATATATATATATATATATATATATATATATATATATATATATATATATATATATATATATATATATATATATATATATATATATATTATTGTTTTATCGCTAATATTTACTAAACGTATTTTTTAAGCTTTAATGACTGGGATACAAAAATTTTTTAGCACTCCATAGTTCTGTTAGAGATTAAAGTAAAGGGGGTATGCAATATGGAGATATTTCTAATTTTAAAAACACTTAAATACATCTCACTATTTTTAAAATATATTTTTATGACGAATACCATTTTTTTAAACAGAAAAATCAAATTTCGTTTAAAATATTGCCTTTACTCCAAGTAAAAGTACACTAAAAATTCATTTTATATACTTCAATTTTTACCCTGTAAATCTTTACCTTCATCCTAAAGTAAAGAAAGAAAATCATTATAATTTTTTCCTTAGCACTTCACAAAAGTTCTAATATTATTTATCCTAATCCTCGAGATATATAATAGGTTTCTTTTAATTAACTTTCAATGTAATAAATACTGCTTATCGCCTAAACCCGAGATGATTGAGAGAAGGAAGAAAAGAGATGCTAAACATAGAACTGTCAAATAAGTTTCATTAAAGTATGAAATTTTGCTAAAAAGGATCTACAATTTAATTAACATACTAGATAATAGTTGTGCAACCTCAAATGTTTTTTAAGTGCTATGAATTGTTTTTATAGCTTTGAAAAAAGACTATAAATACCTCTTCAATTGACGTTTATAAGGTTGCAATAAATTAACATCAGTAAATATAAAAATGCAAATTTATTTATTGAAAATAATTTTAATATGTATTAGTATTCAAAAAACAAATGTGATCTATCATTAAATGGTGAGTTTTTTTTAAAATAAAAGTACTTTGAGAATTACATTTACGTTTAAAATTATGTTTTTCTTCGTCTACTTTTAATTATTTTTCTGAAGTATTAAAATCACAATAATAATTATTTGTTTCCTTAAAAGGTTTCGTAAATATGCGAAATAACGTTCCTAGAAATTAGATATATCGGGATTGAAAAATAGCCTAATATCTGTATATGTGTATATCCACGATTTGAATCCATGAATCTGAAACTTATCTCAATAGAAACAATTATTTTTATTTATATTTTAACTAAACAAGTGTAGAGATATCGGAAGTTTTACGGTGGCTGTGATCTATTTAAGTATTAACTACGTTTTAAGTATTAATTCCCTAACTTTTGATTTTTTCTTCATTTTTACGTACCTAAAATAAGCATGTACTTTTAAAGTACGATTACGTTCCTCTATAACGGTCCTTAGGAAAGCAAAATTTCCGATGCTTAAAGTCCGTTCATCCGTCCTCGTGAGTTATAATTTTGGCAGCATGTCAAACCCAGTCTGTATCGCTTTGACAAGTAGTAAACAGTTATACAAAAAAGTACCAAAATCTGTTACAATTTTGACATACATATATGTGTATATATACATACGTACATATATATAGATACATATATACATAACACATACATTCATATACACATACAAAAAAGGTAAGCAACGATAAGTAATCCTACGTTAATAACACGCGGTAGTTTCGTTAGAAGAGACTACCTGAATTTTTTTTTTATTTAAGTTTTATCAAGCTTTTATCTTACCTCTATTGAAAAAATTAAGTGAAAATAAAATGTGTTTAAATATCATTTTCAATTATTTTGATAATTTATATGAGTGATCAATTCAGGTAATTCAGGGTTTTGTGAAAAGTATCGTCAAAATATTGAGAAGTGACCCTTAGGTATTGTAGTCTTGCAATTCTTTCAGATTCCCATTTTCTATTGCTAGACAAATTGTTTCACATTTTTATAAAAATATAAAATTACGTAAATTTGTACAGATAAAACAGCAATGTTTATTTAATAAAGTTCAGCAAGACACAGATGCCATTACAAAATGTCAATTGAAATCAAACACAACACATAACAACTTATATGTAATTGCACAACTTTACATGGAATTCTAGCCCAAATATTTCTGATAAACAATAACACACAGTAACGAGACATGCATATGACACAATCTTCGATTTATCTGCTGTCTCTAAACTATTTTTAGAAATACATTTAGCTAATACCAAACGAGATACGCCTTATTGATTTGTATTATTTCTTACCACCTGCTCCACATAACATGAGTAAATGATGTCGGGGTAGTTGTTTGCGCGCTCAATATATATATGTTCATAAGCATTGGTTAAGCCGCACAAAAATAAACAAAAACTTTGAATTAAATTAAATTGCTGTAAGTCACTCCGTAATATATGTACTCCGTAATATATTCTATTTTAAAATTTTCAAGCTTTTTTTTTTGCAGGCCCGGGTGTAGCAGCGGTTTGCCTCACGGGCATTCTCTGAGTAAAGCCAGCTTGTGGATTCGATTTCCGCTTGTTCGAGGACAAGGCTGAAATTAGGGCAGTGGTTCTCAAACTGTGCGCCCCACGTTATTGTCACTCATTGCTTCCTTCATAGAGAGGTCTTGATGTCAAGGACATTAGGAGAGGTTTTAAGAGTGGTCTTAGATCAAGTTGTTAAAAAGGTGAACTTTATTAAAATAAGACCAGTTAAATCACGCCTATTTGAACAGATTTGCACCAAATTATAGCATATTAGTCCTATTTTGTATACAGTGCGCCAGCAAGTTTCTGTAGTATTGTAAGTGCACTCATCTATATATATATAAAACAGTTCCGTAACTGACTCATTCATTCACTGACTGACTGACATACAACGCACGGACCTAAAGGGCTGAAATTTTGCATGGCGATTCTTCTAATAGTGTAGGGGTGCACTAAGAAAGATTTTTCAAAAATTCTTCTTAGATTTTTTTAAATTAAATTTTTAAGCTGTTTTTTAAACTTTTTTTACGTTTGCATTTAAAATAATACATTGAGGGTTATAAAATTTATATCACGAGAAAGATCATAAAAATTCCTTCAAAATGAATTTTTTTTCGAATTTTTACCTCCATTTCCTGATTTTTGGTGAATTTTTAAAGATTAATTTTTAGAATTTAATTTATTAAATGCTGATCACGTGATTTCTTTTTCTGGTGCTTTCAATAAATTTATCGTCACGTGCATAACAACTAAATAGACAAAAAAATATTTTTTTCTTGCTAATGCGGCAGACGATTGGACATTATTTTGTCTATAAAAATATCCCTTACGATTTTTTTAAAAATATATTTTTTTTTCTACATCAATTGTATATATTGATCGTCGTATTTATTATATATATATATATATATATATATATATATATATTTTAGCATTAATTGCATACATTGACCGTTGTATTTAATTTGAATTGGACTCCGAAGCGAAGTGCGGGTTTTCAGCTAGTATTGTATAAAGTTTGAGAAACACCGGATTAGGGAGCAATGTTGGCTTTCCTGGATGGTGCTCCAAAAATAAGGAAGCCAACAAATGCGCAGTGTGAATCAGCGAATATCGTAATAGACAAATTTGCTGTCGAGTTTGGGGAAAAAAAGAACTTTCAAGATTTTTGATTCATTTTTGCTGTATAATAGCAGGCAGGGTGATTATATTAATGTTCAGCAATACACGTGACTCTAACCAGCTACGGGATGTGCACATTTGATACTAACATGGTAAGAGTAGAAAGTATCTGTAGACATACCCACCTCATATATGTTATGCAACTGACAGTAAACAATATGTAAGTCTATTTTTAGAACAACTACGAGTTTTACGTCTTGTACGATTATTAAAATAGACAACTAGGGATACGTGATTTTCGTATTTACGAAATAGATGCGAATAAATGCGAAATTTACAGATATGTGCGAATGAATGCGAAAATTATATTTTTACTATTTTTCATCTAAAACTCGGTAATAAAGCACTATTTAAGCGAAATTAGGAAATAATAGTAATAATTTATTGACATAATTACTTAACTAACACCATCCACGGTCTTTAAGGCGACAATGGACCATGAAAAACTTTTTTTTTATTTATTAACCAATTGCTATGAAACTTTGTATACTTATATAGTGTTGTTTAGAGATGGAAATTCTAAATTAAAAAAAATCATAATGTAATTAATTAAGATATTAATTAAAATAAGTTTTTTCAATTACTCTCTTTAAAAATGCTCCATGCGCATTAATTTTTGTCTCAGATATCTAATTTTCTCTCTTAAGCTAGCTTTATATAGTTATAATAAAAGTTAGTAGCAATATTTGATTTACAGTCATATTTATAAAAACTAGAAAAGAAATGGATAAAAGCAGGTCATTTTATGCAAAATTTTATCAAAAAAATTTTTTATTGTAAAAATATTAAGTTGTTTTAAAATAGTATAATGAATTGATTACTAATTTTTATTTTAACATACATAAATAATCATTATATAAAATTTTATAAAAATTCAAGAAAAACTATGACGCATGGAACATTTTGAACTTACCGAAACGATCTGAAAACTTGTTTTGAGAAAATGGCATTTAAAGTTTTAATTTGACTGACATTTCCATTGTTTACGTTTGAAAAAATACTCATAACTCGGTTAATAATGATCGGATAAACATACTTTTTCTTTTAATTTAAAACTGATGAGTTGCAGAATCATTTTCTGAAAGAAAAAAAATCGTTTTGGGGACATATTTTTGTCAATCTGAAGGTCCATCGTCGCCTTAACAGAGAGATCTAACTCTCCATCGGATTTGCTGTTAATTTCACCCGGACAGTTTGCCCTATGAAGACGTGGCCCCTAGCGACTTAAAACAAACTTGATGAAACAAGTTAAAACACGAAACGGAATAATTTGAGAAGGAAACTTGCTTACAAATGTACAAAAGGTTTTATTATACCTTAATATTTACAAAACATTATTTATTACAATAATTTCCCTGGCTAACACAAGCCAAATATCATTACCCACGGTCTCTGTTCCAACCAGAGCAAACCCGTGCAATCTCTCAAGAGATTAATGGGCTTTTCGCCGTCACAGACCCGACGCACTCCAGCGATGTCGGTCTAACCAGTCGATGAGATAAAAATCGTCCAGACAAAGAAGGGGAGTCCTTTTATACTTCGTCCAATTTTCCAGAAGAATCCAGAAGACTCCACAAATTGCTGGAACACTCTATACTTCCGGGGCCGATGGGGGTCACTTCCGCCCGCTCCGACCCTTTGAAGAATACCTGAAATCCATTTGACCCGGGACATACTACATTGTTATCTAATTGAATGCCGTCGCTGATCTGCAACATCTGATTAGAGTTCCTTTTGATGTACCTGCAACACCTGTGGGAAACTCATCAACTCCACCGGCTGTGTTGAATGAGACGAGTGTCGATGTCAACGACATGACAGCCTTATACCGGAATCGAACCTAAAAATCTAACAGTAAAAATCAACCGATTAGCTTGCTTTCTCGACGGATTATTCTCTTTCGTCATGAGCTTTCTGTCCATTCAGGTTCAGCTTCTTTTGTCTTTCCAAACACCGATTCTGAGATCTCAAAATGGCGCAAGCCAACTCCTTCTCAGAAGTCGTTTTCTCTCTCGCTCCACATGCTTGGACACTCCTTGGTGTTGGTGGCAAGTTGTTGAAAGGCAGTCACTTTTCTCAGAAGACTCGCTGGTAATTTCTTCCTATGCATCAAAAAACATCCCGGGAGATGCTGTCCCACGCTGGATAGCCCGTCAGGGGGCTAAGGTAAAAAATTAGGTGTCCTTCTCAACTGACACAGGGAAACAGTGTCACTAATAATTTTGATACTTACCTTGTAAAGTATACATAAGATTCGATTCACAAGAATCGAACTTTTGAGTGAATGAATTATAGAAGCTGCTTGAGATATGCTGATTTCGGCATACGCGCTTGGTATAAATACCAAGCAGCTTGATTAATACGGAGGTTGAAGAAGGTTTTGTTAAGGTTGATAGATAAGCGAGTTAAGGCAGCTACGAGGAAAGCAGCTCCAGATGCTATCCTGCGCTAGTGATTAGGGGGCCCAAAGTTTACGTGGCAGTACGGCTGGTTTGACTCTCTGCTGGTTTGTGAGTATTTTGCAAAGTGTATTTCTATTTGAAGAAGGTTTTGTTAAGGTTGATAGATAAGCGAGTTAAGGCAGTTACGCGGAAAGCAACTCCAGATGCTATCCTGCGCTAGTGATTAGGGGGTCCAAAGTTTACGTGGCAGTACGGCTGGTTTGACTCTCTGCTGGTTTGTGAGTATTTTGCAAAGTGTATTTCTATTGAATGTTAATATATATTCCGTACAAGTAGTACGCATGCTTATTGCTGTAAAAGCGAATTCTATATGTGCAACGAATTCAGTAAACATTGTTTCATGTATAAACTGTGTTTGTATCAAATTCATTTAGAGTGCCACTTCAAATTATATACACCCAAGTCTGGGTAGAAGTGAGCTATTTTCTCTATAACCTATCGAAGTAAATTGTGATTTTCTTTTTTTAATAAATGCGGAAAATTTGAATTTATATATATATTTTTGCTAATAAATGCAAAATTGTATATATTATGTTTCTTGGGGGGAAATTTCGATATTTTTTATGCGAAATTTACGTACCTCTATAGATAAAGTTTAACGAAATCTTACGAATGTGAGGCTTCAAAAGACCGGTATAGGCTTGTTTTTCTCTCCTAAGAACATAGATAGAAAAATATATATATATAAAACAGTTCCGTAACTGACTCATTCATTCACTGACTGACTGACATACAACGCACAGACCAAACCGCTGGACCTAAAGGGCAGACATTTTGCATGGCGATTCTTCTAATAGTGTAGGAGTGCACTAAGAAAGATTTTTCAAAAATTCTTCTTAGATTTTTTAAAATTAAATTTTTAAGCTGTTTTTTAAACTTTTTTTACGTTTGCATTTAAAATAATACATTGAGGGTTATAAAATTTATGTCACGAGAAAGATCATAAAAATTCCTTCAAAATGCAATTTTTGTCGAATTTTTACCTCCATTTCCGGATTTTTGGTGAATTTTTAAAGATTAATTTTTAGAATTTAATTTCTTAAATGCTGATCACGTGATTTCTTTTTTCTGGTACTTTCAATAAATTTATCGTCACGTGCGTAACAACTAAATAGACAAAAAAAATATTTTTTTCTTGCTAATGCGGCAGACGATTGGACATTATTTTGTCTATAAAAATATCCCTTGCGATTTTTTTATAGATATATTTTTTTTCTACATCAGTTGTATATATTGATCGTCGTATTTATTATAAATATATATATATATATATATATATATATTTATTTTTTTTTTGGCATTAATTGCATAGATTGACCGTTGTATTTAATTTGAATGTACTCCGTAGCGAAGTGCGAGTTTTCAGCTAGTTACTTTATAAAATCACCTATGTTATATGTTGCAGTGTGTTCTGTATTACAATTTTTTTGCCGTACACAGAGGGCTAGTATATTTTGCCACAGTTTGTTAACCGTTTTCAAGTTCATAGCTATTAATACTTCATTTATTTCAGTTTTTTCCTTCAAAGTCTAGGCTTCGATATCAATGTAAAATCACTGACATCAGTGTAAATCAGAAAAGTTATTCAATTAACAATTCAAATAATTTTTGCAAGAAAAGAAAAGGTATTTAATTTTTACCGACCACAGGCACATGAAACGATAGCATTTCAGATAAAAAAGAATATCACACATATTTCTATTTTATATTTCTAGAAATAATGAATTTTGTATTTCGAATTGTATTTTCTAATACTGGCCACAACATATTATTTATATGTACGTATACATAAATACTATACATTTTGTTAATACGTACCTATACCATTAATTTTTTCTACAATGTGAGTCAGAATGAATTCCCACATTTCATATGGTAATAAGAAACGAACAAAACAATTAACAGAAAAAATATTTATACACTCATGGACAAAAAAATTTGCGCACCAAGAAATAATTGCGGGATCGTAACGACAGTTGCAATAAAGGTACATGTCGGGGAGATATGAAAATGATTAGAAATGCAGCGTGATTGCGCATTACGTATAGCCGGTAGAGGGCGTTGAACATCGTACTCTGTGGAGTATAAAACAGGTAACCAAAGCTTGTTTGAGTGTGCTGAATCATTTACAAAGGAAGAGCTGAGATAGACATGCCATTACGCCGTGTTCGAAGACAATATAAGCAGTTGTCGCAGTTTGAGAGGGGGAGAATCGTCGGGATGATGGAAGCTGGGTGGTCAGCTAGGCGTGTAGCTCGTCAATTAGGCCGCTCTGATTGTGTTGTGAGGAGGTATTGGGACCAGTGGACCCGAGAGATGTCATGTACACGAAGACCATTCTCATAACGCCCTCGACAGACCAGTCGTCGAGAAGACCTCCACATCGTAAGAAATGCACGCGTACAGTCAACTGCTTCATCGGCCGCCATCCAGGCACAGGTAGCACCTTCACTAGGTCTGTGTCTTCTCGAACAATACGAAGGCGCCTGGCTGAAGGACAGTTGGTATCGCGGCGCCCATTACGTGTGCTGCCCTTGACGCCCACCCATCGACGCCTCCGTTTGGAGTTTTGCCGCGCACGAGGAAACTGGACTGCAGCGGAATGGAACCAGGTCGTCTTTAGAGACGAATCCAGATTCAATCTCGGCAGTGATGACAATCGTGTTCGTGCGTGGAGACCCCGTGGTGAACGCTTCAATCCTGCCTTTGCTGTACAGCGACACATCGCTCCCAAAGCTGGTGTGATGGTATGGGGTGCCATTTCCTACAATACACGGTCACCCCTAGTATTGTTCCGTGGCACCATGACAGCCCAGCGGTATGTTCATGAAATCCTGCGACCACATGTGTTGCCACTCATGCAACGGCTCCCAGGAGCCATTTTCAACAAGACAATGCTCGGCCTCATACGGCAAGGGTGTCACAAGACTGTCTCCGCACTGTTACTACCCTTCCTTGGCCTGCCCGATCCCCAGATTTGTCTCCAATCGATCATATCTGGGATCATTTGGGACGACGAGTTGGGCATCCGACGAGTTTGAACGAACGAGTGGCAAGGTTACAGCAAATATGGAACGAAATGTCTCAAGACATCATACAGAACTTGTATGACTCAATGCCCGATCGTATCGCATCGTGCATTCGCGCTAGAGGGGGTCCAATGGAGTATTAACTCCTCCGTTCTTTTGCCTTTTTCTCTGAAATAAATTATCCTTTTTCTTTGATTTTCTTATCATTTACTTATATTAAAGTAGTCATTACGTATGTAAAATTTCGTTTCATTTTGACGACTCCTTCTTGGTGTGCTAATTTTTTTGTCCATGAGTGTATTTTCGAAAAGTACTAACAATCTAGTTTTTTTCCACTATGTTTTCGAAATAACATTACTCAGGCCGAAGCCGTTCTCAAAAAGTTTTCCATCCCGCTGTTGGCCATCTCTGGGGAAATGGGGGAACTTCCTCACAAATAGCCAACTTACGGATTCGTTGCACATTTTCAGGTGTTATAATGTCCTTAGCCCTTTCGTGGGCCATTTAATTCTCTTTTGATGTTCTCCCAGTTTTTTGTGTTTCATTATTATATTTATTAGCTGAAAACCCGCGCTTCGCTACGGAGTACATTCTTATTAAATACAACAGTCAATGTTTGCAATTAATGCCAAAAAAATAAATATATAAATTTATAATAAATGCGACGATCAATGTATACAATTGATGTAAAAATTATATATATATATTTATAAAAAATCGTAAGGGATATTTATTTTTTTTGGATAATATCCAATCGTCTGCTGCATTAGAAAGATAAAAAATGTTATTTTTTTGTCTATTTAGTTGTTAAGCACGTGACGATAAATTTACCAGAAGTAACCAGAAAAGTACCAGAAAAAGAAATCATGTGATCAGCATTTAAGAAATTAAATTCTAAAAATTAATCTTTAAAAATTCACCAAAAATCAGAAAATCAGGGTAGAGATTCGAAAAAGATTTCATTTAATAGGAATTTTTTTTTTATCTTTCTGGTGATGTAAATTTTATAACCCTCAAATTATTATTTTAAATGCAAACTTAAATAAGTTTCAAAAACAGCTTAAAATTTATTTTAAAAAAATCTAAGAAGAATTTTTGAAAAATTTTTCTTAGTGCACCCCTACACCATAAGAAGAATCGCCATGCAAAATTTCAGCCCTTTAGGTCCAGCGGTTTGGTCTGAGCGTTGTATGTCCGTCAGTGAATGAGTCAGTTACGGAACTGTTTTATATATATAGATTAAACAATGGCATATAAGGAAATATATTTTATTTTATGGAATTTAAAATTTAAATTTAAATTTTAGAGGAGAGAAGCATACTTCCCAAGGAACCATCTACGGACATAAAAAATTCAATTTAATGATGATTATTTGCCATGAAAAGATGAGAAGCATATTGCAGTGCACAAGGGTACATCATACTCTGCACACAAGTAGCGGGTCATCTTTTCTTGTGCTTTTGTGCTACATTTCCTACATCGTCTGTAGTTTGAAACCAACTTTGGCATATGGTTTCCCACACTGGCAATCGCACGTCATCTGGAACTGCCCACTTCTTGGCTTGGAAGCTAGCAGAACGTTCTTTTTTTTTCTCTTGAAGAATATCCGTCTATTAGCTGTCGAGCTAATGCTATACGGAATGTCAGCTAGTCTAAACTTCTATTCCGTTTATTTTCTTTCCATAATATAAAACTATTTAAAATGCCCAATATATATCAACAGAGGTGTCAGAACAGAACAGATTTCACAGAACCGGCTTCCGAACTTTAATAACATATGTACTATTTCTGTTTCAATTGCTGGAAACTAGATGGCAGCACAAAACTGAAGTGGGAATTATTCTTCCCAACATTATTATAGCGGACCAATATATTATAGTGGGTTTCGCAGGTGTATTTACTAAGATCGTGTAGGTGGGAAGTCATCTTCCCACCTACAAGATCTTATATATATGTATTATTTCTGTTTCAATTGCTGGAAACTAGATGGCAGCACAAAACTGAAGTGGAAATTATTCTTCCCAACATTATAATAGCGGACCAATATATTATAGTGGGTTTCGCAGGTGTATTTACTAAGATCGTGTAGGTGGGAAGTCACCTAATAATATACATAATATACATCCCAATTTAAACAGCTCTGCTCTTGTATCAACAGATTTGTTACTAGTGACATGAGGAAAATTGAGTTACATTGCATTATAAAGCTTAATGATTCACAAAAAAACAGCTATATAAAGTAAATTGGTTAAAATATTAAAAATGTTGATTTTTAATTAGTAACAAAAGCAGGAGATTAGAGGATATATTTTGAAAAAAAAACCGTAACGCAATTTAATTTTCAAAAATTATTTAAAGCGGCAAACCTGACGTATTTTTTCAGTGGAAAATACATTTACTTAACGAATCCATTAAAATGCGGTGATTTCACTACAAATAGTATTTAAGCAACACCTGTATTTAAATATAGTAATCTGGATTTAATTTAAGGGAAGAGATTGAATTAGAACTGCCTTTATTTCACTGACACGGTAAAATGATGGGATTTGAGAAATTTTTATGAAGGAAACTGTTTTATGAACCTTTCCATATGAATGTTTAGCATCATGAATTTTAGTAACTTACGCTCTTCATTACTGAAATAAACAACGTATCTTAAAATTTAATCTCTTAAGCAATGCTTGTATTTTAAGTTGAAATGCGTTAGGAAGAAATAACAATTACATGTTTGAAATGACGCTGAAATTACATTAAACGCAAGTTAAACGAAAGGAAAAGTTTTAAGATGGTGAAACAATTTATATTTTCTCCTGCAGCACGGTATGAAATGCAAACAGTTTATATATAATTTAAGCAATTTACGGTTTACCAGGTCGTAAGAGAGAAGAAAAAGGAATTCTCGTGCACAATTCTATTGCGTGAATTTCACTATCTAAATTAAGTTCCTGGGTATAAATGAGTTTTTTTTAGCTTGTCTGCATCAATTAAAACATATGGCTGTGATGCCGGTTTTTCTATCATCTTATACTATCAGATGAAAGAAACTTAATAAAAAATCAAAACTAGTCAAAGTCTGTAGAAAGAGAGAAAAAAAAAAATCCTTGAAACGCCCATGTGATAAGGGTTATGTATATAATGATATACACAGGAGAGGTCAATTATGCAAAAATATAAATCCACTTTTTCATCTTGAAGTACTCTAAATTTTGAGATTTATGGTTAATCAGTAGTAAAGATATGCTGATGTATACAAAAAGATTGAAGTGTGTTGTGACGTAGGGAGTAATACGACAAGCGTTTCGCTTCAATTACTTTACTACGCCACCTTAAACACTACAAACTACAACTACACACTACAACTACAAAAAGCAAGTATGTACAGCGAGTTAGAATTTACATGTTAGAGATGTCAGGACGGCTCGGGTTCACAGACCAACTCTGGCCTACAGAAGGCCTCTCGGTAAGAGAGCTCCGTCTCTCTCACACTCAAAAACAGCTCTCTCTCTCTCGTGGAGTATTGGGGGTCTTCTTTTATACGGTCGGCGAATTCAAAAGCTTTCTCCGGCGTATTAAGTGGTCGTAAGGGTCCAAAGTTTATGGGATTCCGCATGTCGCTATAGTGTCAAAATTCTGGAGAGCCTTTGAACCACTCAGGTTTTTATGCCTTTTTTAACGTCAGAAAAGCATATTACACGAAATTTATGGCTTCTTATCCTAGAGTTTATAAGACCGCTCAGTTTAACATTTCGCCGATAGATGACAAGTTCATGTTGAGGGGTAGGAACGAGCATCACAGACTTATATAGTTACAATTTTCATGGAGTAATGGAGACAACGTCACAGTGTATAAACGATAAAACAAACTTGTATAGTTGTTGAATATGTTGTTCTTGTTGTTTCCCAAAGAGGAACATTTACCACATATAATCCCATCGCATACAATCCCCGAGAATGATTGGTTGCTTTCAGTGGGGCCAACGTATAGGTGAACCAAAAACCCTCCACAGGTACCAACTCAGTTTTGAACAGGCACCCCCAGTAGCGACATTTAGTGGGGGATCTTACCTTCTTCCACCCTCTCTGACATCATAGAAGGACTTTCCAGTGTACTGATTTAACGTGCTCTTATTCAGCTTAGACACAAAGGTATTTAATGGCAATCGTCGGGATTCGAACCGAGCACCCCCTGTTCCACGCACAGCGCGCTACCACGAGTCTACCCCGAGGCCCACTTCTGAATTCTAATTACACTAGATTAGCAAGCTCAAATAGGTTAATGTAGAAAACATAAATGATCATATATTACTCCAAATATAAAATACTGAGCATAAATATAATGCAGATATCTTCAATACATATTTTTGATTTGAATTTCGTATTATTACAAATATTGTGAGAATTATTAGTAAGTTTAGGATATTATGCGAAAATAATGCAAAATATATATTTTTGGGTCGATGCATTATAAAAAAAAAGGTATAAGTATAAAACAGGTATAAAAAAGGTATATCAGTATCAATTAACATTCTGTTGGAAACCTCATCAGAAAACAACAAATAGAGTTAACTTTAAAAACTATTTATACTGTACATATTTCAGAATTTCTAATCTATATCCATGAATACTAAGATTCACTTCTCAGAAAATATAGTTAAAGGATAAGGAAATGCCAGGTACGGATCGGTATCAGAAAATTTAGGTACATTTTCGTGATATTTTACTGAATTTTCATCAATAGTTTTCAGAGAAATGGTTATTTTCCAAACGTATGGATTTATAATATTACTAGCGGCCCGTCCCGACTTTGTCCGGGTTGAACAAAATATTATACCAATAAATTTCCAGTTGATAGCCAATAAATTGTAAATCTTTTTATACCTTAAATGTCCAATAAAAAGTGTAGTTCCAAATGTAGTTTTCTTCAATAAACCCTTTAACGTTGCCAGTTTCAAAAATCCTTTTTGTATTTCTCAATACCTCCTCTACTTGAATCTTAAAAATATAAAAACCTTTTCCTTACGGGGTGGGATAGCATATATCCGAAGCACATACTCTCGAAAAATACGGTGTGATGTCGGCAAAGATATAGTCTCGAATTCCACTTCGTTGTGACTTTCCTAACGTCTTTGCCCCCAAAGAACAATTGGGTGACATTCTGGGAACGGAGGGTCAATATTGCCGAAAAGGACTGAATAATAATCTTTTGTCGTTCTAGCTAGAGGCTATTTCTTTTCAGGCGAGAGACATCAGAAGGGCGGTTCACCCGCGGTTCATCCATTTTCAGCGTTTTGAGAGATGAAAGAGGCACGGAGTGCCGATGAACTACTATTGAAATTCTTCTTCAATAGTAAGAAAGCAATAAGAAAGCAATTAACCACTCTTTCCCCTGACCCCCACGCTGAATGTCCCCCACGTAAAATGGGGATAGGAAGTAGATAACATTTTCCCGTTGTAAAGAGCGATTTCGAAATACGGACCCCGTAAGATAAAGGGTGTTGCTGTGGTTACTTGACTGCGGTTGACAAAGGAAAAGATGTAAGGTACATTTTAATGTACAAAAGTTGTACATTACCCTCCACATAAAAAATCTGTTCTCTCTCTTTGTATATTATTATAGAAGTATAGATACACATTGGTATCCCAAAATTAGAATAAGAGATGAAATAAAAATACAAAAATAAAAAAGAATTTTAAGTAAAGAATTTTTTTTTAATTATTTTAAGCACCTAAAATAATATTCAAATTAATATTACGTTATTTATTAATTAAAGTTAATTTTTTAAGAAAGAGGTGTGCTTGAAACCGTAGTTTCATTCAAAAACAAAAAAGGATTTTAAGTAAAGAATGTATTTTTAATTATTTGAAGCACCTAAAATAGTATTCAAATTAATATTACGTTAATTATTAATTAAAGTTATTTTTTTAAAAGAGAGAGGTTAAGAGATGAAATAAAAATGCAAAAATAAAAAAAGGATTTTAAGTAAAGAATGTTTTTTTAAAAATAATATTAAAAATTTTTTCAAATAATATTCCTAAAATAATATTCAAATTAATATTACGTTACTAAATAAGTAAAGTTAATTTTTTAAAAGAAAAAGGCGTGCCGGAGAAAGGCTAGGTTCGAACCACTATCGTCAGAACAGAAGCCCACCGCGATAGCACCACGTTAAGGATCGTTGAAGACTTCGGCACAAAAAGCGGTAGAGAACAGTAGCGGTAACAATGGAGATTGTTAGGATTAAGCCCCTAACTTTAATTCTACTGATCAGATATACATAATATATAGCCTATGTCCACCTGGAATAATGTACCTTTCAAACATTGAAATAACTTTTCAAATAGGTGCAGTGGTTCTGAAGATTACCCTCCACGTACAAAATCGCTCTCTCTTTATATATAAGTATAGATATAAGTATAGATTATAGAAGTATAGATACACATTGGTATCTCAAAATTAGAGTAAGAGATGAAATAAAAATACAAAAATAAAAAAAGGATTTTAAGTAAAGAATGTTTTTTTAATTATTTTAAGCACCTAAAATAATATTCAAATTAATATTACGTTACTTAATAATTGTGTGCACGGCCGCCATCTTGGATTTTTTTTCGCCAACTTGGCGATTTTACCGTGTTTTGAGGAGTGGAAAATTTCTCGCCAATGTGTTTTAAGCGGTGTTTTCAAAACGCTGGACTTTGAATTTTTTTAGCTTTTTTAATAAAAACCACCTGTTTAAATTATGAAACTTAGAAAAATTTATGAAAAATCATTTAAACGTTGGACTTAGATTTATTTTTAGGTTTTTGATAAAAACCACTTTTTTGAAAATATTATTCTCAAATATTGGAAATTTTGGGTTTTTCTTTTAGCTTTTTTAATAAAAACGACTTTTTTAAATTTTGAAACTTAGAAATATTTTTGAAAAATCGTTTAATCGTTGGACTGAGATTTTTTTTTTGTCATTTTTAATTAAAAACTACCTTTTCAAATTATGATCCATATGAGAAATTTCGTCAAATGAATTTTACTTACAGATAAAATTTCAATGCCATCTATTCAGTTTGCCCTAACTCTTTGACTAATAGCAATGAATCCCCAAAATATTATGCCAATATATTGTTAATTAGAAAAAAAATACAGCATTTTCGTACCACCTAAATAACTTGCAATTTAAAAATTATCTAAAATTCAGCTTTGAAAAATGTAAAATAATTATGAACCCATAAATTTATGGTGAGTAACCAGATCCTCTATATTATTTTTTGGGGGGGAGGGGGGGGGGGGGTTAGGGCATTGTGGCAATGAAATTTTACTTCATATTTGACCTTAACCAAATATTTGGTGCATACAATAAAATCGGGACAAGGATTATTTGACCATTTATCCTGCTGTGTTAGAAATAAGAAAAAAAAACACTTTTCCTAAACCAATAACTTAACCTTAACTAACTTTTAAACTTAGGTTCCTGGGGAGAGAGAAGTTATTTAAATTTATTTGTAATCCACTACAACTTGGAATTATAAAATATTTTAAAATATATTGTATTTAAAATGTATACTGTATTATGCATTTTACGAAAAAATGATGGCAGATAATTTTTACTTCAAATAAATGAATGTATCATTATAGTATACTAATTGACAATCGATAAACAAAATTAAAAGCAACTTAAATTTAATAAGTTAACGAAAAACTGATAATGGATTCAAAAATTTTCAACAAAAAGACTCTTAGTTTTAAAAATAATTTACTCTTTTGAGTATAGTCAATTTGACTCAGATTTCCAGGTCAAGGCCAAGATCTGACCTAAAATTATTATACTGTAATTAAAAGATCACATCAGAAATAACTGTTTGATCTTAAAATTAGAGAATTTGACATTGGGTTATTTTTACCAGAACGCAATAATTATCGCCATGCGAAATGCGCCAAACCCTGGCGGAAAAATCCAAGATGGCGGCCGTGCACACAAATCTAGAGTATCCCCCCTAACTTTATTTCTACTTATCAGATATACATAATATATAGCCTATGACCATCTGGAATAATGTACCTTTCAAACAGTGAAAGAATTTTTCAAATAGGTGCAGTGGTTCCGGAGATTACCCTCCACGTACAAAATCGCTCTCTCTCTTTATATATAAGTATAGATGATTAAAAAATCTGGTCTCTAATAAAGGGCGAAAAACCATTACTGAATGTCAAGGACATACATAACATATGCTTCGGAAGTGCCCTTAAAAATCTTTCTCTTCTGCGAAACTTAATTTGAGAATACTATGTTAAAAAATCCCTTTTGCCCTGCTAAGTATTTAAGCTGAGTTAAAAGTCAGCTGCAATTACGATGTTCTTATCAGAATCTGAAGTATTTGAGTAGGGTTTGAATCAGAAACTGCTAATTCAGCTGCCTGTATGCTTTTCGTGATGGATAGGGCTATGAGTGTTAAGCGAAATGAAGCAAAGTTAATCATACTTATATTAAATTCATAAAAGTCCTCAGAATATTTTGTAATTAGTTGTTCCCACTATTATAGTTACGGAATGTGAATGTCTAGAAAATGAATAGTTTTCAGTTCTCTTTAAGGCACACGGAACATCTCGGCATCCAAAATGGAGCGATTTTAGTGATATGTTCATGACCATGTTTTTAATTGCAGAATACATATATATGCAAAATATTTACATGCCAGTAAATACATATATTATATTTTATATTTAAAGGGAAATGGAAAAAATATGTTAATTTTTTTATAGCAATTTAATTATTTACAAAATATAGTTAAATGTTTGATACTTTTTATGTCATTTAGGTAGACTTTTCTAAAAATCTATTGAATTTATCTTTTCCAAATTTGGTATGGTAACATAAAATATATCATTTGACAATAATACGAAGTGTTTTGCTTCTAGGTTAGAAGGAAAATAAATTAAAAATTTGTTAAGTGAAAATTTAAAAAAACATAAAAATTTTAATTACATATTTTTTATTAATTTCAATTTCACTACAATTTTCCTACAATTAGAAACAAAATACTTCGTATTATTGTCAACTGATATATTTTATGTTACCATACTAATTTTGGATGCAGATAAATTCAATAGGTATTTTTAGAAAAGTTTACTTAATTGACATATAGTATCAAACATTTATCAAGTTTTTGAAAATAATTAAATTGCTCCAATAAACTAAATTTTAACATAATTTTTCCTTTTTACTTTAAATATAAAATATAATGTATGTATTTAATGGTATATAAATTTTTGCATATATCTGTATTCTGTAATTAAATACATGCTCATAAACTTTTCACTAAAACCGCTCCATTCTGTGAGCCCTTTAGTTGTGGCTGCTCATCACCGAAGGATATAAGCAATTGAAGGCGTTATTTGAATGATAGTCAAACTCCACTTTTTAACAAAATGGAGTTAGCCTCACTTTCATGTTCATACAAGTCATTTCTATATTATTTTTAAAGTGGTACACCTCCAGCTTATTTCTGCTGCCAACAGAGAGCATCACAAATCAGACTTCAGCAATCATTTCTCAGCACTCAATAGACTTTGAGGCTCTGTATCTTAAAATGAACAAGGAGTTGGTCCACTATTTAAATAAGGCCATCAATTTAAACTAGAGTCACATAGCATAAACACAGGGACTAAAAATCCTTTTTCTTGATCTAGAGACGGTATTTAATTATTCCAATCAGAACGCTTTTGTGTTATAGTTAAGGTAAGCGGAAATGCAATTTTTTGTATGAAGCAATACATCAAACAATTACTTCTGATTTGTAATAGAAACACCATGAAATTAAAAATCTATGATTCGGATTTTTCAAAGTGGAAAATAAGGATAAATTTCTTCAATAGCTGTCTTCATTTCATTCGGCATTTTCAGGTGAGAAAATTAGTCTTTTCTCTAAAGACAACTGAAACTAGGAATCGTCTGCAGTACCTCTTCTCTAAGATAATCATTGTTTCTATCTGGCACCGAAATATAAAGGTAGTTTATAAACAAAATATTTGCACAGTGGGATATAGATAAAGAGATGAACTCACTACTGAATCGAATTATCTTGAGAGATATTATTTCCTCATTTATATGAAAATGAAGAATGCAAAGACCTGATATGCTCTTACTACATTTTTATAAAATTATGGATGGGATCCTATTTTATTTTGCCTCTGTCCATGAACACAGGTGCTAAGCCTAAATGAATATGGTCTGGATCATTTACGGCCACTGGGCATTCCCAAAAACAACAGCTTAACTAAAGGTGGAGTTTATAAAAACAATTTCAGCTTTGATCTAACTTATGTGTTACAGATTAACTATTTCCTTTTATCCCGCAGATTCACTGAATCAGTAATTTATTATCAATATTTAACCCTAAAGGAAATATAAAATTTATTTTTAAATAGATAACGATACAAAAAAATCCCTTAAAGAGAAATTTTAATTTCCATTTTTACTAAATTACCATGATTTACTTCATTAGAAAAATGTTTAATATTTTGAAATGCAACGTTTTTTTATTCATACGAAATTTATCTAGAATGTTTTTTTAAAAAAATATTTATCCCCTGATGTCTTGATATTTAAATGAGGAAAAAATTACGAATAAAATATTTGAATCCAATATTTAACCCTAAAGGAAATATAAAATTTATTTTTGAATAGATAACGATACAAAAAATCCCTTAAAGGGTAATTTTTATTTCCATTTTTATTAAATTACCATGATTTACTTGATTAGAAAATTTTTTAATATTTTGAAATGCATTTTATTCATACGAAATTTATCTAGAATGCTTTTTTTTAAAAATATTTATCCTCTGATGTCTTGATATTTATATGAGGATAAAATTACGAATAAAAATATTTGAATCAAATATTTAACCCTAAAGGAAATATAAAATTTATTTTTGAATAGATAACGATACAAAAAATCCCTTAAAGGGAAATTTTAATTTCCATTTTTATTAAATTACCATAATTTCCTTCATTAGAAAAATGTTTAATATTTTGAAATGCATTTTATTCATACGAAATTTATCTAGAATGCTTTTTTTAAAAATATTTATCCTCTGGTGTCTTGATATTTATATGAGGATAAAATTACGAATAAAAATATTTGAATCCCCCAAAAAGGTGGTAGTTAGTTGATTTTCTCCTTCGCAAGTATAAGAAAAGTCTTAACGTTTTACTTTAGTGGTGACGACAGAGAATTACATTTCTTTTCAGACTCAGAATTTTCTAGGAACCTTCAAATAGGAAGAAAGAATTGAACATCAGAATCATTTTCGATTTATATTTACTGTCAACATTTTAAGCTCTCTTTTTTCAGTTACACATAGCGCAGAAATTTATCAGTGATTTTTTACACGGGAATAATACATCCTAAAAAAATGCATTCAGCAAAACTCCTTAAGGGGACAGTGGACTTTCAAAATTGTGAAATTTGTCCAAAAATTCAATTTTTTATTTTATTGAATTGTGAAACTACGGACGAGTAGGAATGTGTTGCAAAAAGAATTTTTAATTTCTATGATTACTTTCCTAGTTATAGGCATTTGTATTTAATTTAGATATTATGTGGTTACTGATAGCAATGACTTTAAATGCGTTTTTCTCAAAACAAAAATTTTCATGTCATACGAATATTCAAACTGCTCCGGGCGCATTTCTAATTATCGTATTACTTTGAAATTTAAGTTTTATATACTTAACTGTACATCAAATAAATCTTATTGAAAAACATTATGCTTCGTAGCTCAGAATTTTTAAATTTTGTACTTGAAAAGATGATTTATAGGTATTTTGCGGCATAAAAAGGGTGTTTTCACTATTATTATTTTTTCTCTTTATATTTTTAATGAATGCTTAAAAAAAGAAATAAGTTTCATTGTTAGTTCTATAAGGTATGCTGTAAATAAAAATCCTTATATTATATGCAAAAGAAATGCGCATGGAACATTTTTAATGAGGCCAATTTTTGATATAATTAATAATTCTTAATTTATAAATTATTGCTATTTCATCTTTAAATTTTAACCACTTTTACATATCTATGGTACTAATCACATACTCAAATTTCAAGCAAATCCATTCAAAATAAAAAAAAAGCTTGGTTTGAAGGTCCACTGTCCTCTTAAAGTCTGCAAAAATTCCTCATATAAAGTTCCCAAATTTAATTTTCTTCAACAAAAGGTAGACTTTCTTGCTTATTTATTTCTTTATTGAGGCGAACATACCTTTACTATGTTATTGTTGTAGTTGTTACTTGTTGTTTCTAATGCAAACTGACCGGAAGTATTCCAGGTCCAAATAAGCTAGCGGACTGAGGGGAGCGGCTCCTGTTTATAAGAACACCACAAGGCTCGATGTCCGATCTAGCCATATGGCACCACAATTTTCACCGAGCACCCACATGGCCGACATCTTTTGGGGATCGTACTCCCTCCATTCCTCTCTGACTTCAAAGAATGACTTTCCGGTTTACGGATTTAACATGCCCATATCCGGTCTAGCCCGCATGATTTTCAAAAAAACTGTTTAAAAATGTGTCTATTTTTCCGGAGGATTTCGTTTATTTCTTGATCTACCTCATCTAGTTAACAAAAAGTAACCCATCCCCAATATAATCTGGTGCTGTCATCTGGTATGTAAAATAAGAAATAAAAATTTTTCGGCGTAAATGAAATGGAATGTTTTTAACATTTGTGGTGCGTTACTTCTGAACGTGCCCGGAGATATCCCGGGCACGAGAAATATAGAACATGAAATCTCACCACGTAATTTTGATGGGAGCGAGAAGGAAGGGGCGTTGGGATTCGATCAGAGCACCCTCAGCACCGAAACCCGACGCGCAACTATTTTACCTCGGGCCCGCATTTCCCGTGATAACATATAGTAAGAAAGAAATATTTTTGTTGAATCGCAAGGAAGTAGAACGAAAAAATACTTTCGATTGAAGTATATTCCTTCTATTTTTTTAAAATGTATATGTTTGCAAAATTTGTTAAATATTTAAGATCTCATGTATTTAAATTAAAACTTTTCTTACTCATCTTTCTTATAATTTTTAGGATGGACAAAAGGACACATTTGTTTTTAATTTTTATTTGGAAAGGACATTTACACATATAAACATGCACGCATGCTCACAGAAATCGAAAGACTCACACACACACACACACACACACACACACACATATATATATATATATATATATATATATATATATATATATATATATATATATATATCTATATATATATATATATGTAAGACCAAAACGTAAGGCTAAAATATGGGGGAGGGGGGTTTGTTTAGAAAGAAATAAGAAATTAACTATTTAAAACGGTGAATTTACGAGATATCGGGATAGGGACATCGCAAAGAAAGTACTTTACGGGGTGAACTTGATTCACATAAATTGAAGAACCAGGAAGGAAATCTATAAATAGTAACAAAACTAGGACCGCCTGGGGCCTCATCTTGGGTGCAAACGTCACACGCATTCGCGATAGCTTTAGATGGTAAAAAAACAATAGCATTTTGATCAGACGGCGGGAAATTCTTTATTAAGACAGTCACGCGTCGCGCGGGAGCTTGATGAATTCTTGGATTTAAATTATCAAATTTTAATCGGGTAGGTTTTGGAAATTAACGATGTTAAGTGTAATTAATTGTAGTTCTTTGCCACCGGCCTTTAACTCATTGACTGCCATAACGTTGATAATTAGGTATGAATAGTTTAAGATGGTGTAAAGTTGGATGTAAGACGACGTAATGGGAACGGTGTAAGTAGCGACCGTGTCATATATATATATGTACACACACACACATATATATATATATATATATATATATATATATATATATATATGAGTATATAGATATAAAATATTTTTCTTATGTATTGGATCTTTAACATGCAGAGTTACATTAAGCATTCAAGGTATCAAAACTATGATTTTTAGATGGTTTTCTTGTACTCCTATATGACAAAAATCGGTGAAACAAGACTGTCTAAAACTAAAAAAATAACAATATTGAACGCCAGGGAAATAAATCAATCGAAAAAAAATAATAATAATATATAGAGAGCATAATAAGAAGGAAAAAATAAAAAAATCAGGATTAAAAACTAGAATTCTGTACTTATCTTTGCATGTTACAAATCCAATACTTAAGCTAATTCTTATATTCTATATGGACAAAAATATAATCAATGAGAGAGCATATAACTTTTTTCAAGAATATGTACTTGATCATAACCTTGACATTTAATCATCCTAAGTGGACAGCTCTGCTGTAACAAACTAATCTGATTGAACACATTAATGCAGAGACAAAAATACCCTGGGAAATGTATATCGGAAGAATAATTTTCGTTAAATAATCTGCAAAGATATTTTCTTTTAGTATTTTATTTCATTTCTTTTAGGATACGATAAGAAACCCCCTAAAAATGCATGACTAGTGATACTTTGTATTAATGGAAAATTTTCAAGAAACATGCAGTGTTGAAATTTATTTGCTTCTGAAACATTTGATAAATGTTATACCATAAAGTTTCTAGTAAAATAAAATGATATGCTTTTGCCATTTCAACCAGAAAATAAGTGCCTCAGCAATCATGAGTTTCTTTTCATCTGGTTTGATTTATTGATATCATAACTTGATTATGTTGTGTGCTTTTTGCTTAAATTAAGGATAGGAACAAACTCAAAGTGCAATCCGGTAACAAAGATGGTCGAATTTTGTTTCTCTCTCATGAAAAATATTCCCATGAAAAATATGTGAAATAGAACATAACAATATTTCTTAAAACTATGATATTTATTTGCTTCTTCTAAGTGGCATAGCTATTTGTTCTGCATAGAACAAGTGATGAATTTTTATTTTCATTATAGCCTGTCATAGATTTCAAAATTCTTCAGTTTAGATCCGAAAATATTCCGTCTTGTTTCAATACAACTTTCTCACCAATGTTGTAGTTATATGCTCTAATAATATTAGTTATGGACCAAATTTGTTTTTCTTTACTGCTTCGCTACCTTTGAATCATGTTAAGCGTGTGTTCAGAGACACGTAATATATTACCTGACACGTAATATATACCACGTAATATATTACACATAATATATACCACGTGTATATATTACCTGAAGAATATCATTCATCCTCAAGAGTATGACAAAGTATTATACCTGTTGTAAAATCAACCTGAGCGTCTTAGATAATTAACCCTTATTGGATGTTCTAACAATATTAATTCTACATGACACATTATTGAATTTCTATTTGTGATTGTGGTGACATTTGTTATTGTTGTTGCTAATGTCCCCTAGTTGGAAGTTTCATTCACCAGGTCCTAACAGGATATTCGGCTGAATGGGGCGGCTCCTGTTTTGAATTAGCACCACAGGGGTCGGAGTCCAACTTGGCTAAATGACCGGTCCCGTAATTTTGTACCGAGTCAAGTGACGAGACCGGAACACTTGACCCCGCAACTCCAGAGGTAAATTTGAGAACTTGGAGGATAGCCACGACCTATTTTGCATGCACCGGCCACCATTAGTTAACACGGCGGTGGATTTGCAGCGACGAGCATCGAAACAGGAACGTTCAGATATCTGACCCGCTGCTCTCGTCAACTGGGGCACCGAGCCCCCGTGGTGACAATGGGGACAGTCATTGATGTATGAATTTTTTGGACATAATTTTTTTTGGAGGTTCTCCAGTAGTTTAGCATATTTTATACAAATACTTCTTCCTACCTTTAAAAGTCATTTATTTACGAACAGTTATTTTTCTGAATCTTTTGTCCAGTTAGCACATCATTAGCGTGTTTATACAGTTAAATATCTGAAAGTTTTCTTCACCACACTAGACATGTGACTGAAGTGTGAAAGGCTTTGCTTCATAAACGGGAATAAACAACTTTTTTAAGTTCCACAATATAATTCAAAGGCTTCATACTTTTAAGCAATCAATTGCTCATCGTCAGGCTGGTGAGCAATTGGTGTGATTGTCACCGTTAACAATTCACAAATACTTGGATCAACGAAGAGACTTGATATAAATAAATCCAAATGTAAAGCCATTCCAGCCGAGGGCTTGAGGCAAGTTTATCTGAAAACGCATGGTAGCTGCATGCAGTCCTGCATGCACAAAAAAAGTCCCGCGGATTCAATAATTAATTTAGGGTCGTTGGAACTTGTTAGTACCTATTCAATGAGAAGTAAGACAAGGTCACCAACCCATGCCCCTCTTAGCCTGGACAAGTTCAGTACCCAGCCAGACCACGTGAAGATGGAGAAACCTATGCCGCTCACAATGCGTCCTACAACTCTAATAAAGGATACAACTCCCCTAAGAGAGTCATAATTACTCCTGCCGTAACCCGCTCTCATATGCATTTCATTATGTTGAAATTTAGTGCAATAAGAAGGAGGCACAATGCACCAACGCCGATATCCGGCCGCTTTGGTATAATTGAGGCGGTGAAAGGCAAAGTGGTGTACGTCAGTAAGTCAAGTGGTGTAAGTCAAAAGAGTTTAACTGCAAAAACTACAACAAAGTCCACCATAAATTGAACAAATTATAAATAGCAATTATTACAATACTGCAAATAATAACTATTTACAATTACACTATAAATTGAACATGGGGATTACATATATTCCCTCAAAGGAAAAAAAAGTTGAAAATGTGACTTACACCACTTTGCCTTTCAACGCCTCAATTAAGGGAAACAACAGGAATTTATAGAATAACAGGTTCCGGGAGATGATAATGGATAAGAAGGAAAAATTATGTCTTTCCATAACTGTAGACAAATTATGCTGAAGCTCCGATATGGAAATTAGACAATTTCGACCATTAAAATCTTTTTGACTGCATTAATAAAGTTGGTATCTTTAGTACGTTATGTGGATGGTAAATGAACAAAACGATAATCCTTATTCAGTCACATGCATATCTTTTACAATGTGTGAGTCTATGTAAAAACATATAGTTTTATTTTTAAAAGAAGTTGTTTTCTGTGCAGATCTTGAAATCCATGCTTAATCTCGGCTTCTAACTGAAAGCTTAAGCGGCATTTCTATGTTTTCCAGATTTTATTTCCTGTGATAACTTTAGAAATAAAGGAGATTTTACAAGAAAAATTAACTAGGAAACAATTGAAACTCTATTTTTTACTAAATAGTTAATACCACTTTGTTCAACTCAAACCTTATGTAGATTTAGTGAAACTGAGCTTTACTGCTCTTACAAATATTCTTAACGCTTTATTTCCACTGACGCATAACAGTCAGATAGATAGAAAATTTTAGTTAATTTCTTTGATCTTCTCGAAGACTAGGTATTTCGTGATAAATACTTCATGCATTTTTAGCTTTTGTACAAAAAAAATTGACAAAACAGAATTAACATTCTTTCATTAAAGTAGGTAGAAAAATTTCAAGAAAAATCCCCACTAATCTCTAAAATATATTGAAGGTTTTATTTCATCAACTCTGTAATAAATACTGTTTACCGCCTTAAGCTAAAAACGAGAAAAGAAAAGAGAAATGAACCATAAAACTATCAAAGAAGTTTTAGTGGAGTAGGGCATTTTATTGCAATAAAAATGTCCTTTTAATTTAATTGATTTACAACTTAACATTATCTTTGTGTATACAACAGCTTCCAGTTGCAGTAAGAATACCAGACATGATTTGTGTATACATAGCATTAAGAAATAAATCTTTGATAAAGAAAATAAAATTGTATTTTTGATTTGCTTAACAAATATACCTAGCCAAAAATAGGTGATATTTTATTTTATCTATATTATCTTTATATTATTACTAGAAGGTAACCCGTCATTTTGACGTCATAATACTAATAATGACGTCATAATGGAAAAAGTATATGGAAGTTTAAAAATATCCCGAATTATCTAACAATATTGCATTTAATCCACACCTTGTAAAAGCAAACCCTTTCATTATTTTTATTTATTTAGTTTTTCATGCGATTGGAGTAGTACACTGCCATCCAATCCGTCCTTTTGACGCCATAATACCAATAATGACGTCATAATGGAAAAAGTATATGAAAGTTAAAAAATATCAAGAATTATCTAACAATATTGCATTTAATCCACACCTTGTAAAAGCAAACCCTTTCATTATTTTTTATTTATTTAATTTTTCATGCGATTGGAGTAGTACACTGCCATCCAGCTTTTTACAGCTCACTACGTGATATGAATACTTGAGCTGCTTGATTCATTCACATTCAAGTTTGTTTCCTTTCAGAATTCATCGCAAAAGTAAACAGATTTTTAAAAACTGTTAAATATACAGCTAAAAACATCCAATTTTTTTTGTTCTGAATGTTTTATAGAAATATAGGCTGAACAAACGTGATTTGATGGAGAGAATATTAGTTTTTAGGTAAGAACAAATTCTGACCCACATCTGAAATTGAAATTAAGCCTAACTGGCAGTTTGTTTACTGAGGGCTTCAATTGAAAGATGAGTACAGCCCGGAAGTGTCATACAGAGACAACGGCTATTATATATAGGATCCTTTCATCTATTATCCTTATATTATCAACATTTCTGTTTATTTTTAATTTAATAATTCGTTTTCTTCAAAAGATTCATGTATTTGAATCTTTTATTTATACGAATACTATACACGATGGTTAAAATATCGGTTGCTAGCAAATTGAATCGTCAGTTTGAAGAAGGAAACGAATCCAAAAACTGTTTTTGTGGGAAATGTTTTTAAAAAAAACTTTAAAAAACTGTCTTATTGATTATTTTTCCTTCACTAGACTTTTATATAAGATTCTTCACATTCATCCGCTATTCCAGTGCCTTTTACAGCTTACAAGGAGTGTCTATATTTAAATAACAGTATGGCGCAAAAAAAAAAAGATAATTTAAATTTTTTTACGATTGTTTCTTTCTTCAAACTACCGATTCAATTATATTTTAACCTTTATCTAGAACAGACAGATCATGCATATTTTCGTCCTCCGTTTCCTTAAATTCTATATCCTATGCGAAGATTTTTGAAAAATTGATATAAGGCACGTTTTCATTACAAGCAAGTTAATTTTTGGGTACATAATTTGCAGTTACATTGGATCAAGGATCCTCACCAATAAGATTTCTTCTGGCTAGAGAATCCTTGATGTTATTTTAAAGGATTCATCTGCGTTAACTGCTATACCTAGTATATCTTCCTTAAATGTGAATGCATAGATCGAAAAATCATTAATTATTATAAACATTTTAGTCGTACTAGATTATAAGCCTAACTCCAGCCTTTATTACATCGTTTTCTTATATTCAATTTCTCAGGGTGAGATTTTTGAACTATGGTTTAAGTGCAGGTTTTTAGCATAAATAAGTCAATTTTTAATGGTTCTCTCTTACTTTCAAAGGATCCAGGACTATCGTCTCGAAGATATCTTCTGGCTATGATATTGTTTTAGAATACTATTTATCGTCATCTGTTTTACTCAGTATATCATTCAGGAGTTTTCCAAATAGGAGTGGGAAATATTTTAATGTTACTATTATAAATCAATTTAATTTTGAGCGCTCAAACTTTTTACAGTTTGTTGTATGCTTTATTATAGTCATTTAAGGTTATACATGGGCACGTTAAAACCGTCGAATGGAAAGTCCATCTATTGGGTCAAAGAGAATGGGAGAGGGTATGATTCCCCCAGATATACCCCCTGAGGGGTTCTTGGTCAAAATTTAAGTGGTCCATGGCTGATCCGGACTCCATCCCGTTTGGTGCCATTCTAAACCGGAAACACACCCCTAAGCCCACTAGCCTATATGGACCTGCCCTGAAATACTTCGGGCAAGAGGCGTTAGAAAAACAACAAGTTACGGTTAAAGAAGCAGTGTGGACAGCACTAAGCGTTATGAACGTGCATCTTCAGATCTTTATTTAGAGCGAAACTATAAAATAAAACTGATATCATCGTTATTGATCTTCATATATCATCATTTACATGGTACAAAAAATTCCATTAAAGGGATGAATTTGAGTAGGAAATTACATTTTATACTTAACTGATTTATAATTTACTGCAATTATAGCATTTTCTAATCATACACAGCAAAAATCATACAGTAAATGTTAATGTTATTTTACAATTTGCAGGTATTTCCGTCATATTGTCTTCGTAATTACGGTTTAATAAAACTTCTGAATTTTTCGAACCTGTTGTTTTGGTTTACGAATGTGGTACACTTGTCCATTAACACATTTTGCACTTAATTCGCAAGAATCGTTGGTTGTTTCCACGGTAGCACAGTATAGATGAGTAAAACCACCCCATACTTGCCAACAAAATTCTAATTGAGCTCAGGGGCGACATCCCTGACGTCATTCTCCCAGCTACTCTGACGTCATAGAAGGTCTTACCGGTCTACAGATACAACGTGCCCCTATCCGGCCTAAACATGAAGGACTTTAATAGCGTTCGTCGGGATTCGAAAAATGCACATCCAGTTTAAAGTCCAATGTGCTACCACTAGGTTACCTCTGGCCTGATTTTAAGAAAAGAGCCCTGTTAAATTCTCCAGAAATATACACTTTATGTCATTTCTCAAAATGTGAAAGAAAACAAATATTGTATATTTAGACGAAAGTAAGAAATAGAAGATAATACACAGTTATATTATTTTGTAATTACGTTCTAAATTACTTCCAATTGTTACAATATATGTTTTTGATAGCTTGAAGATTGAAATGCCTCGAAAATACCAACAACCCATTATCTCCTTAAAAACTGAAAAATTTGATACAAACTTCCAAATTAAAAGAATAAATCGATTAATCGATACCATAGTAAGCCTTTGTATTTTACTTTATTTTCTGTTTTCGCGAGTACTATAACCTGCAAAATCAAGAACTATTTTTCTCCTAAATGCGCAAACATTAAATAGTTTCTCTTTTCTGGTGTCCTTTAAAACTGTTAATTGCAAAATAATTGTGCGAAAAATATATTGTAAAATAATTCCCTGTAGCAAAAGAATAATGCATTTCGAAGCATTCAAATCGAGATACTGACAACTATCAAAATTTAAGAAAGTTATCAAGAAAACAGAAGTGGTAACTGGAATTTAAACCCCCAGATAAACCGAGTCGTAATGAAATGTAAACAAAGCGCAACTTTGAAATGCTTTGCAAGCGGTGAAGTGTTAATTGAAATCTCTTGATACATAAATTTCTAAACATCTTCTTGAATAAGCATACTGTCCTAACTGCTCCGCTTAGGTGAAGGCTATATCCCTAGCTGACGTTTAAATTATTTTGTAACAATCCACTAATTTGCGCAAAAATCTGTATTTCAAGTTAGAAATACAAATTATATATATATATATATATATATATATATATATATATATATATATATATATATATATATATATATATATATATACAATCTATCGTTTTTCAAGGGACCGATTGAAATGAACGATAAATGCGGGAAAACGATAGATGCGGAAACATAACAAAGCAATACAGAGGCTGTTCACACATTTTTTAGACGATGCATATCGTATTCACAAAACTAAATTACATAAAATTCTTGTGTTTTAAATGTTCTATTTGTCATCCCTTATTCTGAACTATCTTTTGACACTGCAATTTCCAGGATAATAATGCCTTTTGAAGTGTCAGAAGAGGTATTCTATCCCATTCCTCCTCAAACAGCTTTCCAGAGTCCTGTAAGGGTTTTGGGACGACGTTTGGATAATGCAGATTTTAAAAGTCCGAAAGCACAAAAATCCATAGGTGATACATCGGGAGTTTTAGTAGGGATATCAGTGAAGGGTATGGCCTTGATACCAGTTTTTTGTTCCATTTCTTTTAGGAAATTTACAGTGGATTTTAATGTGTGACTGCTAGCTTTGTCCTGATGGAGTCTCACAGATTGATGGCACTGTCGGTAAAGCGATGATATTTCATTCAGAAAAATTGGCGATAAAATATGTTCCTGATAGTATTTGGAGTTAATCTTGACATTTTTTTCCACTCTCTTTATTTTTAACTTGTCATTATAAGAAAAACCAGCAACAATCATGAATCCCTTAGAAAAACTTTCTTTCGATTCTTTGAACCATGTACTTAAATTTTTTTCTCCCCTTTTATGATAATAAATGGCTCTTTTTTTGTTGCAATCATTTAAATACACCCATGATTCATCTATTGTGACAATTGTTTTCCTTTTTTCTTTGGATAAGTGTTTCTCATATAGAATTCTGTAGCGTGTCCTGCGTTCAGCGATATGATTTGGAAGAAGACGCTGCACATTGCGTTTTTTCGCTTTCTTAAGATTTAAATCAATGTTTATCATTTTGTTTACAGTGGACACCGAGCATTTTAATGATTTTGCAACTGTCCTTTGACTAGGGGGATTGTCTTTTAACATTAAACAACGTACCTTTGCAATAGTCGAAGATGTCCGTTTTTTCCTTGCATACTTGTTTGGAATTTTTGTCCCACTTGAGGCTCCAATTTGACGTTTTTTTCCTTTCTTGTTGACGATATTACCTATCGACGCTTTAGATATCACAAAACCCTGACTCTCACATCGTTTTTGGATAACGGAGTATGCATATTTCTCTTCGGAAAGAGCATAAATGTAGCCTTCGAACCACTGCTTTGTTAAAAACGCCATTTTGAATAAAAACAAAACTTTGAAGCCGCAGACGATAATTTTGACTTTTAAAAACATAGTACAATTGCAATTATTTCTTTTGCAGCAAAAGATTTTTTATTACCGCTTACCAAAATCGTCTAAAAAATGTGCGAATAGCCTCTGTATGATCATTGGAACTGGATAAAATGAATGACATATACGGAAAACGATGGATCCGAAAATGATCCATCGAGATTCCACTGTATATATATATATATATATATATATATATATATATATATATATATATATATATATACGAGGTGTGTTCAAAAAGTATCGAACCTTATTTTTTCCCGCGTAAACCAGTGAAGTGTAGGGGACTTTCTACAGTGTAGATGTAGAGGGACACTCATGAGCTGTCGTGAATTTATTCCATCCGTTAGAAAGCGTCAGTCGCTGGTAGTCGGCCAACAAGTGAAGACGTGTAGTGAGCGGTCGTCGGATTTCAGTTTTTGTAAAATGACAGAAAAACTTCAGTAGCGATATTGCATCAAATTTTGCCAAAAGCTTGGTGATACGCAAGCAGAAACCATTCGCAATATAGAACAGGCTTTCGGGGACGATATCATGAACACCTCATGTATAAAGGAGTGGTACAACCGCTTCAAGGATTGCCGCTCATTAGTGGATAGTGAACAACGTTCAGGTAGGCCCTCAACAAGCCGGGAGGACAATGCCATTGACCAAGTGTAGACTATAGTCTTGCAGGACCATCGTATCACAGTCTGAGAAATTGCGAACGATATAGGGGTATGCATCTGATTGGTACATTCAGATTTTGAACGAGAGTTCGGGCTTGGAGCAGAAGAAGTGGCGTCTGGATATCGCACAGGACATGCTGGACAATGTAAACAGTGACCCCAACTTTCTGAACACAGTGATCACAGGCGATGAAACATGGGTTTATGGGTACGACCCAGAAACCAAGGCGCAGTCGTCACAGTGGAAACATCCGTCATCCCCAACACCAAAAAAAAAGCACGGCAGGTCCTCAGGAAAGTGAAGGACATGTTGGAATGTAATGGGACAAGTGGAAATTTAATTATGGACACCCCGGGTTTTCCATAATTAAAGTCCCACTTTCAAAAGGCTGCAAAAAAAGAACCACTGGTCAGAATGATTTCAAATTTGAACTGAATATACTGGAAGAAGGGGGAAACGATTTGGCATAATAAAATAAAGTTCCAAAATGTTACAGCGCCATCTATTGATACATTTTGGAACTTTTTATTATTATGCCAAATCGTTTTCCCCTTCTTCCAGTATATGCTGTTCAAATTTGAAGTCATTCTGACCAGTGGTTCTTTTTTTGAAGCCTTTTGAAAGTGGGACTTTAATTATGAACACCCTGTATATATATATATATATATATATATATATATATATATATATATATATATATATATATATATATATATATATATATATATATATATATATACAGGGTGTTTCGTCAAGCCGGACCAAACTCTGCACAGCCAGATTCTTTTCGTGAAGTACATGAATGCTGAAAGAACTGTACGTCTATGACCCATAGTTTTCAAGAAAATTGCAAGAGAAAAGTATGACGTCATATCCGGTGTACGAAAAAAAAACTTTATTGGAAACATGAACATCGGTATTTGCATATGTTTGCAGACGAAGATATTAAAAATATCCACCACACATATCGAAACATACATGCGCGCATCGTGGAATGACGTCAAATCGTCGTTTGAATAGTATTTAAAAGGCTGCATCTAGTAGCTACCGATAATCTTCGCGTGGTGATAATGTATTCCGTTCGTGGATATTGCGACATATATTTTGCATCATCTCCTCTTATCATCGGACATCTAATCTTATCTTCGGTCAGTGTAATTGTAATGCCTTGCAAACTGCTAGGGAGTATGCCCTTTGCTATTCATCACGACGTTCTCCCGATGCCAAAGTCACCAGGCTGGACGACAGACCTAGGAATACTGGAAGCGTAGCACAATCTCCACGATGTTGGTGGAAGAACGCATGCCGGACTGACGCCAGTACTAGAAGATGCAATATTTCGGCGGTTGGAAGAACCTCCTGAGTTTATCACACGCGCACTAATGAAGGAGCTGAATGTGAGTAGCAGTGCTGTTTACAGGCTTTTACGGGTAGAGGGGATTTACCCATATCGCTACAAAGTCACCAAGGTCTACTTCCACATGCATTTCAGCAACGCATTGACTTTTGTGAATGGCTATTGCATCAATATGAAGCCGGTAATGCTGTCATTCCACATATCTTATGGACGGATGAAGTATGTTTCACACGTGATGAGTCTTCATCAGTCACAACAGCCATATGTGATCAGAGTCCAATCCTCATGCAATCCGCTCGCATAGACATCACGTCCGCTGACCTATGAATGTGTGGGCCGGCATACTAGGCAATCGCATGATTAGAACATATCTGCTGCCTGAACGGCTCACGGTACATTCTTACTTATTATTTCTTCATGATGTATTGACCGATTTCCTAGATGACATACCCTTAGAGTCAATACATGGCCTATGATTCCAGCATGATAGAACACTGGAGCATTTCAGCTCTTCTGTACTTGATTGGCTGGATATGAAATACCCAGGATGCTGTATGGGACGTGGGGGTCGGGTTTCATGGCCGCCAAGATCGCCAGATCTGACACCTTTGGATTTCTTCCTATGGGGCCATCTGAAAGAATTGATTTATCGAGACCTCGTTACTATAGAAAGTGACTTAGTTGGTCGTTATCAGAGCTGCGTGTACTTTTATGGACACCACGCTGCTGCAATGTGTACAGTCAGCCATTCCACGGCGCGCACAAGCATGCCTCAATATGCGTGGTGAACATTTTGAACATCTTCCTATGTAAACATACTAACGATTTTCATGTTTCCAATTAAGTTTTTTTCTTACACCGGACATGATGCCATACTTTTCTCTCGCATTTTCTCGAAAACTATGGGTCGTAGAGGTAAGGTTCTTTAGGAATTTTATATGTAAATGTTCCCGCAAGGAATCTGACCGTGCAGAGTTTGGGCTGTCTTGATGAAACACCTGATGAATGTATATATATAACGCTTGCAACTGTATAATAATTTTCAGAACTGTTTCTAATTTCATCATCAATAATTCAAGCACATACTATGTAAATATTTTAATACTTTAATTTATTCAATAAGAGGCATTATCTTGTCAGAGATAGATTGTTTAAACCCTCAACAATTCAAATTTAAAATTGAATGTAAATTCGTAGAAAATACAGAAAAATGGGATTGTAGGCATATTATTGTCAGATAATTATAAAAAATTCTATGTTATGTTTAATCCTTTTCATGAAGTTTTGAGTTTAAATCACATAAGGAATTTCATATATTTTCTCATAGTCACGTTCAAGGCATTAAAGCAACGTCTTAGATCTTAATTCTTTTAAAACAGTAAAAGGTAACATAAAAATTATGGTAATATATTTTTCATCATTTTATGATCTATTTTATGGAATTAAAAGAGATTCTAAAATGTAAGCTTATTTCAATAACCTTTGACATAAATATAAATTGGCATATTTTAGTTTGAATGTTGATTACTTTCGCCGTGATTGTTCAAAATCATATAGCTTTTTAAAATTTATTATTTGATTTATTTATTAAGTCAATGTCCTATTCACTAGCTATGAAGAAACTTTTAAAAATCTTTTATTTATTAACTCATATTCACATTACAGACACACATAGATATAAATAAAATCTTTTATTCAGTTATTTCGTTCGTATTTAGAAATTTATAAATTAGTTTCAAAGCGTAGTTAATTTTAAAAGATGAAATAGCCTTTTATAAGCTTGGCCTCGAAATTTATGAGATTCATCAGAATACAAAAACTTTTTTTTAAAATTGTTTTATATGTCAGTTCAAAAATATCAGTTTGGTTTGAGTCAAAAAAATATTTACTTTAATGATATAAATCTTTTAGCTATTGCTGAAATATTGGTTTAATTATCGAAATTATATAAATAAATTATACTCGTAAATATTGAATAGAGCCTCTTGGCCGATATTTTAAACACTGAGCTGTCAGACCATGTTACTGATCAATTTATAAACTTTTAATTATGTGTTTCTTAAGAATATAGTTTCTCAGTTAACTCGCCTTGACAGAAACTTTTAAAAGGTCTCCTGCATACCCCTTTCAGGGTTGACTGAATGCCGCTTTGGTTTCAGTACTTATTACTGGGTACCACTGAGATTATTGTCCGACTTCTGACATGATGCCACCAAAATTTAGTCCAAGCACCCCTCCCCCTCCTGTTATAGCTTGGACACACGTACAATTTTCGCACCCCTAAAAGAACCGCAAAGAAATTATCCGGCTCACAGGTTTAACGTGCGTATACCAGGGGTGGACAGAAGAGCATTCAGTGGCGCTTGTATAGAAAGTACACTGTGAAATGAAATAAATTGTTGCCGAAATCAGAGAAGATGTCTGAAAATATTCGAATTAAGTGTTGAGAACATCCGGGTTTTGTTTTGAAAAGGTGGAATAAATTAAATGCAACTTCTTAAAACTATTTTTTTTTTGCTATGAACATTTTGTTGCAGTGTATTTCATTAAGGGGACAGTGGACCTTCAAACCTAAGTTTTTTGTTTTGAATGTATTTGCTTGAAATTTTAATATGTGATTTTTACCATAGATATGTAAAAGTGGTTAAAATTTAAAGATGAAGTATTAATAATTTATGAATTAGGAATTATTAATTATATCAAAAATTGGCCTCATTAAAAATGTTCCATGCGCATTTCTTTTGCATATAATATGGTAATTTTTATTTACAGGATACCTTATAGAACTAACAATGAAACTTATTGCTTATTTTAAGCATTCATTAAAAATATAAAGAGTAAAAAATAATAATAGTGAGAACACCCTTTCTTTACGCAAAATACCTATAAATCATCTTTTCAAGTACAAAATTTAGAAATTCTGAGCTACGAAGCATTATTTTTTTCAATAAGATTTATTTGATATAGTGTTAAGTATATAAAACTTAAATTTCAAAGCAATACGATAATTAGAAATGCGCCTGGAGCATTTTGAATATTCGTATGACATGAAAATTTTTATTTTGGGAAAAACACATTTAAAGATATTGCTAGTAGTAACCACATAATATCTAAATTAAATACAAATGCCTATAACTAGGAAAGTAATCACAGAAATTAAAAATTCTTTTTGCAACAGATTCCTACTGGTCCGTAGTTTCAAAATAAAATAAAAAAATTGAAGTTGTGGACAAATTTCACAATTTTGAAAGTTCACTGTCCCCTTAAGTTATGTTAATCATTATATTTTGCTGCCATGTTTTGAGACAATAGCTGTAGACTTTGGCAATGCATTTGAATGTCGTAAATATTCTGCTTAATAGTCTTGCCATTTAAATTTTATATTTATTCAGTTGATCATAAGAATACTTAATATCCATATATACTTCCCCATCTCGTAAGATGAGGAATATCTCCATTAGGGCAAAAATAAAGTAGAATAAGTTTTGGAAGCTAAAAGTTTATATTTTCTATCTGTTTACTTTTTGTCAACTTATTATTTTTATGATCAACGGAGATTGATTCTGGTTTAGTCTATCGTGAAAAAATCAATATTGAAGAACGAAACTTTTGCTATTGGCAAGACATTTAAGGTAGATTTGACCAAATACTTTTTGAATTATTTTTCTTTGAACCAAACTAAAAGTTAATATGTTTCAAATTGGATTTCGTATATGAAAATTGTTTCTTATATACAAACCTTAACGAAAGAGTAAATAGTTTTCTTTAACAATAAATTTTATTTCATTATTTTCTGAAAAATATTTTGAAGTATTTATTTTAGTGTAAATATTTAAACGACTAAGTTTTTATGATAAAGTAGGGTTAACACCCTTTGAAGGGCGCCGTTTGCACAGTGCAAACGCCTAAATCTAATCTTTTTTACACTTGCATTCAATGTATTCCAGTTAAATGAGCAGACAAATGGTTAGTACTGACATCTGTTATCAGTTTAAAGGAGTCAAAAAATTTTTCAACCCTTAATTGGAATTTTTTTCAAGATTCTTTAGGTAAAAAAAAAAAAAATCCTGGAAAAAAATTTGCACCATGCAAACGGGAAAGATTGCTGCCCCTGAAAGAGTAAATGTTTAAACAGATTTCTCAAAGTTCAGAAACATTCAAAATAATTTTTCTCTACTTCTATGCCATGTCCATTATTTCAAACCTGCCATTTTTAAAGAAATAAAACATACTAATTATACTATTAAAGTAAATTAGTAATATATATATATATATATATATATATATATATATATATATATATATATATATATATATATATATATATATATATATATACAAAGGCGTTATAAACTATATGAATTCTTTTATTGCATGATGAAAGATTAAATTATCCTTAACAATTGATTGTTTTAGGAAAAATTATACCTTTTTCTTTTACGATTTTGTTCATATAACATAATGCACGATCGTTTCTGAATAGTATTTATTATTATGAATAGTATTATTACTATATTTAATAGATTTAAAAAATATCATTTGGCATAAGATAATGTATAACCTTTTTTCTGGTTCACAAGTACAATAACCAGAAAAATCAAGAACAAGTTTTCTCCTAAATTTACCAATATTAAAAAGCCTGATTTTTGTGGTGTCTCATAATCGGAAAATATCCGATCATAAGTTAACAATCGGAAAATAATATTGCCGAAATTTATCGTAAAATAGTTATCTATAGTGCAGAGTTATAAATGTCCAAACATTCAAATCAAAATATACCGGCTACCATCCAAGAATAAAATAGGTCATCAAGGAAGAGAAATGGTAACTGGAATTTAAACCCCTAGACATACGGAGCAGTAATGGAATACAAACAAAATGCTACCGTGAAATGAATTGTGGGCGGTGAAGTGTTAATTGAAATCTCTTGATACGTTAATTGCTGAACAGGCTTCTTGAATAAGCATACTGTTCAAACTGTTCCTCTTATTTGAAGGTGATATCCCTAGCCGACTAATTAATCATTTTAGAACAATCCACTATCTTCCGCAAAAACTTGTATTTCACGGTAGAGTAAAGTTTCGGTCACTCTAGATTCCATTAAAATATATGTCAAGCATATCACGCTACTTAATATAATGAAATAGCAGATTTGTGCAGGGAGTAAATTATATGGTTAGAATTTCCTGGTCAGCCTGTTGTCCTTAGTACATAACAAAAATTGATACATGGGTAAGTGTCAGAGTCATCGTTATGTATGTTTTCTAGGAACATCCTAAAATAACATACAATCGCTTTTATAAGATGCGTAATGAACATGAATAATCTAGGTAGACCTTTGATAATTTACCTTTTAAAGAGCTAATATTTATATAATACTAAAAGACACTTGATTAATCAGAAAGATTTATTTGAAATTAACAAAAAAAATTATTTTCGTTACAAAAACTGTTTGCAATTTTATCTCATAAAAGTCAGCCAAGAAGGATTATATTCCACGAAGGGGGCATTGGAAACAACAGAAACAACAACTTATGAGTGTCTTAATCATTTATTGCGATATATGACTAAATGAAATATTTTGAATGCAATGTGAGGGTTTCAGAAAAAACCTTCAACATATATATATATATATATATATATATATATATATATATATATATATATATATATATATATATATATATATATATATATATATCCATTAACGTAATTTACAACATGTAATATCTCAATTTCGAAGCTAAATGAATTCTCAACATCTAACTGTTTGAATTATTTTAATAGCAACCGAAATGGGCAGATTTCGAAACTGTTTGGTTATTTTAACAAAAACAATGTTATTTTGTTTATTTGTTCCATTGAAGCCATGGAGACACATAAGCAGAAAATATTAATTACAAACTTTATTTAACGCATTTGTGTGTTCACAACATGGAAACATTTGAAGACATCCATAATGTTTGCCATAAGGTTAGTAAGCTTTATGAAGTTTAATCAGAACAGTTGTAATAAGTTATATTACCCTTATTATAACCATCAAGCCAACTAACGTGGCAATAAAAGTATATTACATTCACCCTTATGAAGCACTAAACAATTTTAAATGAGCTTATATGAAGGCAACCGTTATAATTAAGAAATGATATTGCACAATATTTCTTCACATTGCGTACAAAGAATGTGCTATAAAATAGGGACATTAAACAGTACACATATTGAAGCTTCAGACTTCACTAGTGACTTATTAGTGATATATTTGTTTTACTAATGATTTTATGTTCAAATTTTCTTCTGTACAGATATGTTTGTGTTATGCTATATGAACCACATTATATAAATAGAATCTAACGTATTTTTTAAGTACATTATTTGTCTCAATTGATGGGCACTTTAAATAAAAAAAAATCTGCATTTGTATAGAATTTACGATAGGGTCTTGAAATGGGAGACTTAGCGCCTAATGGTGTAGCAATTGTTTCTTCCGTGTATGAACATCCAAGACGTATGTTACGCTAAATTACAGCAAGTAAGTATTTGAAACCTGCTGAAAGAAGTATTCTATATTGTGTATGGAATGAAATATACATATTTTAAATATCATTGTAATTTTTAATCATGTATAAAAATTTCTTGAAATAAATATCGAGAAATTTTTCATCACAGAGAAAATTGAGATATTTTGCTAATAACGGGGACACAGTACCCTGTCAAAAATTTTTTTTATTTTAAGAATTTCAATAAACATTGTAATTGTATTGCACTTTAGCAGTCATTTTAAAACATATTCTGAAAGGTAAAATTTATTTTAACAGTAAATTTAATTAAAATTTGAATTTTTTAATTTTTTTTTCAATTTTTAAAAATCCTTATAACTTTTTCAAATATTAATATTTTTGCTCCAATTTTTTATAGGTAATGTATTTATGTCTACTATATAAAAATTGGCATGGGTTTTTTAGATACTTTTAAAATTACATTTTATATAAATTTTTTTCTATCATTTGCAGTGAAAAACGATGAAAACTGGCACTTTGTTGTATATTTTTGAATATAAAAAGAGAAATAAGCATGTTATTGCATAATTCCATGCGAATTTTTATGCTATACATAATAGAAAACCTGTATAAAAAGTTTAATACTTGTGTCTTAAATACAAAAAAAGTTTTAGCACTTTTACTGCATGAATGTCAAGAAAAAACAAACATGGAGAAAAAGCCATTTAAAGTTTTCATTTGTTAAAAAAAGTCCCTTGAAATGAAATGATATACAAATTTTGTGGGTATTTATAATAGTCAATTAATATAATATATATATAAAACATTTTATCCATCCAACTTCAATAAAAAATATTTTATGCAATTTTAAAAACATGTCAGTGAACTGTAGAAAATAGAGTCGACAACAACTGCTCTTGGTTTAAATTTTTTTCAAATTCAACAAATAAATCTTAACGTTAATTCCATGTGAAGTTTCATTAAGCGTATAATAAAGAATATGTATAAAAACTTTTATATCTCTATCTGAATTATTAAAAAAATTATAACGTTCTCAATATATGACAGTTAAGAAAAGATACCATTAAGAAAAAATAAATCATGCTACTTGAGAAAGTCATACCTGAAATTAGTATAAAATTAATGTGGAACTAGATTTGATGTACAAAGTAATGCATATGTAAAGCATTTCAACCATGTTTTAACATAAAAAATTTCCTTTAGGGTTGTAAAAGTATGAAAATTTTAAAAAAAATAAGAAAAATCGATGTAATTTTTATTCATGAAACATACCATTTACTACCACATTTTCTGAGAAAATTTTAAAAACATACTTATTTTACAAAATTAAAATCCCCAGGTTTATAGGTAACAAATATAACGAATAGAAATATAGCGTAAAGTTCAAGCAAAAGCTTAAAAATATACACTTCAGGAAGAAAAAAAAAGCTGATTACAATTTTTGAACCGAAAATAAATAGCTATGTGCAGAATAACCATTACCATGTGTAAAAAATCCAAACAGTTACTTGTAACGGTTACTTGTTTCGCTCTGGTGAACAAAAAAAATAGTTAATTAATTATTAATTTGAGTTTTTAGGCTAGTGGAAAAAAATGCCACGCCCACTTTAAATGGTCACTTGTCCCTTTAATTTTCTCACAACCTTATAAAAATCTAAATAACTTTTAAAGTATTCAAGATACAGCTTTGAAATTTGGTGATCATATATAGAAAGGTGGGGACAATAATTTGAGTAAATAAAAAAAAAATCGATATTTTGACGATTTTTAGGGTACTGTGTCCCCTTAACAAATTAAATTTATTTACCTGTTAACATCGGTATTTTTATTGATTCTCCCTTACAATCTTTTTTGAAAAATACAAGAGCAGTTTTTATGTATCATTACTATACATTTTTAGCAACATAGACGAGTGTTCCTTTTGCAGATTTTGCATTTTGATTGTTTCCCAGCCAGTGAAATAAAATGATTCACGCCATCAAAATGAATATCTGTATTCACTGGTGCTCTTGGTCCTAAACAAATTGTCTGCTGGGATTCAGGTTTATGTGTTTTCATCAACGCCATAACAATATGACGTAGGAATTCTCACTGGGACATTTATCCTTTCATTTCTCTATGGGTTTTGCATGCTGATACCACAGACATGTTTAATGAGTTGGTAAAAAAGATCCACTACAATTTTTAACTTTTCATTCTTGGCCTGTTTCCTTCAGAAGTTTTTTTTTTACCTCTGAGTCAAAGTACATTTGGAGAAGTTCATACGGAGATTTCATTGCCAATTCAGCCCTGGTCTTGGGGTTAAAGTGTTCACGTTTCTTAAGATTCAATACCCAACATTTTATTTGACTTTTTCCAATTTAATAATTTCCCTTTGTCATTATTTTCCTTCAATTTCTCTCCTTCCATACTTTTATCGCCATTTGAAGTATCATTATTTGTAATGGCTCTTTTTCTCTTCTTACGTTTCAGTGTCTTCTTCTCGAGATTTCTACTTTCTCACTGTTTGACTTTTAGTTCAACTTGTCCAGAAACATCCACTGGAATCATTTCACCTAAATCATTATCTATATAAATGAAACAGTTCCGTAACTGACTCACTCATTGACTGACTGACATACATCGCACAGTCCAAACCGCAGGACCTAAAGAGCTGAAATTTTGCATGGCTTTTCTTCTTATGGTGTAGGGGTTCACTAAGAAATATTTTTGAAAAATTCTTCTTAGATTTTTTAAAATTAAATTTTTAAGCTGTGTTTGAAACTTCTTTTAAGTTTGCATTTAAAATAATAATTTGAGGGTTATAAAATTTATGTAACGAGAAAGGTCATAACAATTCCTTTAAAATGCAATCTTTTTCGAACCTTTACCTCCATTTTCTGATTTTTGGTGAATTTTTAAAGATTCATTTTTAGAATTTAATTTATTAAATGCTGATCACGTGATTTCTCTTTATGGTACTTTAAATAAATTTATCGTCGCGTGCATAACAATAAATAGACAAAAAAATATTCTTTTTCTTTCTAATGCAGCAGACGATTGGATATTATCCAAAAAAAATAAATATCCCTTACGATTATATATATATATATATATATATATATATATATATATATTACATCAATTGTATACATTGATCGTCACATTTATTATAGATATATATATATATATATTTATACATATTTTTGGCATTAATTGCATACATTGACCGTTGTATTTAATTTGAATGTACTCCGTAGCGAAGAGTGGGTTTTCAGCTATTCTGCAATATTTCCTTCATTAGTTACTTGACCAGGATCGGAGGAAAATAGATAACGCTGTCATCATTAGAATCCAAAGATTGCATATCTAAAGCCGTAATATAAAGCTTCTTGAATTGTCAAAAACTTTTTGTCAATTTTCTTAAGATTAAAAAATGGTTTTAAAAACCTCTCTTCATGATAATGTGTCTGGGTACCATCTGATCCTTTATTCTTCACAGATATAGATATAAAGATAATGAATCAGTAGTAACAAACGAGTGTTTCCTATGGACGACATGAGGTGAAATCCATCTAGTCAGAAGACACAAATTCTTCCCATTTGGTACCTTTGAAACTAAGTGCTTAGAAATCAGTTTTAAAATATTTCATTTGATTTCCGATTGAAATGCAACATTCACAGTGTTATTGCTATTCATTTTTCGTAAAAAAGTCAAGTTACTCACATATATAAATACAGGGTGTTTCATATTGTATGGGACAAAAAGAAAAGCATAGTACAAATTAGTGATTGATTCATATAGTCGAAACAAATTAATTCTGAAACTACAATTATACAAGTTTTATCTGGCAACAGCAAAAAATCTTCCGGTTGCGAAATCGCCGGTAGAAGCAGTGTTAATCGAAATGGCGCCATCCATGCAGGAGAAAGCGTACTGTGATTTGGAGCGATTATCGGCAGATTATCGATTATTCTGCAGCGATTATTCTGCAGCAAGATGATGGTCCACCATATTGGCATAAAAAAGTACGTCAGTACCGGAACGATAGTCTACATCAGTGGTTCCCAACCTTTTTCAGCTGGCGACCCACCTTTCCTTATCGGAATACCTCCACGGTCCATCGGTCCATGGTGGAGTATAAAACCTTATTTGTATCGTATCCCTTCCTTATCTATATATATAAAACAGTTCCGTCACTGACTGACTGACTGACATACAACGCACAGACCAAACCGCTGGACCTAAAGGGCTGAAAGTTTGCATGGCGATTCTTCTAATAGTGTAGGGGTGCACTCAGAAAGATTTTTCAAAAATTCTTCTTAAATTAAATTTTTAAGCTGTTTTTTAAACTTTTTTTACGTTTGCATTTAAAATAATACATTGAGGGTTATAAAATTTATATCACGAGAAAGATCATAAAAATTCCTTCAAAATGAAATTTTTTTCGAATTTTTACCTCCATTTCCTGATTTTTGGTGAATTTTTAAAGATTAATTTTTAGAATTTAATTTATTAAATGCTGATCACGTGATTTCTTTTTCTGGTACTTTAAATAAATTTATCGTCACGTGCAAAAAAAAATAGACAAAAAAATATTTTTTTCTTGCTAATGCGGCAGACGATTGGAATTTATTTTGTCTATAAAAATATCCCTTACGATTTTTTATAAATATGTTTTTTTTACATCAATTGTATACATTGATCGTCGTATTTATTATAAATATATATATATATTTATTTTTTTTTTGGAATTAATTGCATACATTGACCGTTGTATTTAATTTGAATGTACTCCGTAGCGAAGCGCGGGTTTTCAGCTAGTATATATATAATTTACAATCAAATATTGCAAATAAATATATATGCCTTTTTTGAAGATACAGATTGATTATTGATAAACAGTTTGTGTCCTGATTTGAAAATGGTTGACCAAAATATAAGCGCTTTGTACTTTGACAAAATATAAGCACTTTTTCTTATCTTTTCTGATGGTTTATTCGATGGTTTCTGATAGTTTTAGGATCGAGTTGCGAACCACCGTTTGGGAGCCGCTGGTCTACATCATTGATAGATTGGCCGTGCTGGGTCAAACGATATGCCATTGCTTTGTTGGCCACCGAGATCACCAGATCTAACCCCTTGTGATTTTTTCAATGGGGTTTTGTTAAAGACAGAGTGTTTGTGCCTCCATTTCCCAAGGATTTACAGCAACTGAAGCAGCGGATAACTAAAGTGCTCGAATCAGTAACAAAGGATATTCTATCACGCGTGTGGCAGGAACTGGAATACCGCGTAGATATTTCTAATGTCACCGGAGGGATACACACAGAACATCTTTAGAAACTTGGATATCTATAATTTCACTGTAAATTTGATTTATTAAAATAAAGTAATTACAGCGTTCACAGGTATGCTATTTTTTGTCCCATTCAATATGAAACACCCTGTATATATAGTTTTTTTCTGCATTTTTTCACTAATGTAAATCGAATTTTTCAATTTTGCACATATTCACACAACTTTAAAATAAAGAAATTTTAAAGTTACCCTTTTGAAAAAAATTACAGTATACGTTGTACCATTAAGCTACAAATAAAAAACGATTTGTATA
>OU015502.1:127528267-127593267 GCA_907164885.2 Dolomedes plantarius
TATATACACACTCAAGAGCCAAAACATTATGACCACCTGTCAATAACGAGTTGGCCCACCTTTGGCGCGCAACACAGCTTCAACCCGCCTTGACATGAATGCCACAAGTCCTTGGTAGATGGCCAGAGACAGATTTTATCAGATGTTTAAGCAACGGTCACCAAATCCGAGATATTGCGAATTGGTGGTCTTTGAACTCTGAGCTGCCGTCCCATGACATCCCAAATGAGTTCTGTCGGATTGAGATCCGGTGAGTTAGGCGGCCAGGACATTAACTGGAATTCAGCATCATGTTCCTGGAACCAATCCAACACAATTTTAGAATTGTGACACGGGACGTTGTCCTGTTGGAACATTCCATTTCCAGCTGGAAAAACAGAGGCCATGTAAGGGTGCAACTGGTCCGCAATGATGTTCAGATACCCTGTAGCATTCATGGTCTGCTCTACCACAACCACGGGTCCCAGAGACGCCCAAGAGAACGTCCCTCAAAGCATAATACCTCCACCACCGACCTGTGTATGACCTACTGTACATTGAGGGAGCAACAGTTCGCCTGGAAGACGGCGTATCCTGACACGGCCATCGGCGTGATGAATGACAAACCGTGATTCATCTGACCAGGCAACTCTCTCCCACTGATCCATGGACCAGTCGCGATGTTCTCGGGCTCAGCGCAGGCGCAGTTGACGATGACGCTTGGTCAGCAAAGGCACACGAGTGGGACGTTTGCTGCGTAGCCCCATATCCAACAGTGTCCGCTGAACAGTGTGCTGCTATACTATTCTACTTGGCCCTGCATTGTATTGGACTGTCAGCTGAGCCACTGTCTGGCTCCGGTTTTGCTTCACCATGCGAAACAGTCTCCGACGACCTTTTTCTTTGATAGCGTGTGGACGTCCAACACCATGTCGTCTACTGCTGGTTTCACCGTCATTCATCCACTTTGCATAAGTACTAACAACTATAGGTCGCGAACAACCCACGAGTCGTGCAGTTTCGGAAATACTTTCTCCGAGCCTTCGAGCCATTACAATCTGCCCTCTATCAAAGTCGCTTAGATCCGCAGTCTTTCCCATCACACACAGAAGTAAGTGAAAGAATGATTCTTCAGACTCTCCAGCAGCAGTTAAATACCACTTCCACCTAATCACGTGCCTTCCACGTCATCCAGGCGAATTCATTGCAAAATGTAGGGGTGGTCATAATGTTTTGGCTCTTGAGTGTATTTTAATCTACCTATTTTTTAAATGTTTTTATTTAATTTCATAGTCTATAAATTTGAAATATATATGTGGTGTCAAATAATGATGCGCAGTTTTGTGAAACAACACTTCAATGAAAAATTTTGAGAAATTTTGTACAAAACAGGAAAATATTATGAGCATGGAATATTTTGAAAATCTCTATTTTTTAAGAATGCTTTGAAAAACAAGTCCTATTCTTCCACAAAATATTTATTTGGGAATTCTAAACGTCTGTAATGAAGCAAAACAGCATATTTATTATTCTCATTTTGTACATAGAAAAAGTATTGAAAATTAAAAAAAAAAAAAAAAACTGGGTTGAAGATCACTTTTCCCTTTTAAGTAGAAAATATATGAAAAACGTTTAAAAACCTGAAAATTATAGGCTTATATGTTTATAATAAATTGTAATAGTTTGTAGAACTATGCATATTTACATTGATAAATCGATCTACATTTTTTACATGTTTTTATTAACTCGCTTTCTTGTTTGTTTGTGTGTTTGTGTGTTTGTGCGTTTGTCCAGTCCAAATCTTGCAATCGATTTTTAACTAACTTCCCGACTAGCTAGACATTTGAAACTTTACGAATAGCTCAGAACACGATGACAATGCATTCTTTTGATACTTTTAGCCATCTTTAAGCAGTTGTGAATTCATTTTCAGTTAATTTTGCTTTGTAGACTGGTGCAGCCATCTATCGTCCGGGACGGGAACGGAAATTTAAACGCAAGTTAACTTCCAATTAACTTCATTTACTTTCAAGTTAATGGGATAATTCATCAAAAAATTTTTAAAAAGTATTTATTAACACATAGAATTGTCAAGTTTATATGATTCAACAGAAAATTTAAAACCATGGTATATCAAAAGTTCTTTTTATCTTGTAGTTATTAATAATATAAACATACATAAATATATACATGTGGAAACATTCTTGACCCATTCACTTATAATTGTGTTTATTCGATTTTTCTTAGGGACGGCCTACTTGCATACTATTTAGAAATGATCATGCATTATGTTATATGAACAAAATTGTTAAAGAAAAGGGTAATATTATTTTTCCTTAAACAATTAATTGTTAATGATTATTGAATCATTCATCATGTAATAAAATAATTCATACAGGCTTACAACTCTTTTGCGTATATTTATTACTAATTTACATTAATATTATCATTAGTATGCTTTATTTTATTTCTTTAATAATGGCGGCTTTGATATAAAACACGTTGCATATAATTAGAGAAAACTTATTTTAAATGTTCCTGAACTTTGCGAAATATATTTAAAAATTAGCCCTATTTTTTCATAAAAACTAAGTCGTTTAAATATTTATACTAAATTAAATACTTCAAAGTATTTTTTAGAAAATAAAGGAAGAAAATTTATTGTTAATGAAAACTATTTATTATTTGGTTAAAGCTGTATATACGAAAGAATTTTCATGTACGAAATTCCTTTTGAAACATATTAACTTTTACTTTGGTTCAAAAGAAAATAATTCGAAAAGGATTTGGTCAAATCTACCATAAATGGCTTGTCAATAGCAAAGTTTCATTCTTCAAGATTGATTTTTATGATAGACTAAACCAGAATCAAGGTTCGTTGATCAGGAAAATTATTAGTTGAAAGAAAGTAAACAGATGGGAAATATAAACTGGTAGCTTCCAAAACTTATTCTACATTATTTTTGTACTCATGGAAATAGTCCACATTTTACGAAATGGGAAATATGTTGAATATTACGTATTCATATGATCAACTGAATAAATTAAAAATTTAAATGACAAGATTTTTAAGTATAATTTTTATGGCATTCAACTGCATTGCCAAAGAGTATTGCTGTTGTCTCAAAAGATGGCATCAAAATATAATGATTACATTACATCAATAAACTTTATAGAAAATTATGCAATTCTACCCTACCTTAGGTGTATATAATTTGAAGTGGCACTCTAATGAATTAGATAAAAACACAGTTCTAAATTATTAAACATTTATTTCAAAGTGACACATATTACTTTGCTTTTCAACATAAGCATACGTACTGCTAGTACGAGATATACTATATAACATTCATGCAAGGCATATTCTTTCAGTATAGACACGATGCAAAGAAATTCAGTTTGAAATACTAACAATACTTGAACGTCAAACCAGCAGTGCTGCTACGTAAACTTTAGGCCACAGAACGCTAAATAACTTTCGTCTAGCATGAACTCACGTAGGTTAGCATCAACGTAGCTAAAACACCACTAGCGGCTGCTCACAAAACTCCTTTCACTTTTTTTCATCTCCTCTCACTTCGTTTCTTTAATCTAGCTGCTTGGTATTTATACCAACCTCGTATGCCGCAATTAGCATACCTTAAGCTGCTTCTTTAACTTTATTCACATAAAAGTTTGATTACTGTGAATCGAATCTTTTGTAAACCTCACAACTACACTGCGACAGAATGTTCATAGCAAAAAAATTGTTTATGACTGAAATTTAATTTATTCCATCTTTTCTAACAAAAAGGATGTTCTCAACACTAATTTCGAGTATTTTCAGATACCTTTGATTTCGGACACCAATTTATTTTATTTCACAGTGTACTTTCTATACCGTTGTGGGCTTAATTTTCAATAACTTGACTATTATGTAAGAATGTCCCAGCTTCAAATACTCTGCTCTTTCCTTGAACTACCTGTCACTTATGGAAATGTCTCCTCATGCCTTTACTGTATATATTTTGCGTTTGTGGGAAAGCCCTTTTGACTTGTGTTATTCTTGTTCACCATAATAATGCCTTTTAATAACATCTTCTCCTTTCGTGACCCAGATGTGCCGTACACGATTACCATAATTTGTCTAACGGTGAATTATTTCTGATTAAAGCTGAAGTTATATGAAATATTTATTACTTAGTATGCTATCAGTATCCGTTTTCTAGCAAATCTTGATTTTCAAAAACTACGCAAAATATTAAGCGAAACTAGAAATTTAGTGACTGCGTATGTAATATTTTTACTGATATAAATATAATTAACTGCAAAGAACCCTAGGTAAGTCCAATATACTGATTTGATTCAAGTATTATCCCTGCGAAATATTTTAAGGCAAATACTCACTCTCTCTCTCTTTATATATATATATATATATATATATATATATATATATATATATATATATGACATGCTTCGTATCCATTTCGTTATTAATTAAAGACAATCGTGGACCGAATGATTAGATGAGATGACAGAGATCGCTTAAATTCGTTTATTTTGATTATTACTATCAGAGCTCCAACATAATTATGCAAACCATTATGCAAACCACTCCACCCAGATTTTCTCTCAAGACTCTCTATCAGATCTCTGTGCCGACTAATTTAGCTTTTCTTTGTTACACTCCCGCCCAATCTTTTCGCTGATTCATCATGGAATGTTCTCCACATTTCTTCTTATGTAATCTTTTTACGTAACTGACTTCTGCCGAAAAATATCTCTTTTCTGAACGGTACCCGTCTAGTGGCGACCCCTATTGATAGTTTTTGCTATTAATAAACCTTCTTCTTTTTATGGCGAACTTTCGTGAGTTAATAATTTTTGATTGCCAATTCCCCTTTTTCCCTAACAAAAGCCCCCCCATATTTTAGTTTTATGTTTTTCCTTACACACACACACACAAACACACACACATGCACACACACACACACATGCACACACACACACACACACACACACACACACACACACACACATATATATATATATATATATATATATATATATATATATATATATATACACACATGTGTGCGTGATGATATTATTAATAACCTTTAATCGCCTTTTCTGAACTTTCTTTCTCACCTGGTAACCTTTCCGACGACCTTTTCTGCCTTGGCGAGATGCTTCCATATACTAACCTATCGCCTCTCCATATACTAACTTTCTCCGCCAATTCTGGCAACGTCTTTTTGACCTAATTCTATTTTCGCCTATAGAATTCTATTTTTATCTAATTCTATTTCTCCACCTTGGCGAGATGCTTCCATATACTAACCTATCGCCTTTCCATATACTAAATTTCTCCGCCAATTCTGGCAACGTCTTTTTGACCTAATTCTATTTTCGCCTATAGAATTCTATTTTTATCTAATTCTATTTCTCTACCTTGGCGAGATGCTTCCATATACTAACCTATCGCCTCTCCATATACTAACTTTCTCCGCCAATTCTGGCAACGTCTTTTTGACCTAATTCTATTTTCGCCTATATAATTCTATTTTTATCTAATTCTATTTCTCCACCTTGGCGAGATGCTTCCATATACTAACCTATCGCCTCTCCATATACTAACTTTCTCCGCCAATTCTGGCAACGTCTTTTTGACCTAATTCTATTTTCGCCTATAGAATTCTATTTTTATCTAATTCTATTTCTCCACCTTGGCGAGATGCTTCCATATACTAACCTATCGCCTTTCCATATACTAACTTTCTCCGCCAATTCTGGCAACGTATTTTTGACCTAATTCTATTTTCGCACGCTAGGATTGAGACGCGAGCTGGCTCGATCCGAGTAACGTGTAATGTCGATGTTCTCGTAAAATAAATTATTTTCTTCGTGCATCCAACTTTCATTATTTCGGCCTCGATATGCTTTTTCTTCAAGAGATGACCATTCGGAACATTTCATATATATGCACATATATACGATCTGTATAAAAGTCCGTGAAGGAAATTAATGAACAAATTTTCAACAGCATAATTTAGAGATTTGTAATCTCTAATATGAAGGAAATAGAATAGCAAAGCGTTCATTTATTGTAATGATCACCTCACCTCGAAATAAAAGAACTCCAAAATGATTGGAGAATCTCGAATTTCTCTCCTTTACTCGAAAATGAAATGTGCCGCCCTTTAAATGGTTTCATAGAAGTTGTTTTATTTCTGGCTTCGGTAGAATGTTAATTTTTAATACATTACTTTAAAAAAAATGTAAAATTTCGTCCTCTAAACCTGACTAATAATTCTTCATTATATAACATACATTTATCTTATGCCTTTAATAGAAAAACATGAATCTATTTATATAAATAATGAAATAAACCATGTAACCTCATTCCTTTTTTTATTTTCTATTATATATATATATATATATATATATATATATATATATATATATATATATATATATATATATATATATATATATATATATATATATATATATATATATATATATATATACATATATATATATATATATATATATATATGTAAGGTATACACAAGATTCGATTCACAAGAATCGAACTTTTGAGTGAATTAAAGAAGCTGCTTTAGATATGCTAATTTCGGCATACGCGCTTAGTAAAAATACCACGCAGCGTCATTAATGAAAAGGGGAGGTTGTTAAGGTTGAAAAGGTGTTATCCTGCGCTAGTGCTTAGCGGGCCAGAAGTTTACATGGCAGTACTGCTGGTTTGACTTACTGTTCGTGAGTATAAAAATATATTGCTCTTGAAAGCTGTGTTTATACATTCCGTACAAGTAGTACGCATGCTTATTGCTGTAAAAGCCAATTATATGTGCAACGAATTCAATAAACATTGTTTCATGTATAAACTGTGTGTGGTTCAAATTCAAATAGAGAGCCACTTCAAATTATATACACCCAAGTCTGGGTAGAAGTGAGCATAAATTCTCTCTCTCTATATATATATATATATATACACACACACACACACATATATATATATATATATATATGTGTGTGTGTGTGTGTCTGTGTGTGTGTGTGTGTGTGTGTGTGTGTGTAAAACGCACGCAACAGCATAATCTTCAGTATAGTTTTTAGTTTCAATATCAATAAACTCAAGCACATAGAGTGTAAATATTTTTTAAGACTTTATTTTGCAAAGTGACAGGCATTATCTTGACACATATAGATTGATTAATCCCAATACAATTCTAATTTAAAATTGAATGTAAATTCGCAGGATATGCAGAAAAATGGGATTGTAGGCATATTATTGTGCGATAATTATAAAAAATACTATGTTAAGGTGAATCCTTTTCATGAAGTTTTGAGATTTAAATACGTAAGGAATTTCATTTATTTTCTCATAGTCACGTCTCATAGTCTCAAAGCATTAAAGCAACGTTTTAGATCTTATTATTTTAAGAATGTAAAAGGTAATATAAAAATTACGGTAGTATAATATTAAATATTTTATGATCTATTTTATGGAATTAAAAGAGATTCTAAAATGTAAGCTCATTTGAATAACCTTTTTTTCATAAATATAAATTTGCTTACTTTAGTTTGAATGTTGATTACTTTCGCCAAGATTATTTAAAATTACAAAGCATTATTTAACTTATTATTTGATTTATTTATTAGAACATCAATGTACTGTTCACTAGCTATTTTTTTTCCTATTTATTAACTCATATTCACATTTCAGAAACACAGAAATATAAATAAAACTTTTATTCAGTTATTTCCTTCGTATTAAGAAATTCATAAATTAGTATCAATGCACTTAATATCAATATACTTAATTTGAAAAGAAGAAAAAAATACTTTTATAATCTTGGCCTCGAAGTTTATGAGATTCATCAGAATTCAAAAAATGTTTGTTTAAATTGTTATCATGTCAAACCAAAAATGTTAGTTTGTTTTCAGTTGAAAAAAAATTATTTATTTTAATCACATAAATATTTTAGCTGTTTCTGCAATATTGGTTTAATTAGTATATATATATATATATATATATATATATATATATATATATATATATATATATATATATATATATATATATATATATATACCGGGTGGCCATAATTAAACTGACAGTGCTCACAGTGTTCTGTAGCTCGATCTATTTGCGAGAATGACGCCACATTTTGTAGGAAGATTAAACAAGACGGGGGACGAAGGATTCCGCGAAAAAATAAATTAGTTCCAAAAGTCACCGCTAGGGGAATATTTGGCGCTGTGTAATAGAAAATAGAGTGTTAACAAATGCAAATTAATACGGAATAAAATTACCTCTTATTATGCACATTTTCTTATTTAGTTCAAGTGCAATATGTAAACACTTTTAAAAAAGCGTAAAATCTACATAAACACCGATAAAGTCTCGTGATCTGCAATATCACGTACGCTGAGCAGAAGAAGAAGTTTTTTATTAAAATTTCACGTTACATCCATTGGCACAGTGCCAGCTGCTTGGGTTCTAAAAGGCAATGTGTTACGTTTCGAATCAATCGGATTTTAAAGTTTAGGTGCAATGTCTCCTTCTTTAGTCGAGCGTGCGTTACTGGTCAAATTCTTTTACCTCAACCAGTACAACGCGTCAGCCGCTCTTCGTGCTTTTAGAACGCACAAAAAAATGCGTAAAGGTAACGGTCCTGTGTCAGTTAATGGGCTAAAAGCAATGGTTGCGACGTTTGAGAAAACAGGTTCTCTGAAGGTTCAGTCAGGCAGAGGACGAAAACCTGTACCACAGGATACAATCGAAGCAGTTGCCACGGCGATTGTCGACAGAGGACCAGACAATATTGCTGCCACCTCTAGCGCTCGTGGATTAGCTCGGAATATGTATATGCCTTACAGTACGGTATGGAAAATCTTACGAAAGATTATCAACTTTTATCCGTACAAGATCAGCCGTGTACAGGAGTTACTCTACCCTGACCATGATAAGCGATTGACTTTTGCTCTCACCTTTCTTGCCAGGATGGAGGTGGATGATGCTTGGCCGTGGAAAATCTTATGTGGAGACGAGGCCCACTTTTACCTGCATGGAACTGTGAATACCCAGAACTGCCGAATTTGGGATGACAAATCACCACATGCAGTCACAGAAATTCCCTTACATTCACCAAAGGTAACTGTTTGGTGTGGGTTCACAGCGGAATTTATCGTAGGTCCATTCTTCTATGTAAACATTACCCCGACAGGACCGGAAACCTGTTCTGTTACCGGAGAGAAATATCGCCACATGTTGAACAGCTTTGTCATTCCGGCACTTCAGCAAAGACAATGCCTGAGGGAAATCATTTTCATGCAAGATGGAGCCCCTCCACACGTTGCTGTACGGGTGTAACAGCTGCTACGGCAGAAATTCACAACAGAAAGAGTCATTAGCCGCTATTTTCCAACTGCATGGCCACCTCGGTCGCCTGATCTTACCCCATGCGACTTCTGGCTATGGTGTTACCTTAAGTCCAAGGTCTATCAAGGAGTGGTCCAGGACCTGGCTACGTTGAAGGATAACATATCACGGACTGTACGGGAGGTTCCTGCAGACATGTTACTTTCTGCTGTTGTGCATACTGTGCACAGAATGCAATATGTGATCCACAACAACGGTAGCCACATTGAACCTCATTTGAAAGCAAAATAAAAGGTAATTTCCGTATTGATTTGCATTTGTTAACACTCTATTTTCTATTACACAGCGCCAAATATTCCCCTAGCGGTGATTTTTGGAACTAATTTATTTTTTCGCGGAATCCTTCGTCCCCCGTCTTGTTTAATCTTCCTACAAAATGTGGCGTCATTCTCGCAAATAGATCGTGCTACAGAACACTGTGAGCACTGTCAGTTTAATTATGGCCAGCCGGTATATTGATAGATACATAGATAGATAGATGATATAATTTCAAGAAATATTGGCTTTATTTCCAAATATACAAATTTTTAGTGAGTAAAATGTGCATGTTAAGTCTCTCAAATTATCACTAGTTAGACTCGGAACTAAAAATATAAAAGAGTCATTTAAAAACAAATTGCGGATTTTTACAATTTTTTAGTTTCATTAATAATATCATATTACGTTTCACTAAATGCATTTTGTTCTTGAGATATAAAACAAATACTCTAGCTTTCATTCTTTTTATCCCAATCAAATGCTAATACCTAAATCATTTAGTTGAGCTCTAAAATTCATCAGGGTAGGTTTACTTTTCTTAGCTTAATTCCATCTTCCCTTCTAAACGTAGCAGATAAAGTTTACTCATGACAGACAAGTACACTATTTTCTTGCTTAGCGGCTATAGAGGAGTCTCGTTTATCCCAATTTGATCGTGATGGATCCGATGTCACAGGAACGAAAATCTGGAAAATCCGTCCGGTCAGACCAAAGCTTATTTATGCGCGATCACTTATTATGACAAAAACATTATTTTTGTTCGGCGAAATAATAATAACGGTTACGATTAGTTATTAAGAAGTACGCACATTTATATTTAAAATGACTTAATATCATTTAATGGAATTTAAAATGTTCTTATATTTAAATTCTGGGGAAAACGGAATTGAAGAAAATTTGGCTAAAAATACGTAATATAGAATATTTTTTATCAGTCGTAAGTTGAATATTTAGCCATCAAAATATTAAACAGAATTTTTTCACATTACATTTTTCATTAAAATCTTCATACTGCATAGGTCAGCGAAGAATAACAAAACTCCACTGATAAAAGTTGAAAATTAGATAAGTGTATGAGAATATTAGTGTAAATAATTAGTGAGAATATATATATATATATATACACACACACACACATACATACATACATACATATATATATATATATATATATATATATATATATATATATATATACATATACAGAGGCTGTTCGCACATTTTTTAGACGATTTTGGTAAGCGGTAATAAAAAATAGTTTCCTGCAAAAGAAATAATTGCAATTGTATTATGTTTTTAAAAGTCAAAATTATAGTCTGCGGCTTGAAAGTTTTGTTTTTATTCAAAATGGCGTTTATAACAAAGCAGTGGTTCGAAGGCTACATTTATGCTCATTCCGAAGAGAAATATGCATACTCCGTTATCCAAAAACGATGTGAGAGTCATGGTTTTGTGATATCTAAAGCGTCGATAGGTAATATCGTCAATAAGAAAGGAAAAGACGTCAAATTGGAGCCTCAAGTTTGACAAATATTCCAAACAAGTATCCAAGGAAAAAACGGACATCTTCGACTATTGCAAAGGTACGTTGTTTAATGTTAAAAGAAAATCCCCCTAGTCAAAGGACAGTTGCAAAATCATTAAAGTGCTCGGTGTCCACTGTAAACAAAATGATAAACGTTGCTTTAAATCTTAAGAAAGCGAAAAAACACAATGTGCATCGTCTTCTTCCAAATCATATCGCTGAACGCAGGACACTCTGCAGAATTCTATATGAGAAACACTTATCCAAAGAAAAATGGAAAACAATTGTCACAATAGATGAATCATGGGTGTATTTAAATGATTGCAACAAAAAAAAGAGCCATTTATTATCAAAAAAGGGGAGAAAAAAATTTAAGTACATGGTTCAAAGAATCGAAAAAAAGTTTTTCTAAGGGATTCATGATTGTTGCTGGTTTTTCTTATAATGGCAAGTTAAAAATAAAGAGAGTGAAAAAAAATGTGAAGATTAACTCCAAATACTATGAGGAACATATTTTATCGACAATTTTTCTGAATGAAATACCATCGCTTTACCCACAGTGCCATCAATCTGTGAGACTCCATCAGGACAAAGCTAGCAGTCATACATCAAAATCCACTGTAAATTTCCTAAAAGAAATGGAATAAAAAACTGGTATCACGGCCATACCCTTCACTGATATCCCTACTAAATCTCCCGATGTATCACCTATGGATTTTTGTGCTTTCGGACTTTTAAAATCTGCATTATACAAACGTCGTCCCAAAACCCAGTCAGGACTCTGGAAAGCTGTTCAGGAGGAATGGGATAGAATACCTCTTCTGACACTTCAAAAGGCATTATTATCTTCGAAATTGCGGTGTCGAAAGATAGTTCAGAATAAGGGATGTCAAATAGAACATTTAAAACACAAGAATTTTATGTAATTTAGTTTTGTGAATACAATATACATCGTCTAAAAAATGTGTGAACAGCCTCTGTATATATATAATTCCTGCATATTTATTTCCTACACCAGAAAGGGAATAAGAACCATGTACAATTTATCAACCCTACTCAAATTATAACGTTTTAAATACCAGTTCTCTGACCTATATATTTTAGCCATCTTAGATTACATTATTAATTTCACCAAAACACGGTTGTTTCAGTTGTTTTATATGAATTGTATTTCTATATTTTTTAAAATCCATACAAAGTTTTCTAATTATTTACTTTTTTAAAATTTTTAAATCATCCAAGCTTGTGGAAAAATTCAGTACACATATATATAAAGTATATAAAGTATAAGCATCTAGTATTTTACTTTTTCAAAAGATTAAGGAGATGTCTAAACGTTTAGAAATCCTGCAAACATGTTTTCAACATTTCGTGTTTTCACAATATCTATAGTGCACGGTATAAATGGCTTAAGTCAAAATCAGTGATTTAAATATACCAACTTATTGGCGTTTATAAAAATCGTAGAAATATAATTTCGACTTCAATCTTTTGTAGAAAGAAATGTACTTTTGTATACAAAATTGACAGACTTAAGCCTTTTAAGGGGACTCACTACCCTTAAATGTTTAAAATATTCGATTTTTTGAAAAAAAAAATATATGTTAAAGCCTGTTCATTTCTGAATAAAATTAAGCAAACCGCATGAAAATATTCCACTTAGTTCCAGAGATATTGTTATTCTAAATATTTAATTATTGATCAAGTTTATGGTAAGAAAAATTTTAAACTCATTTTTCTCAAAATACAATTTTGAATTATTCCGCAACTGATATATCAAAAACTATGAAACATAATTCCATGAAATTTTTATCACTGCATAATCACGTTATTTTATTGCGTCTGAACTAGAATTATTGAAGTCACTGCACATTTTGTTATTTTTTCAGAAGTAAATTAATGCAAAAATTTAAGGAAATTTTAAGTATATTTTGAGCAGTTTTAAAAAATTTAAAAAATATGTTAATGTTGAATGTTTTATGTTCAATTCTATTTTGAATTATTTATTTTAAATATAAATCAGGAATTATACATTTAAGTGTAAAATTAATTTCATAGTTCTTCGCGCAAGCCAGTATACAATAAAAATGCTTAAAAAACAACTTATATCTAAAGCAGTTTAAAAAAAATTCAAATTATTTTGAGAGTTGAAAATTTGTTTATTAAAATAAGTATATCAATTTATCATATACATAAAATTCGGAAAAATTGGGAGTAAATTGATATAGTCACAAATAGTCAAAAGGTATGAAAATATGCCTTATTTCCTCGACTTAAGGGTCGTGAGTCCCCTTAATCAAGTCAAAAGATTTTTTTTTAATCAATACTAACAAATATCTAAAAATCCATTTTTTTACTTGTCATTCGCTCTGTTTAAAGTTTGGGAACTTTTTTTTAATTATTAAAGCAATAGCACTTAGACATACATCTATACACTACTATATGCCACTAAAATACAACAAGCAAAAAGAAGAAACAAAGCAAAAATCAAAATGGCATATGGAAATCTTGGAGCAGAAACAACAGTCTAATTGGGCTGATATCCATTGGTCCTCTTCAGTTCCCTGGCCTCCGAATATCTGCCATAAAGACAGTAACTTAATAATGCGGAGCACAGTGGCAAATGCTGTGCATACATACGCACTTCCCTACCACAAAGATTACAGTTTGGGCTTTCGGGAATACCTAACAGAGTTTGGGAACTAACCAAGATTAACCAAGTTTGGGACTTGGCTAATTAACTAACCAAACTAACCAAGTTTTGGAACGAAGTTTTGAAGGATAATTGTACCTAAAGATTTTATATTAATTTCTATAGTCATGTGGAATAGATTTTACCAATCTGTCAAAATCGTTTAAAATTAATGTTTTTATATATCCGAAAGTTACCTATCTGAATCGTTATTCAACCATTATAAAAAAAAAATCAAAAATTTAAAAAGGAGATGTCATTATACTAAAGAAGTATTTTTTTAGCAGAAAATAATGTATGGCCTGTGTAAATGTTTTTTCCTTTCAGCACTGATACACTAACGACCTATCACATTACGTTCAATTTCCTCCTTGGATATCTTTTGAAATTTCGATGATTTCAGTCACTAGGTTGTAGAAAACGGCTAAATCCAGCAGTTAAGCAAATTAATGTTATCTACCGTGCATTAGCATCTCAATTTTTCAATTTTAATCTACCTACAACACATGCAATCGTATTGATTTTTTTTACAATCAATGATTTGATAGAAACATAAAAGGAACTGCACTTAGAAACTTCTTAGATGAAGAAAAACACCTTTCGCAATTCAGAGGAATTTTAGTAATGCGATGACTGGGAAAATCTTTTTCTGATACGGTATTAGGGTTTCTGGTAATTCCGCGATATCCAAAGTTACTGTAATTGTTCAACGCATCGTAATTTTTAGCATAATATGAAAGCTAAATAAGAGAAGAGACATAAAATGAGCACTTTTAAATAACTCTAAATCAAAGAAAGAATGTCTTTATTAAAGTTAGTTCAAGTAACTAATACAATAAATTATATTATTCATATTTTGAAAATATTATAATGATAAAAATTGAGAACCGGTGAACTTTATGATATTATGAAGTTTCTTAATTGAGGGAAGTTAAATTTTACTGCTAATTGTCAAACACTCCGTGCAGCAAAATTTAGAATGTAAACACGTATTAAGATATCATGAAGTTTCTTAATTCAGGGAAGTTAAATTTTGCTGTTAACTGTCAAATACTGCATGTAGCAAAATTTTTAATGTAAACACGTATTCGTGATCAGATGAAATTAGGAATAAAATTTTATGAATAATTCAGTGAGTATAATTCAATCAATTAGGTGACTGGGCTTACTTTCAGGAGGTAACTGAAAACGTTCTGGGATTTAAAAAAATATATTAATAGTACTTTATTCTACATGTTATATCTACCGTGTATCATTGTAAAGAAAAGAAAACGCACCGTGCATCTGATATTTATGAAAAGAACATTCAACCATTAGCAAATTTTAAAATATAAAGAAGCCGAAAATGATATGTTGTGAAAGTTAAACTTAAATAAATTTTCCTAATTTTGTAGTAAGACATGATTTTTACCAAATTTACTAACTTTTTTTGAAGGAAGAAACTATGTGTTTTGGTCAGAAAAAATTTGTCGGAATTATTACCATGTCTTATAATCTTTGATTGTAATAAATTACTTAACAAATTGGTTTAACCTTTACCATACAGGGTGGGATAGCATGTATCCCAAGAATACGGGCCCAAGAATAAATAAATATATATATATATATATATATATATATATATATGTATATATATATATATATATATATATATATATATATATATATAAATGTATATATATATATACATACATGTATATATATGTATATATATACATACATGTATATATATATATATATATATATATATATATATATATATATATATATATATATATATATATATATATATATATATATATATATATATATATATATATATATATATATATATATAAAACCCCTTAATGGCCGCTCTTATATAGGGAATATGAAATTTCCCGTTCTAAAGAGGGAATCGGAAAAATGGTCCCCGTAAGCTAAAGGTTAGAACTGAAGCAAAAGTCTAACAATCAAAAATGTTGAGCTGGAACCCTATTTTCTGATTAAAATATTCTCCAAAGTCTCTAATTAATTCCCTTTGCAAAATGAATCGCGGAACGAATTTCTAACTAATTAAACTACAGTAATGTAAGGATTTTGTCTCCGAGGAACTTTAACAGAGGAAATTAATTCTTTAATCCCATGTTCTTCTAATCTAGGCTGATGAGATAACTCTCGAAGCAGACATTCGAAAAATTAATAGCTTGAAACTGATCTGTTCTGTTTTGCGTCCCTGTTATTACACTAATGTACGGATGGTGAACATGAAAGTAAATTTTTATTTATAAGATAGAGTAAAGGGTGTTTTCAATCTCATCTTCACAAAGTGTGTATCGTTAAAGGTAATATAATAGCATCGTAGGTAGAGATCTAAAAATACATGGTAATTTAAGCATTTCACACCATATGTAGAATTTAGAAACAAGGAAAATAAATTAAAGTCTCGTTGTTATCTATCTTATGACGGAAAAATAGAAAACCGTAATTGCACAGTGCAAACCATAAAATCCCTTAAAAATGACTAAATTAATGATCTCAATATTCAGAGATCCAGAAAACCTGTTTATAGTGATATACGGTTCACTTTCGACGTGCTTTGCACCACATTAACCGAGCAGCTCGGTTGCAATTTCTGGTCAAAGGCTTATGGGCGGCAGCATGACAATGAAGCCCAAGCAGATGGGCTTCCCTACGGATGGTATTCATCGAAAAAATTCTCCCGGATACCTGTTGGAACTCCTGGAGTAAATGGACCATCGGTTGGGTTCTTCCGAATTTCTCTGGACACCACCCGTCGGTCTCCCAGTTTAGCGGGTCTGCTGATTCGGGACACATTATGACAAACACCACTTACCTTCCACTTCTGAATCGCATAGGCCACTTTCGATTTTGGGTAATTCAGCTTGCTATATATCCCTTAAGAATTGGCCATTTCTGTGATAACCGTCGAAAAAACCTTTCTCGAAATTAGTTAACTCTGCACTTCGTGGAATAGTGCATTCGACTAATATCACTATTGTTTCCCACATGACATTTAACGGCGGAGAGTGTGACGTATATCAGGATCGCAGATATCGTCATTTGCATGGATTTCCAAATTCTTATTGGTAGATAGTGTATGTATGTATATATATATATATATATATATATATATATATATATATATATATATATATATATATATATATATATATATATATATATATATATATATATATATATATATATATATATGTATGTATGTGTATATATATATATATATATATATGTGTGTGTGTGTGTGTGTGTGTGGGTGTATGAAATGACGCAAATTGGATCATCCCATGAAGTAACACAATCGAGGCCGAAATAATACAATTAAAAAATCATAAAGAAGAATTGAAGTTTTTTCCATGAGAACAGCGACATGACATCTTATTCGCATCGAGTCAATCCACCGTCTCCCTCGTAAGAGCGCCAAAATATAATTAGGTCAGAGAGGTTGCCAGAATTGGCGGAGGGAGTTAGTGTGTGGAAAGGCGAGGCATTTAAAGGCGTTTGGGTATTCAAATTCCTCATATATTACTAAGTCTTCATGTTGAAATTTAGATTCTTCAAATCTAGTAGTATCATATCTCGCCTTATTTTTCTCGTGGTATTCAAGAGTTCTGGTTTTAGCTAAAGTTCATGCTTCATTATGTGGAGGATAAGTATTTTAGTCAATTGGAGAATCAAAAGGAATTTTGCCAAATAATAAGTAGGCAGGGGTGAACTTAGTTACGGTATGAGGTGAGTTGTTATATTCAGTAACAACTTGTTCTAGCACTTTTGTCCACGGAACCTTTTTTAGAAGTAACATTTACCTTACATTTTTGGCGGGATACAAGGGATTGATTTACGCTCTCCAATTTTCTGTTGGTATGGGGATGATGAGAAGAAGCCAAAAGTTGTTTCACATTATGGTTTATAAGAATTTTTTTGAATCTGGATGATGTAAAAGCTGCGTTTCTATCACTTAATACTTTCTCTGGAATTTGCACATTAAAAATTTGACTTAGGCAATTTGCATATGTTTCTGAAGTTACGCTCTTTGAGGCAAATGCCCATACATATCGGGTTGCATGATCAATCACTATATTCAAGTATTTTTTCGGTTGAGTTGTAATAATTAAACCCTCCTACTGTATCAATAGATAAACATTCAAAAGGTTGGTCAGTTAAGGGCAATTCTTGCAGGACTCCAAATAGTTTCTGTGTTTTCTTTTTATTTAACAAGTATGACACTGTTTCATGAATTTTCCTATATCTTCACTAATATGGGGTCAATAATATTGAGGGGTAATTAAATTTAGCATAATTTGAACTCCTGGATATCCGAAATTTTCATGGGTATTAGTTAACAATTTTAATCTTAAGGATTTAGGTACTACAATTTTACAAAAGTTCTTTTTCTTAATTACCATCATGTCATTAATTTCTTTATAATTTTTACCACACACATTGTCAATTTTCTGTTGCAGAAATATTTCATTCCTATCTAGTAAATGTACACAGTGTTGGAGATGTTGAGAAACGGGATGTCTTGAAAGCATATCCGCCTCAATTTTGGTAGAACCCTTCTGATATTTAATTTCGTAGTCATACATGCTCAATTTAAGGGACCAGCGGAATAATCTACCTTTTAAATTTTTAACATTTTTTAACCAAACAAGTGCCGCATGATCAGTATGTATGACAAATTTTTGCCCATGGAGATAATAATGAAATTTGTCTAATCCGTCAACAATGGCTAAACATTCCAATTCTGTAATCGCGTAATACTTTTCATAATCTCTTAAAGTTCTCGAATGGTTTAATACAGGGTGAAGAAAATTATTTTCATCTGGTTGCTCCAAAACAGCTCCAACAGCAATTTGGGAGGCATCAACAGAGAGGTGACATGGTTTACTAGAATCGTATAACTGTAACACTGGTCTTGATATTAAGATTTCTTTTAACTCATGAAAAGCTTGTTGACATGTTTTATCCCAATGCCACTCAACACTCTTTTTCAGTAATCTATTAAGAGGAGCATTGTTGGGCATTATTTTGGCATCGTTGGGAATGAATCGGTGATAAACATTTACACTTCCGAGAACTCTTTGTAACTTTTTGGTATTATTAGGATTTTTCAATTTTGTAATAGCTTCAATATTATGATTATCAGGAATTACTCTACCTTTTTTAATTCATAACCTAGAAAATTTATCTGATGTTTAGCCAACACACATTTCCCTTGGTTTAATTTAATATTTTCTCCTTAAACATTTCAAATATTATACTTAAATGTTCCAAATGTTCTTTCTCAGAAGAAGAATAGACAATTATGTCATCAAAGTAGTTACATGAAAAATCAATTTTGTATTTTTGTTAAAATTCGCTTAATGGTTCTGTTGAAAATGGCGGGAGCATTTTTTAGTCCAAAGGGGAGCCTTAGCCACTCGAATAACCCAAAGTTTGTACTGAAAGCCAGCTTTTCAGTATCTGCGGGGTGAATGGGAATATACCATAAACGAAATCTGAGGTCAAGGGTAGAAAGAATTTTAGCGTTACTCAATTTATCTAATAAAGTATCAATTCTGGGCAAAGGTTCTGCATCTGTTTTAGTAAGGGAATTCAATTTTCGATAATCAATGCACAATCTCGTTTTCTTACCCTCCTCACGTTTGAGTACCAAACACGCAGGTGAACTTTATGGACTGCAACTTTCCTTAATTGTGCTTGCTTTCAACAATTGATCAATTTGTGATTTAATTTCCTCCTATTCCTTAGGGGAAGTTCTATAGGGTCTTAGAGAAACAGGGAAGTTAGATGTTAAATTAATTCTCTGGGGTTCAATATTAATACAACATCATATTTACTTTTGGAAAATACAAATGAATTTTTAATTAACAAGTTTTCTAAATTACTTTCTTTTCGAATAAGATTCTGAGACACAACATTGGTTACAGAGTCAACAGTTTTAGGTATGGTATCATTTAGAATTATATACTCACTATCATCTTCATAGTTTTTTTGAACAAAATACTCAGGTTGAAGACTGGAATTATTTTGTCTGTTGTACAGTCCACCTTGGAATGGAATATGGAGTGACATATTTGCTTTTGGCATATTGCATTCATAATTAATTATTAAGGATTTTGTTTTACCTTTAGGTTTTTACAAACGATATCAATTTCATAAATTTTTCATTCATTTAGACCTAATATTACATAATCCAAGTTATTGTCAATTACATATAATACAATATCTCTGATAATTTGGCCAATTTTCATCGTAAACTTACATATTTTGTTCATTTCAACATGGCCTTGTATTTCTACAACTTTTATACCTCTTACTCTGGCTCTTTTCAAATTTAACTGTCGAGCAGTTCTGGTGGATATCACTGACAGAGTTGCGTCACTGTCTATGACACAGTCTACATATTTATTGTTTTACAAATAACCTGACACCTTTAATAGTCATTAATTAGGAGTATTCTCTGAGGGTGGTTCAATTGCAAGGGATGAAGTCCTCTCATTATCAGCTCTTTCCATTCTAAATGAACAAATTTGATGCCAACGAAAAGCATTTGGAATACCTCTCTCTTCACACTTTCTACATGGAGTGGGAGACAAAGAGGGTGAGTTATCATAATTATGGTGGCTAGAAAATTTACGGTTATTGCTCTGATAGTTAGGATTAGACGGTCTTTGGTATCGATAGAAATTATGACGTCTCTGGTAAGTATTTTGCCTCGGGGCATAAGTTCTAACATCATTTGTATATCTTGGTACATCTGACCTATTCCAAGTTTGGGAATCATTCCTAAAGTAATCATTTCTGTTTTGAATTTGGGGAGTTCTAACAACGGGAGTTACATATCTGGGCGAGTCATTAGTAGGTTGTGGATTCTCTCTTATTTTTACCAGTCTGTGAGCTTGGTCAAGCCAAGCAATTGGGTCAGCAGGATAATTAAAGGTCATTAGAGATTTTAGTTCCCTGAGGAGGCCATCAGTTAAATCCTCCATGATCATTTCACTTCTTAAATTTAACTTTTTCTGATTTCTAATTTTCTCCTGAAATATTTTGAAATATCATCATTGTTTTCATTAAATTTTAACCCTGCAAAATCACTAAAGGTAGTTAAGGTAGGGGTGAAAAAATGTTCTTTTAGCACAATTACTAATTCTGTAAAATTATTAACTTGATAACAATTTTTAGTATCAGCGTTAAGTGTCTTTGCCTGTACAAATCGGAAAAAAATGTTTTAGTTTCCATTCATCATCTTTGTTTCCTTCGATACATTTTTTGTTGAAGTAGGATAACCATGAATCTATATCTATAGGGTCATCTTCAAAGGGCACAATATTAAATTCGTTTTCAACAATTGAACCACTAAAAGAGTCATCACAATCAACATTTACTTTGGCTTGCTTCACTTATATTAAAAATTACAAAAAAAATAATAATATAGTAACTGACCTGTTTATAACACCAACTTTTGTACTGTAAAATACAATACTAAATAAGAACTTTTTTAACTGTAAAGCACTCTGATGGTGAACTTCAAAATGTGCTTATATGAGCTTCTTGGATTTCCGAGCAGCGTTTGGGGTTCACCCGGAAATCGTAATTATTTTCTTGAAATTGAATTTTTTGATGACTGTCGCTCACCTACATTAAAAGTTGAATCACTTCTTGAAGGCCTAGTTGAATCGGATGCTGTAGACCTGGTACTTGACTTTACGATGGCATAGTCCGAAACGGGAAGAAAAAATGGTGAGGTCAGGCTGGAAACAGAATTCGAAAACCAAACTGCAACAATGGCATCTTTACTTACTTCGATGTAGTCTACTTCTGTAGCACTTTCCTGGTGTTGGATAAGGAATGTTTTAGCTTTGGTCATCTCAAGCTGGTGAATTCAGGAACGCATCCGGAAATCGAAATCAATAGCCCTGTACAAGAATGGCGTCTTCCAAAGCGAAAGTCGTAACAAAGACTTTTTGACATGTTCCAAACGCCGAACTTGGTTGTTGATCCTGTCCGACTTTCCGAAAACACCCAAATTGGGTCATCTCATGAAGTAACACAATCGAGGCGGAAATAATACAATTCAAAAATCATAAAGAAGAATTGAAGTTTATTCCATGAGAACAGCGACATGACATCTTATTCGCATCGAGTCAGTCCAGCATCACCCTCGTAAGAGCGCCAACATACAATTAGGTCAGAGATGATGCCAAAATTGGCGGAGGGAGTTAGTGTATTGAAAGCCGATGCATTTACGCCAAAGACAAGAAAGAGGTGTTACCAGGAGAGAGATAAAGTTCAGAATGGACGATTATAGGCAATTAGTATTATTATCACACACACACACACACACACACACACACACACACACACACATATATATATATATATATATATATATATATATATATATATATATATATATATATCTTCAATTATTATTACTCCGAAATGCAAATAACAAAAAATAGCAAAATGTATAATATTTTTACAAAAGAGAAAAAAATTATTAAATTTAACTACGAATATTTCTGTCCAAACATTCCTGTTTTTATGAAGGTATAAATGTTTTGACTAATTTTAACATATTTAGAGTAGTAAAGCGGATATTAGAAACCTCTTTTAACTGCTTGTTAAAATATTTATGTTTAAAATATGCATTTTTACTCTGCAGGAGAATTTTAAGCATTTTAATGTGTTATTAACTAGGATTTATTTTTCTCCGCATATGAAATACCGTTTTATTAAGTTTGAAGTCGTTTGGAGACGGTAAAAGCCACTCGCTCTTTAAATCAACATGAAAGGAAGATAAAAGGAGAAAACTTTGGCTTTGAATATAAAAATGAACAGAAATTTTTATTTTAAATTGTGTTTAATGATCATGGTATATAGCACTATGCTTATATAAATTATTTAACCAATGAATTAAATTACTTCACTATATAGTCTCCGAATGATAAATAATCTGTGGGTGTTGCGTACAGTTGGAAAACGTATTAACAATGGCACCGTGATAAATGTAAGAGATGAAAAATGTTCAGTTATACAAAATAATTAATACTTAAAATTCACACATGTATACATATATTTATATTTATCTATCTATCTATCTATATATATATATATATATATATGTTAAGAATTAATTAGAAAAAGAATAATAATTAAACAATTTACAGGGGGGCTTAAGAATAATCTAATTTCTGACATTAAATATCACTGTTTTTCGTATTGCGAGATGCATTGTGGGAGGGAAATCCCCTTTTTCAGAATTTAGCTTAATTCATGAGGTTGGAAGAACCATGAAGAGAATCTAAATATAGTATCAAATTTAGTCCCGCCCATTCCTCATCTTCGATGCAGACTTCATGAGCGTAAACACAATAGCATTAGAAGATTCGAAACAAAGAGTTTTAAGGCAGAGAGGGATTGTTTTCGATCGGGCTGGTCACGCATCGCGAGGATTGAGATGGTGAATTGGCGGATAATTAACATGGATTGAATTGAGGTAGTTTAACATTCGGAAATAAACTCTTAGGTGTATTTTAATTGTAGTTCTTTGCAGCAGGCCTTTATTCACTGACTGCTATGCAAATAATTATTATATTAGGGAAGAAGTTAAGATGGAGCAACGTGATATAAGACACTTTGTCACACACACACACACACACACATATATATATATATATATATATATATATACAAAATCATTACGCATAAAGGAAAATGGTAATCATTGCCTAATGGTGAAATTTATCAATCCGTAGCTTACATTTGCTATACCTATTGATTTTTATTTTCTATTTCCTATACGTAGATTTTTTACTTATATTTATCATATGGAGAATTTCTATTTATATTTTCTATGCTGCACAGTGCTATATGGACAGGCATTAAGTAAATGACTCAGAAATTCAAAACTTTTGATATTGCTAAAGCTTACTAACAGATCCATTATGTCGATTATATTACAGTTCATTTATATCGAATTTCAGATAACATATATATAATAAAACATGAAAAATATTTTTGAAGTGCATTAGCAAGATTTTTCGTGGCTAAATTAATACTGCGAGGAATGATTTAAAGAATTTAAACACATGCAAATATCCGTCGTAACTTAATGCACATTAGTCAATCATGTTTGAAAGGAATACACCCAACTGCTTTTAAAATCCATGCAGACATAAATATATAATATGGATTCTCGTTAATGTTATAAATCTCACTTAGACAGGAAATTAACGTCATAAGGATATATCCAATTTATTCGTATTTCCTTGATAATGTTGGAAAATTAAAAAAAATATATATTAATATTGAGCACGCGTTTCCTGTAGTCTCGACAATTTTTGCCGTAAAAAAAAGACGAACTGTAAAGGTGGCTCGAAAGAAATTAAAATCTTTTAAGGAAAAAAATAATTAATTCATTTTCCTAGATACATTCCTTTACATTTAGAAATAAGGCCTTGTTTTTTATACACATAGAAAACCGTCTGCTGAATAAATATAAAGAGAGAGGGTAAGGAATTGAACTCAAAATAGGAGTATGTGTCATTAAAATGTTCTGACACTTAACAGTAATGAGTAGGGAGTTGGAAGGGCGTTTTAGAAGGAATGTTTGCCTTCTTTTTTTACTTTGCAGTTTCATATTTTAAGCTATTAGAACGTATATAAACAAGGAACAAATTTTGCTCTTTGCCGTCGCTCCTTTCCTTTCACTCTTTTGGTGAAATAACCACCTTAACACTCGTCGATACTTTTGAGAACTGTTTATAAATTAATTTTAGTGACATATACTGTGATATATATATATATATATATATATATATATATATATATATATATATATATATATATATATATATATATATATATATATATATATATATATATATATACAGTGCTAGATTTCTAGAAATAGATGTGCCGGAACTGTAACCTTCCGGGGTGTGTGTCTATGGGGGGGGGGGGGGGGGTAATTCCAAATTATTTATAAAGAGATGTATCTAAGGAGAGGTACCGGAACGCCGTTCGGGCGCGTTACGCCTCAAATCTAGCCCTGTATATATATATATATATATATATATATATATATATATATAAATAAGAATAAGATGAAAGAGAAAACCAGTAATAGCTCTAAAGCTACTTGCAGCCAGGAACAAACAACATGTAAAGAAAAGTATGAATAAGGTTTTTGACAGCATTTCTTCATCAGCGGTGTCAATACTGTCTAAAAACCAATGGATTGTTTCTGATGAGTATGATCTATAAAATAAACACACTCAGACACCGTACAATCCATTATTAACAGAAGAATTGATTAATAAATGAATTAAGTTTGATTAAAAGTACTTAACCAAAGAACACCAAGCCTGGCGCTAGTCAGAGTGGAAGTTAGGAACTTGTAACCGCAAGATGACTGACGTCACAAAACTTGCAACCATTGAGGTAGTAGATTCTCAGTTACAGACTTACTTAGGTTACCGTATTTAGGACTATTATTCATTTAATTATTTAGTTTTTATTATTATTACTACTAAGAGTTAATTTTATTATTATATTATTTTTACTTATGATTTTTATTTTTATTTTTAGTAGTTATTTTTTCTATTTTAACCTATTTTTATGTTTAACATATTAATGCAACAGAACAAACTATTCATTAAAACAAAAACAACCAATTATGTTTTTGGATAGACTTACTGGGTAATTATTCCGAGTTAGCACATCTTTCAAGTCTATAATATGCTTAATCCTATTGTCTTTAGAACATAGCCTATTTATACGAACTAACTGATTTACAATAATGTTATTAAAAACAGATTTATGTAAACAGGTTAGATAATTTTGAAATTCAACAATATTAAAATTATAGTCAGATCTTTTGTCGTATAAGTCAAAAGTAAATTTACTGTGAGTATTTAATTTAATATTAATATCTAAAAAGTTTACATTAATATTATCATGGCTACTTTTAATTAGTTCCAGATTAGGAGGGTAAAAATTTAAGTCTATAGGGTTAATCCTTTTATTAATTACTATTATATCATCTATATATCTAAATATATTGCAATTGCTATTTTCTATATTATTAATTTCAAAATAATATAAGTATAAATTAGCTAGCATACTTGAAGCATTACCACCTTGTGGTACACCTTTGGACTGTAAGTATATACTATTATTATGAACTATGTAATTATGTTTAGTTACTAATTCTAGGAGCCTATTGAAACGAGTTAGTTTAATTTCGTTGCTTAAGTATTGGATATTATTTTGTACTAACATTATGATTATTCTATTTAAATCAATGATATCAATATTATTAAATAGATCTTTAAAATCATAAGTTTCTACATATTTACAGTTATCTAATGTTTGTAGTTTTCTAATTAGACTATAGCTATTATCAATTATACCACAAACACCAGATGTTATATTTTTATAGATTAATTTGAGGTACTTTAATAATAATTTACTTGCTTTTGTAGCATAAGTGTTGTGACCACAGGTTAATACATACATTAACTTTCTAGATTATTCGGTGGCTTTAAGTAGGGGAATATGCATATACATAGCAATTTTTTTCTAGATAAGAATTAAATTCAATACACCTATGCTCAAATGCATTTAAAAAACAGTGAATAAAATTTCAGTGATACATATTTACAAGACATACTTTTATTTTAATTTTTAAGCTGAGACACTTGTCGTCAAACATTCGCCTATACTACGCCGCAGTTTACTGTACATTCTTTTATGAGAGCACCATATAAGTGGACATCATTACCCCCTATGCAGGTACGGCACAAACAGCGGAATTTTTCGTGGCGCAACGCAGGGATTCGATCCGAGCACCCTCAGCACCGAAAACCAACGCGCCGTACCACAGGGCCGCCACAAGCCCAGAGGCAGTATGTAAATTGCGACAAATGCCCCATATTTATTTCACAGAACTTTGGATAACTTCCAAGAAAACTTTTGAATGATAATAACTACACTTGTAGGAGGATGTAATTTAATTTCTTCCTCTATGTCAACATGTGCCCCGAATTTATTTCAAAGGGACTTGGCAACCTTTTAGCGAAATTCATTGCCGGTGATATCCCTATTTGTAGGAGGAAGAAATGTGGAAGAATGTAGGAGGAAGAATTCCTTGCTCTATGTCAACACGTGTCCCAGATTCATTTCACTGGCACTCGGGAACCCCTGAGCGAATTTCATGGCCGGTAATAACCACGCTTTGGGAGGAATAAATGTAATTCCCTGCACTCTGTCAACACGTGTGCCAGATTCATTTCACGGGCACTTGGGAACCTCTGAGCGAATTTCATGGCTGGTGATAACCACGTTTGCGGGAGGAAGAAATGTAATTCCTTGCACTCTGTCAATACGTCTGTCAATACGTGTGCACTCTGTCAATACGTCTCCCATTGATGATGTTAGATAATTCAATAAAAAACTAATAAATAGCTATGAGGAACAACTTCCTTTTATGCACTTTCTAAACTACCGTATAACTTTCCACTTTCTAAACAGACGTATTGACAGAGTGGCACTCTGTCAATACGTGTGCCACTCTGTCAATACCTCTGTCAATACGTGTGCACTCTGTTGATACGTCTCCATAGATGATGTTAGATAACTCTATAAAAACTAATAAATAATTATGAGGGACAACTTCCTTATATGCACTTTCTCGCCAAGATCATTTCGCGCCAATCCTCATGCCGCGGCTTGTTCTCCCTTTAGGAGAGTCGCCTCGATGAGTTTTTCTTTAATTTATATATTTTATTTTTGCTTAATATATTTATACATAGCATATTTATACATATATGCATCATATTGTCTGGTGTAAACATAAACGGCACGAAGGTTGGTGTGAAAATTTAGGCTTGGCGAGAAAGTGTGCATATAAGGAATCTCAGCCAAATATTAAAACTATAATATATTTTACTATCACAATTTCCATATCGCATTTAAAGACATTACTTAATCAATATAAATCAAAAAATCATTTTATTCTGTCAATCATATTTTCTCAGGTATTACGCGGCCCACAAAATTACGTAAAAAAAACTTGAAATTAATTCAACGCATTTTTGTCTTCTGAAAATAAATAATAATTTGTATAAATGACTTAAATATACGATATATATTTTAATGCTTGGGAACATTCTTAAAATAAATTCCTATCTTCCTAGAAAATATCTTGCATACTTCGGTATTTAACAATGGAATCATAATAAAAGCGTTTTTAATTTAATCTCTTCACTTAAATTAAATACAGATTACTAAGCTTAAATGCAGGTGTTACTATGCGCCGTCATAACTGCAATTTAATGACTGGGGAAAGTAAATATATTTACCGCGGAAAAATTATGTGCGCATCTGCCCCATTAAAATAATTGTTGAACTTTGAATTACCAAAGGTCTTCGAAAGCATATTCGCTAATGGCAACGAAGCGTGGGGCTTGGAAAATCGCGCGCGCTTACTGACATAAGGTATTAAATATCAACATTTGCTGAGGAATTTTTATCATTAAATTAATTTTAAAGCTATGAATATTGCAGTGAAATAGTTTATTTTTCTTTATGAGGTTTCTAGCTGCGGCTCAACCACCAGTTTTATCGCAAACAATTATTCCGTTTAGAATTATTCCCTATAATTGCTGCGCAATTCATTAATGCGGAAGGTTTTAAAGATTGAGATTATTTGTTAGGGATTAAAATATTTAGAAATTAATAAAGATGATGTCCTTTAAAAATGAATAGAGAATTATATTAAAGTATACGATAAATTTATCTTTTAAAGAAAATAGAAATATATGCCTTATTTATTGTGGTACTTCGGTTCCAAAAAGTAAAATGTTCTTGGCCGTGGATAGGCCATGCATTCATCGTCAAAATCTATATATTTAAGTTGCTAAGCTGATTCTTGAAAAGAAGTGAGAGAAAACTACTACTTCAATTTATTTAATTTTGGTCTTAAACGAAAGATTTCATTCTATAGATGTGTCAAATTTCGTTTTTGAAATCGCCATTTCTATTCATTAGCGATAATTTAGAATTAATAATCGCTTATTTGCGAATGCTCAGTGACATGTTTAAATCTGACTATAGATAGTTACTAAGCACAAGGCCGCATAACACGCTATTTTGATTACTCCAAGGAATCTCTCTCTCTGCCATTTTTGTTAAAACTATGTTTGTTATAGATAGATTTAACCCTGACGAAAATTGTGTATTTAGCGCCTTTGAGTAACCGTATTTCTGTTTATAGAGTTCAATAGCAATTTTTAAAAGTGTATCTCCCTATTCTTAATATTAACATTTTCAACATTTGGCCATGATGTGTTGAGTATAATTTGTGTATTAGTACATTTGTTTACTATCCATCCGTCATATTTTGACGGGTACCAACTACTCGTTTTTAAATCGGATAGTTATTTTTAATGTTATGGGTATATCACCTGAAGAATAGCTCGTGCATTGGGGTCGGATTTTTAGCGATGTGCACCCTAACTGTTATTGATGATCCGCTGATGCATGATGTACGGCCTACCTTTTCCGAAGGCTCCAATCTTGTAATTTCTATTTATTTTGTAATTTTTAATCTTGTAAGTTATATTAAATACTTTATATTTCTAAACTCAAAAGCTAAAAGGCTGGTACTTACAGAAGAGGGGCTAGTATTCGAAGTCGATTTCACAGTCGAAGAGGTAGCAAAAACTAATCTGCTTCCAGTCTTTTACACTTCAACTAGCTAATAACAGATTTATTTGAACGCGTGATCTCTGACTTTATTCGAAGGAAGTGTTAGTCATATCGTTGTGAAAGAATGACGTAGAATAAAGATAACTGAAAAAGAAATCCATATAGATAATTTGTCGGTCAGCAAAAATAACTAAAGCCAAAACCATACAAAGAGAACAAGTGTCAAGAAACATCCGAACACTTACCGAATAGCTCTCGACGTGGACCAATTCTATTGCATATTGCTTTCTAAATATCATAAAAAATCATATTCAAAATATCACAAAATCTATTCAAAATATCATAAAAGTTTATGAATTTTTATTGCATTTAACTTGAAGACGATAAAAAACAAAAATAAGGACAAATAATACTTAAATTTGTTAATTATAAAATGCCTGCAGATGATCATGAGTTGTCGTTTTCATGTTACTGCAATTATCTGTTAGATCTAGAGTTATTGTCAAATTCATAGAATGCTATGTTTGACAAATGTATATCAAAGGTATACAATTGGGAATGTGTATGTAAATATTCCTAATTCTTATACAAAATATATAATATAATAGTTCTCAAATATTTTTTTATTACACCGGTTGGTCATGTCTAAAACAATAATATATATTTTTGATAAATTTCCCCAAATCCCGAGATCTAAGTAAACTTTATATTTAACAGTTTAATTCATGCGTCTCTCAATGTATTAGCAAGAATTAAAAGTATAAAAATAAATTATACCAAATGTGACGAAGGTATTTCAAAATTTTCACTTCCTCCTCTTATCCTAAACTTATCGTTAGAATTATCGAAGTAACCTAAAAGATAAAATAAAACATACATAATTCTATCGTAACAAAAGTATGCAAAATATTTTCATATATGTCTTTTACAAATTGCTCTGAGGTAAAGCACAATATTTGAACTTGATCACAAATGTTTCTAATTAAGTTTTCAGTCCTAATCACGGAGATTAAAATTTATAAACCTCGATGATTTCTGATGGCAAAGGTATTTCTAATATGGCTCTGAATCTAAAAATTTTATATACCGGTCCGGTGTTTACTAAGGTGTGTATTTGTTTCGGCTAAACCATCGATAAATGAAAATATTCTAGCACAGTATGCTATTGGGAAATGTTTATTAAATTGACCGGATTTACAGTAATACGATAAACGTCGTTGAGGCCTTGTTACTTGACATACACAAAATCACACACAGACACACACACACACACACACACATATATATAAATATATATATATATACATATATACACTGTTCAAAAAAATTAGGGGAGCACATAGTTTTAACGAAATTACGCAAATACTTACACCGATAAGTAACATAAAATAACTCATTCATAATTTAAACCCTAGCAGGAAACAGAAGAAGAAAACTTCATATGCAAACAAAGTTCATGACGTCAAAAACCAGAAAAAGAACATGAGGGCGGAAATCGGGATGTTGCTGAAACATCTGTTTCACTGCCTTAACTGTGAAATTCGATTGCTCAGTTATTCTTTTTGAGAAAAGGTAACTTGAAAATGTCTCAACAACGTGATTTACCGGAATCCATGGCATGGCGTATTATAGGCAGATTTGAATCCGGGCAAACACAACGTAATGTCGCGGACGCTGTTAGAGTTGCCAGAAGTATCGTTGCAAGGCTGTGGAATCGATTCCAAGAAACAGGGAATGTTAGACGTCGAACAGGGTAAGGTCGGCCACGAGCCACTACAGCAACTGATGACCGGTATATAATGTTAACAGCTCGTCGAAACAGAACAGACAATACTACTCAGCTGCAAAGACAGTTGCTCTTGGCAACAGGACGAAGAGTGTCCAGCCAAACAGTACGTAATATGCTTCGTCGGGGAGGTCTCTATGCACGTAGGCCAATGGTCTGCATTCCGTTGACCTCACGCCACCATGCGGCCCGAAGGTGATGGGCTGCTGAACATCGAGATTGGGAGCAACATGATTGGAGCGTAGTGCTGTTTACAGAGGAATCTCGATTCTGTCTGGAGTGTGACATCCGACGTATGGTGGGAAAGGGGCACTCGAAATAACCCCACATTCGTTCGTGAAAGTTCAAAATACAGACGAGCTGGTTTTATGGTATGGGGTGGAATCAGCATAGGTGGACGTACGGACCTGCATATCATTCGGAATGGTACTTTTTGACGGCCCGAAGGTATGCAGACGATATACTGAGACATCATGTCATAACTTACGCTGCAGCCATTGGATATTCCTTTGTTTTCCAGCATGATAATGCCAGACCGCATAAAGCTCTTCTTGTGGAGAACATGCTTGAAGCTGAAACAATACAGCGTATGGAATGGCCAGCGTGCTCTCCTTACTTGAATCCAATCGAGCATGTTTGGGACATGCTCGGAAGATGCATTGCTGCGAGACCAAGGCATCCTTTTACTGTCCGAGACTTGGGGATTGCACTTCTTGAGGAGTGCATCAGTATTCCCCAAAGTCTTATCGATAACATCATCGCATCAATGGAAAAATGGTGTGCAGCAGTCTTAGCTGTTCGAGGAGACCACACGCCATATTAAAAATCTTGCATGATTTCTAAACAATACTTTATTTTTATTGTTTACATGTAACCAAATTGTTGCCCTAAATCATATTTTCATGTTTTTTCGATATTTTCAAAGAATTAAAACTTAATTACAAATTTTTTACGTCTTTTTTTTCTTTATTGCGCATTGATACACGTGTACTATCCATTTTATGCCAATATATGGCTGTCTCGCACGTTTTTTTTAACTTCTTTGCTTGCTCCCCCAATTTTTTTGAGCAGTTTATATATATATATATATATATATATATATATATATATATATATATATATATATATATATATATATATATATATATATATATATATTAATAGGCAAAATTCTGTAACTCTTTCAGTTACGTTTTATATCGTTTAATTTTCATTCTAAATTTTCTCGAAAATTAACTAAACGAAACTATAACTATTAATATAAACATTTAATATAGATTCACGATATTAATATGCTTCAATTTTGAAATTCGTTTTTTGTATGTATAATAAAATGCTCGTATGTGTGTATGTATCAATATAAAATTGAAAATAAATGAGGAAACTTTGGCTCGTACTTTCTTGTTTAGTTTAATAAGAGAGATCATATATCTTCGAAATATTAATCGATAAAGACTAAATATATAATATTAACTAGGATCAATGAATTTTGATAGTGTAAACAACATCAAATTTGCGTGGATTATTTCGTTTAATTGCGTAATAATGCTAATGCCTTCAGGTGAAGAGATTACATTAAAATTTCCAATTTTATTTCCAGTTTCTTTGAAGGAAAGGTTAGTAACGCAGAAATATCACTTGGAACAAGAAAAATGTAAATCTGCGTAGAAGTAACCCTAGGAGCGAAACATGGAGTTCATCTATCAAAAAATTCATATTCATCTTGAGAATATTTTATGGTCTTTTCAGGCTTTTCGCCGACTTGAATTCTAAATGTGGTGCGCATATGTATGGAGCCGTAATGCATATGAAAATTCTGTGAAGGTTCTTTTGAATTTTTTTTTCCTAAAAAAGGAAATCAAAATTAAAAATTAATCTCAATTCAGTACATAAAGAGAACTATTTTATGTAGTGATTACTAAGACATAATTTTATTGTTTATATCTAATGATTTTTTACAGTAATGTAAAAAATCTCACACCTGAAATTTCAAACTAAATTCCTAGTCTGCTATTTCTAGATAATGACTTCTTATTTTTTTACTTTATGTAACTCCGTTAATGGGAAATTGCATGTCGGTTAATGAGGAATAAATTGACACTCTCTGTACATTACAAATATTCTACATTTTAGTAATATCTCAGGAATCGGTATGACTTACCTTATATTCATATACAGTGTTGTATATTGATAAACAGTGTATTCATATAGAGTGTTGTAGATTGATAAACAGTGTATACATATACAGTGTTGTATATTGATATAATTTTTTATATACTCATATAAGGAGAGAATTTTTTTTTTCAAAGTTCATGTTAACATTTACAGCCATTTTATTAAAGTGCCTGCCTACGTTCGGAGTCAATTTTTTTTTAAATAATTTTTTAAAGGATTTTTTGGTCTTTTATGCTAAAATAGCACCTAAAAATGTAAAAAAAAGGAACAAACACTTACCTGTAAATAGCATACTTTTTAATAAATTGGTCAATTTGAGGTAATTTTTAATGAAATTTAGCTAAAACACTTATCACTCTGCACAAAATCCTAATGCTACTATTATAATTTCCTTGTCACACATGATACATATGACAGTTAACTTCAAAATGACCTAAAATCTAAGAGAAATTTTAAAATTCAAAAATAATACACGCAATTTTATGTTCCAGTATGAACATTTTCCCCGATTTGTCATTTCTTTTCTTATAAAAACAGCCCCAAACTAAAAACTATTTATTATACACCAATTATTGTGCGTCATTTCATTTACAATCGCATCTAAAACATTTCCTGAAAGTTTTATCATATAATATACATTATTATGTGAGATATCATGATAACCGTAGAGATTTGTGCTAAATAGCATAATTCTGAGAAAAACGTATTTAAAGTTGTTTGTCACTTCAATTTTGTGGCAGAAGATGTTTTTTAAATAGCTATTACTCTGCTTCTAATTGATGTAGAATGAAAATCAAACCAGTTTTGAAAAGAGAAAAGATTGAATTACACGATTCTTGCAAAAAATGGAATTGACCAAAATAGTCAAAAATGACATTTTCAACGTAGGCAGTCACCTTAAAAGATAGAGGAAAATAGAGGCTGGTTGGGAAAATAAAAATAGTAATTTTAAATTTTCTTTTAACAGTCGACCCCAGTTTTTTGATTTAAAATGATTAACAACGTATTGAAATGAATTAAACAAAATTGTATAAAAATATTGTTGACGTTCCCACTTATTTTAAGGAGGCAAGGGACCTTACAACACGAAATTTTGAATTTTGAATTTTTAAGTCTATTTACAAAAAAGATAATAATTTGTATTCTTTTTTACTATATCGTAGACCCTTAGAATTAAAAATAAGTATTTTTTGGCAGAATAATGCCTGGTTTTCAAAATAATTTTTCAAAATTTTCTGGCATTTTTCAAAATGCTCCATGTGCATTCCAAATCATTCAAAACGCGTATATTTTTTATTATAAGATTATCGTATATATATAAACATAATTATGCAATAATTTTTTTGTATGAATCGAAAGCCACAAATAATTATTTTTTAATCTGCCTGTTGTTTTCTTTTATGTGTTTGATTTATTTCATGTTCTATAAATTTGAAAAAATATTTGTGTTTGCAAAGAATGATACACAGGTTTGTGGAAAACACTTCAATTAACCCTTAGCTTACGGGGCCTATTTCTCTTACTGCCTTTTAGAGCTGGAAATTTTATACCCCCTTTATAAGCACGGTCATTAAGGGGGTTATATATATATATATATATATATATATATATATATATATATATATATATATATATATATATATATATATATATATACACTTATTCATTCTTCGGTTGTATTCTTGGGATACATGCTATCCCACCCCGTGAGGAAAAGGTTAACAAACGTAAGAAATTTGGGAGAAATGAGAACAAAAGTAATGCACACGGAGCATTTTAAAAAATATTAGCATTTTTGAAGAATTTTTTGAAAAATAAGTCTTATTCTTTCACAAAATACTTATTTGTGAAGTCTAAGTATCTTCAGCATAGTAAAAAAACATATTAATTATTCTCATTTTGTACATGAGAGTAAAATATTGAAAAATTAAAAATGAGAGGTAAAATGTCCCTTGTCCCCCTTAAAACATTTTTTTTTCCCTCAACCAATAATTTTCCCCTTTTTTCAAGTAGTATACTAATTGGCTTTTTTCATATTAGAATTTCGTAAAATTATAGCAGTAAAAATAAATTCGGCATTTTTTTACTAAAATCATTGAATTTTTTTCTAATTATAACGACATAAAATTTTAAGATTATTCTCCCCCTACTTGACTGGACAGGAACAGCTTCATCCTTCACTGTTTTCTTTTACTTAACAAATAATATTTTATAGTTAATATCACCTTTTCACATTTATTATGTAAATCATATTCAAATCAAATGTCAGCTGGTTTCCGGCATGAGGTGGTTGTATTATACATACTGAGCTGACGTTCTGGGTTTTTCCACAAGTCTTGACATTGACGAAATAGGGGATGCGGGGCCAAAAGTCGTCCGTATGTACTGCTTGTAAGGACACCTAAGTCCTAAATTATTCGCATGAACAGACGGATCCATGTCTGCGTATTCAGGATTTACACGCATCGGCTAGTCTGCAGGTGTATTCGCTCCGCATACCTACTGGTCAGTTCGGCTTATTGTTTAGTGTTTGGCGTAGACAAAAGTTTTTCTTCTATAAGCACATAAAAGAGTTAACATATAATCTTTTTTTCAATTTTTGAGCTAATTTTAAAGTTTAATTTTTTTTTAAAATTTCGATTTTCTAGATTTTGCCACGTGTTGGCCATTTTCTAGTGCATCCCTTTAAGGGAACGGTGGACATTAAAATTTATTTTTTTAACTTTTCATCATAGAGATACGAAATTTTGTACATATATACATTTCACTATAAATAAATAGAATACCTTAAAGGAAATTTCTAATCTCATTATAATTTTAAGATTTTTTAAAAAATTTGAAATTTATAAACAAAATTTTAAAAAGCTCCTTGCTACTTAATTTTTGAGATATTTTCTGGATTTTGCATTTTAATCTCTTTAAACTGTATAACAAACAAATCTGGGTATCAATTATTTAATCCCTCGAATAGTTAATTTTTGAGATATTTTTTTCTGATTTCCGTCCCGATTTTCATCAAAATTTTGCCTTTTAAAAAGTTATAAATCAAATTTAATTACCTTAATGAAGTCGAATTGTAAATTGCATAACCAGTTTTTTCGTAAACAGTATCAAGATTCTTCCTTATCAATTTCATGAATTTGATCAAAAATTAAGTAGCATGGAACATTTAAAAAATCTAAAATCTTGAAAAATCTGCTTTCAGGAAAAGAAGCTTAAAATTTATTAGTACACTTACCCATTACAAATTACTTTGTAGAAGCTTCATAAATAATTTTTTACTTGAAAAAAATATTTTGGTACTAATAATCTACAGAAATATATATGTTTTTTACAGTAACACAATCAGTATTACAATGACGAGATTTGCTCAAATAAAGGTCCACCGTTCTCTTAAATAACTTTAGTCCTGACTGAAGTCTCAGATCTATGCATTCATTCCTTTCTTCTTTGTTCGTTTCCAAAATTCTAAACTATTGACGGCCATTGCATGACTCGTGTGTAATGAGATGTTTCATTACTAATCTTTAGTAAAGATATCTAATTTTCCCATTTTTAACTCTTTAAAAATTGATGTTATAATTTTTCAATAATACAGTGCTATACTATTTGGGAATTATAGGCAAATGATATTCATCCTAAAGAAGTTTTAATTTTTTTTCTTATTTACGCATTGTAAAGTATAACGTTTTAACAAGGGCATTTACAACCTTTTTTTTATGGATTAAAGCTTATCTGCAGAACCATTAAAGCATGAATAAAAACGACGGATACTTTTTTAATAAACTTTACTTTTCTTTATACATGCTAATTTATAAAATTGTGTGCAGAGAAAACGGAAGAACACATTTATTTCAGAATTTTGAGGTGAAAATGTTGCGGGTAAGAGGTTTTTTAAAGAATTACGTGTTGTAATTTCATTATATTTTCATTAAAATAAAAGTGTAACTGACTAAATTTTCAGTTTTGCTGCGGAATAAAGCCTCCTGTGTTTTATTGTTATTTACCCATACTCTTGTATTTAAACACTCTTGGGCATTTCTTGCATTCTTCTATTTCCATCTGATTTTGTTATGCACGTAAATTATATAAAACAGAATTTTTGCCCATAAAAAAAGTGCATTCCAGTGTTTTCCATTGACATTGAGCTTTAAATAAAATGAGATTTGTTATGAAAGATAATTTTGCGAATTACGATGAAGAATATATAATCTCCCAAACAAATTTAATTACCTGTCGAGATATGCTTTTAAATACACTGGTGTACAAATTTTAGCGATAGCTGGACATTTGTAAGCAATTTATAGTAACATATAACAGTTTCTGTGAAACTTGCAAGTGTGCTAATTTGAAACAATGAAATGCGAAAACAGGTGCCTGCGCATTTATGAACACGTAGAATCAAATTATGAGAACACGAGTAGAATATGAATGTGTATTATACCTAATTAGGGCACTAAATTCTGTCTCACCTAAGTTTACGTGTTAGAATGCATTTAAATATAATAAAATAGGTCTCAAAACTGTCATTTAAATAAATGTCAGGGGTCGTCAGTAGAGTAGAAATTTGTCTGCCACAATGTCACGTTATAGGGTTTGACAATAAGTATATGCAGGGGATATATTTTCACAGGAAATATTCATCGTCTTGCAGGTCAAGACCTTCAGAGTGAGATTACAGTATCCGAAGGCCACTATTTATTACTCTAGATCAGGGGTGGCCAACCCGCGGCACGCGTGCCACAGTGTGGCACGGCGGCGTTTTAACAGTGGCACACGGAAACTTATTGAAAAATTAAGAAATGTGAAAAAATAATAATTTGTCAAAATCCGTAAAAACCCTACTCATACGCTACTGAAAATAATAGCGCAGGAAAGCTGCTCTGCTTGACACCAGTGCAACGATGCTCTAAGACAGCGGGGTCATGGGACGAACCCAATGGTTTGAGTAGCCTTGCTTTGGCACCGTCAGGTATTGTTGTAGGTTTGGATCAACATATGTTTGTGAACAAATGTTTTCTATTATGAACATAATAAAATCAAAATATCGATCAAGATTAACTGATACGCACCTAAAACACCTAATTTTGTTAGCATTTTCAAGAACTAATCGTAATATAGATGATTTGGTAAAAAAACTACAAATTCAAAAGCCACATTAATTAAGTACTGACTGTTTAATAATTATTTAGAATTAAATGTTTAAAGTTATTCATTTTATTTTATACATAACCTAACTGACTGAATCTTTAAAAATGGTTATTAACAATAATACCTAAGTTTGTACTTTTGTTTTATTTATTATATTATTTTTTAAATATCCACTACTCAGATAAAAAAAAAATGTTCTATTTGTGTAAAAATCCCATAATCAGTCTATAAATAACATTTTTTCACCTTTTTATGTTTTTTGTATGTTGGAAAAGTTGGAAGTGGCACGCATCATATTTTTTCTTCAGATAGTGGCACTCTTCCCAAAATGTTTGGCCACCCCTGCTCCAGATCTATGGAATAATCGAGTAATTGCAACGCAGCTGACATTTCACGGCACAGCAGCAATTCATACATAAAGATAGGGTTCACCCAGGGGATAGAAAGCTTGCACGGGATATGATTTACCATCATTGTTTAATGGATTTTTATTCCTCAGACACTAACTCACAATATAATTCAGGCATGTACAACCCGTGGCCGTAGGAAAATAGCAATGAGGCTCTGGATTACCGTTAACTTGATAAGACGTACTCAATCACTTTCTAAGAACTGCAACCACTTCCATCTTACGAGACATCGATGCAATAGCTGACAAAAGTAAGGTTCAATATCCCATTAAATTTCTGTTTAAGGCTGCTATGTACTAAGAAAATAGTCGTATTTCCCTTTTCCTCTTCTAGCAGACTCTTGTGGTGGGAGGAGTCCAGTTGATAGTTCGAAATTTCCACCCCCCCCTTAGGATTGACATTTTGAGGGATTGTAATGGATATCTCTCTAAAGGGAGGTTAAGCGCTACCCCAAATTGAAAAAAATATTTTTGTCAACTATTTACAGGTACATAAATGCTGATAATCAAATAAAATTTGTATTGTTAGATAGCCTGAACTTTTCTGCAAAGCGCTACAGGATTCATTTTATAAATTTCGTCCACCGAAGGAATTTATGAGCGTTTAAAACGCACTATACCGGTTTTTTCCCCGAATAATTTAAATTAAAAATATTAATTTCATTAAAAAAAACAAAAAATGTGCAAAAATGTAAATTTTTTTTCTCTGTGAGAGTACAATATTTAAAAAAAAAATCTTTGAATCCAATTCGGCAATCCGTGGACAAAATTTATCCTGCAGGGACTATTATCTACCCTGAAAAACGAAGAGGTGTTAATACTTTAAGCTTTAATTCACGTTCTAACTATTTCAAAGCGGAATATATGATGCCTAACTATCAGTTTGGGGTAATCCTACATGAAACTGACCTTTCCTGTTTAGGAAAAAAGGATGTTCGAGCGACACTACTGTTGCACTATATCTTTTCACAATGTAAACTTTTGTGTTTTTTATGATCTCGTGAAGAGCGTAATGCTGTCATAGTTCCTAATGGCCCCTTACCGAAAGTGCCAGACCAGGTCCATATAAGCTTCAGGCTGAGTAGTGTGGTTTTCATGATCTCGTGAAGAGCGTAATGCTGTCGTAGTTCCTAATGGCCCCTGACCGAAAGTGCCAGACCAGGTCCATATGAGCTTCAGGCTGAGTAGTGTGGTTTTTATGATCTCGTGAAGAGCGTAATGCTGTCGTAGTTCCTAATGGCCCCTGACCGAAAGTGCCAGACCAGGTCCATATAGGCTTCAGGCTGAGTAGTGTGGTTTTCATGATCTCGTGAAGAGCGTAATGCTGTCGTAGTTCCTAATGGCCCCTGACCGAAAGTGCCAGACCAGGTCCATATAAGCTTCAGGCTGAGTAGTGTGATTTTTGCTTATAATAGTTCCACAAGAATAGGAGTCCATTTTCAGTTGGTACCAGCACAATTTTGATCGAGCACACCCCCAGGGGAGACAATTTGGGGATCGTACCTTCCACATCCACTGACCTCATAGAAATATTACCGATCTACTGATTCAACGTGCCCATATCTAACATAGAAAAGAAGGTATTTATCGGGGCTTTCGTATTCGATCTGAGCACCCTCAGTACCGAAAGCCGATGCGCTACCAATTGGCTACCTTTTCAACCCGTGTAATACATTTTTAATGAAGTACACGTAAATTTTTAGAAAGCCTCGATTCTGTACCTCATAAAATGCTAATTTTAGTAAGTTGTTCTTTAATTTTAAATGTCAGTTTATAATACAGTATAACATTTTATAATGATATAGATTATAATGTATATCACCTACATTGAGACCGAAATAAATAAAATTTCGGAAATATAAATTTTGGCATTATATTTCAACATGTAACCAAAAAGAGTAGCTCATTTAATCCTAGAACAGTTAACACAGGAAGGTGCAGTTATTTGCTGTTTTGAAAAAATCATGCTCGTTACATTTTTCATTACTTTATCTATATTATAAGCGATAATAAAAAAATTGATAATACACAGTGCATATTTATGAAATCATAGTCAAGGAACTGCATTTTAATTCATCCGGCTGAAACGGCTTGCCTTTTTAAAAACGTTTAGTTTAGATTAATTGTGTTTTTCAGCCCAAATTCATTAAAAAATTTCATCAGATTTCTCATAATATATAAGCCAGTATGATTGAAATAATAATATTGAGAATGGATGAACTGAATAATTTTATACCTGTTTTAATCAGTGTAATTGGGTACAATTTCCAGCTCTTAAATGAAGCTAGATAAAAAGAATGAAGTGATGTATTGATTAAATATATGTTTCATCAGCTAAAAACCATATAAGAAGAGATTTGAAAATAGAATATAAATGATTGAAAATAAGTCTTACCACTAATTAATCGCATTCTACATCATTTGACTCATATTTTAATATTTAATTTGCTGAGTTTTATGGTAAAAATATATTTCATTTTGAAATGACAAGGAAAAATTAAAACTCTATTTTCGTTAAAATACATTAAAGTAATATTTAGAAGAGATTTTATGGAACTTTAAATGACATTTTTTTTTTGTAAATATTATAAATAGTAGAAAACTGCATTATTTTACTTATTTTTTTCAAAATGCTAATTTGCTTAAGTTTATGCTATAAATAAATTCCTTTTTAAAACATCACTAAAAATTTAAAATTTATTTTCGTTAAAATGTATTAAAATATTTATGTCGATTATTGTGAAAGTGGTGTAAGTCATAAATTTATTCGTTTCGAGATGCTTAAGGATTTGGGTCTGAACGTGAAACTAATTCTTTGTAATAACTCAACAACCAACTTAAGGGCTCAATTTTTACAAATTTGCAAAAATTGCTTTAGATTACGGTAATATTAGAGAATGCAACGCGAAATAAGTGATAAACTCATTTTTTAGATTCTTCAATTAGGCCACTTTTATAATCACCGGTAAATTTGATACTATGGTTAAATTCATATTTTGCAAAATACTTAATGCGTATTTTAAAGTTTATTTTTTTTTGGTTTATCTGAATTTAAAGGATTTCAGTATGAAAATTTGAAAGTTGTCAGTGCTTGTTTTTCATTCTTATTAAAATTTCCCTTAGTTAAGTGCCATTGTACAGTGAGAACTTCATTACTAACAGTTACGTTTTATGCAGATCTAGAATTCTTTTGCACTACCTCCCCTCAGGGGATTTACCTTCTTTAGCTAAACATGGGTGTCGTCATACCAAAGTACCCCAGCGAACGATTTCTCCTTTTCTTTTTCTTCTCCTCTCTTCCTTCTACTTTTTTCTTTCTTTCTTTCTTTTCTTCTTCGACGTGGTACCTCTTCGAAGTGAAGGGTCCCTCATTAGACACTGCTGCCGCTCTGTTGCTTCTAGCTTCTAATGACGTGTATATCATCCACGTGATTGCCCTGCATGTAGATCCGTGTCTCTGATAAAGGGGTTACTGGGAATTGAGGGACAGTTTTGGTGTCCCAATACACTGATTTGGCACCCTCTTTGGGTGAACGGGATTTACATAGTGGTTCTTTAATATATCAATCGGCTAGTCACTGACTTTGACATCGGCTTGGAACGAAGCAATCGTTCCATTCTATTTGGCATCTCACCAAGATTGGAGTCACCAGGATTGTGTTAGCGTACATGTAAAAACATGTACGTCAGCAATTCTTATAATCCTTCTATTATATATCTTTAAATAGCAGAGTAAAAATGTTCAGTAAAAGCTATGTTTGTTAAAAAAGGTATACGTTAAAACCATTAAAGATGTTCAAAATAATGTATAGACGACAAGCCTTTTAACAATAACATAAAAGTTTTATTCATTTGAAAAATTAGTTAAAATTAGTTAAAACAACAATGTAAATGTCTTCCTTTTCACTAGTAACACTTGGTAATGTACGCCTGGTATTTCTATTAAATTAATTCTTAAAAACAGTCTATTTTCCTATACTGTGATAGACTATCATAAGGATTTAATACGGAGGTAATACAAAAATATCTTACTCTAGGCAGGCTTGATACAACATCCTGTAATCTCATCAGTTCAGGCACAGGATCCTTGATTGATTTCCTGAAAGTGTTCACGGCTTATATACTCATGTCAAAAGTCGATATTCAAATATCGAGTTGTAACTTCTACGAAATACGCCATCTATCAAAAACTGAAGACTTTTATGTGTAATCATATGACGCACGGCAGTTTGCTAAGCATGACGTAATCTAAACGAAACTTGCTTCAGTGATTCGGCTTAGTTATAAATTGAATCGCCTTAACTTGAATCTGCTAAAAATGGAAATGTAAAATATGTCGTCAAACTTCCGAAAGGCAAGTAATTAATGGACCTTCAAAGTAATTCTTACTTCATACTGCTAACAGTCACCTTCAGGGTCATTTCGTGCGCATATATGCCCGGCTAGCACTGGTGCAGAATTCTGCATCCCCCTCTTGGCTTCATCGTGGGTTGTGCGGCAGGGGTCTGAAGTTTGTCTAGTTCTAATTATGGAAACTAAATCCTCTTTTCCTCGAGGATGTAGCAACAATGCACAATGTCTATTAGGTATTCGAAATTTTTTATTATTAAGAACCTTGAAGGTTCGTTTTGCTCTTTATCACCTTTCCTGATCAACAAATCTCGTAAAGCCGCTATAGGAAAATTCAAGTCAATAAAGAAACTTTGTAGGGGTATTCATTTGATTTAGGTCACATCCGACGTACAAGACAATACCTTATGAAACTGCTCTACTATGGGTAATTTAAATATATCCGTCACACCACATAGAACATTGAACCATTCGCGTGGAGTCATATCAGAACTAGATATGTATATCTGTCCAGAGGAGGAAATCCTAGAAAATTCCTAGGAAATCCCAGGAGTTCTCGAAGTAAAATATATCACAATCCGACAGTAAGGCAAAACACTGCCCACAAAATATCTAATCTTAACTTTCGATACCTCGTCGCTGTTACCTAAAACCGTAACTTACTTCCTGTACGACTCTCATATGAACGAAGATCGGTCTCTAAAAAAATGTAGCAAGGTTTGAGGCGAGAATGGGAAATAAAAATCCTAATCTGAGTAATTATCTCCTTTATTTAAAAACATTTTAAAAGTGATGACAATAGACGTTGCATTATGCATTGACATAAATTATACCATGACACTCATCATTAAACCGGAACATCAGCACATAAGTTCAGTCGATCTGAAAAGAGTATAACCCACATTCTTACAAATCCTACGCACTATATATAATCGGTTACTCCCCACGGAGCAAGCGCCACAGGTTACACATGTCCCTCCCCAAAAAATGCATACGCAATCAATTATTAACGTTCAACCTACGGTGATTGCTCCGGAAAGAACCCGCATCCAAACTACGTAATCGCAAATCGATGAAGGACCAGCTAGTGTGCGCGAAACTGCACTGTCAATACACCACGTCATACATCGACCAAGCTAAAGATTCCCGTAGAAGCTCTGCTACGTGTGCTAGATGCGCGAAACCTGGATACGGATAAAACACGATACGAACCGCATGAACGGGACACATTGGCAACTTCCCCAAGGCGAGCAAAAATGAGTTTACCTAGTCACTCGCAGAAGGGAGAACAAGTGGTAAACCGAAAGTACGAATTAAGACCTCTACTATTGCTAACATTCACTAGCATAAAAAAATTACAGCTATATATCTAATCTGCCGTAATGAACCATATGTGCCGATTGCTCTACGCTGCTTTAAATGCCAGAGGTATGCCACCACGTCATACATCGACCAAACTTCCATCAGGAATCTTTACTTTCGTAAATATTCCTGAAGAAGCTCTGATACGTGTGCTAGATGCGCGAAACCTGGATACGAAGGTGACTCTTGTCAGGGAAGACCCTGCTGTATCAGTTGCAGGGGCGAACATCCTGCCTTTCCTAAAACATGATTGAAATGGTTGACAGAGAAAGAACTACAAACTCTTAGGGTAACACAAAATATATCATATGAAGCACGCTGTGTTATAGATAACATAACTCCAACACGGGCTTGCCCTACGTCTCGACATCCACGCCCAAACCTAAGAAATCATCCGCAATACAGACAGAACTTGTGGTATATTGGCCTATAAGAAATGACAGTGCAATACACACAACAGAAAATAGACTCACAGCAATTACACACCTTATCTCAAACAAATGCCCGTTACTCCGTTCAAATGAAACCCCCCACTAGTAATCAATCTTCCGCTCGTCAAAATGTTGTTGATTCCAAACAGTCTTCACCAATTCCCCCAACAAAAAACAAAAACAAGTGCCAGACAATCCGCACCACTTTCTGCCTCTCAATATGTTAAAGACCCAAGCAATCGTGCTCTTATATAAATAAAAATTCACATATTCCTCCGAACCAAAATAGAAAAAAGTATCTATGCCCAGAAAGTGATTTGGCCTCTCTAGGAAAATGAAAGATTCCAAGTATATTTTAAAAATTAATCAATACGTTCGCAGACTCGCCTCGCCCACTGAATTAAATTTGTATCTGTCAGAGAACTCGGACAATGATGTTGTTTTTGAGGAGTCTTAACTTCGCTTTACTTTGATATGTTAAAGCCTTTTTCTTAAATGGTTTTCTGTCTTACTTTCATTTCATTTTTTTTCATGTACCTGTCTGTACTTTCACCTTTTATGTATGAGTTTTAAAAACTCTTTATATCCCACTGCGTTTATGTATCGCATCTTTTTAGATATCTGTTTTTTAAAATCCTTTTTCATTTGACTACATCTGATACATTTGTCTTTGTTCTTACCACATTTAAATATCATTGCTTTTAATTTCCTATAATATATTTGCGCACCTTTATATACCATTGTAGTTTCATGTTTTGTATATCAGATATTTTTAAACCTCTATATTATTGCATTTACACCTTTTACAATTTCGATACTTTTTTGTGACGTACGTGGTGTGTTTGGCTCCCGATTGGATTAAACTCCATCGGGTACTGTGAATGTTTTTAATCATCCTTTATACTTTACCGTTTTTATATATGATAACCTTTTATATATGACTTCTTACCACTTTATACATATCGCTGTTTTCGTCAACTTTTGTATGGTGCTGTTCTTATCATATTGTATATACCACTGTCTGAACTGGTCACTTTCTTCCGTCATTGTGGTTTTTATCCGGTAACACACTATTTTATGTAAAATTGTGTCAATCATATTTACTCCCTCTTTTATTCATTTTATCTACGTTTTATACGCTTTTTTTCCATATTTTACCTGTTTTTTAAACTTTCTGTCATTTTTAAATATTTTATCATCGTTTTAATGCATTTTTGGTCTAATTGCTAACGGAAGAGATAAATCTTTAGCAAGTGGATAAATCCATGGAAAAATTAATATTTATCCAGCTTCAGGGACGCGACTTCATTTAAAACATCGATTTTGATTACGATTCCGATTTTTTTTATTCTTGTTTCTTAAAGAATGTAAATTCTGTTTCTAAATCCCCTTTTTTACTGTAGCTGGACAATGGCCTGGTGGCTAGGTTGCTGGCATTTGGTACGAAAGTCTGTGGGTCTGAGTCCCACACATGGCATGGACGTTTGTAACCGTTCAGAATTAAGAGGCTTTAAGCAGTAGGTGACGGTCTAATTCGTCCTCGTGTAGCGAAAGTTGACCGTAGACTACCAAACCAAACCAAACATTTTTTTCTGTACGATCATTAGAAATTAAATTAGAATGTTTTAAGGAAGAGCAGCATCCGTCAATTTCAATAAAAGCGAATAGTTTAAATGCATTTTCTTAAGAACTTTTGTTTCATCAAAAATGTAAACGACTATTGTGATAAATTGAAATTTAATCATGATATCTCAAAATGATATGTCCTTGAAATTGTTCAGGTATGTTTTCCATAATATTAAGAATATAATGAACTACAGATTTGGCTCCAGGTGTATTATTTTCTGATTTATAGCTGCATTTTTAAAAAAATCCCACGAGAAATGACTGAAATTTTGCATGTAATCCCATATAATCACCTGTATTTTTTTTTTGGATTTCAAAACATCGATTAGATTCAATTTATTACTCTCATGGGTGCCTTACATATATATGGTAAAAATAAATTAATGCTATACGAATAAATTTTTTGTAGAGCTAGAGCTGGTTATATAAATATTTGCTATATTTTGACCAAAACTGCTCAATTCTATAAAATGTTGCCTAACTAACTAACCACTGCCGCAACAGTCCATTGTGGACCAAGGCCTGTGGTGCCCATCTCCGTTTTGTTGACCTTGGTCTTAGGGTGTCATACAGCATAGGTATCCGGCAGGTAGTCCGCCTGCCGCGGGACCCCAGAGTTAGTTCCCAAGCATACTTGGTCCTCATTTTATCGACCCAATCAAGGGATGAAAGGCTGAGTAAATGTTGCCTAGTTATGGTCTATTTTTTCATCATTTTTGTATTTTAGTGTTATATTCCTCCGAAACGTAAGAGAGATATTTTTTCAAGTACAGTTTTTAATAAAACTGCTCCGAACGCAGTCGGATACCTTAAGGAATACTGTTTTTTCGGTAACTGATTGTTAAGATTTATAACGATATATTAAAAATCTTAACGACATTCAAGCAATTTTCCTCAGCTGCGACTAAAACTTCAAAAAATGCTCAAAATCTCAACATCTTACCAAATGACAACCAATTATTTTATTTTTCATTACTTGCTGAGGTATGTCGTTGAATTTTTAGGTTATATAAAGTTTCCCAAGTCAATAATTGCATTGCAATTTAATAATTTAGAGAAAATTTAAATTGCATGGCCCTTTGTGAAAAAACCGTAAGTGGTTTTTATTATTTATATACAAATAAACAAAAAAATCAGTAGTAATATTTTCCTTTTATTGCATATAAATCTAATTTGAAGCATAATCATCTAGTTATAAGATTTTTTATTGTTTTACATGTTGCATTTGTTTATCAAATGTCCATATTCGTAGTTATATTCAAGAATGGAAAAGCAAAGAAATAAATTAAAATTAACAAATATTATTTTCGTATTAACCAAAAAAAAACTGTTTTAACTATAAAATTAACAACACAATATATATATTTACACACATTTCCTTTGTATTTCCTATATTCGTTTCTAGATAATCCACTTGAAGAACGTATAAAAACTTATAAATATTATTATATACCTATTGCAATTAGTGTAAATGTGACCTGAAATGAAATTGCAAAGCTGGATCAACTATTTCACAAAATCCCTCTAATGATCACGCTATAAAAATACGATTAGCAGTTAAATCCATTCATTAAATAAAGTTTGCCCAAAATGGAAGTGAGACTTTTGATTTTTCCTGTAATGGTATAATGGTTGGAGTATGTGAACACATGGGAAGTAATAGTGATACATAAGCTTCGTATCCGCTACGTTATAGTCTACATGTCGGTTCAGCCACTGCCACAGCACTTCACTGGATTTTGAATAATACCCTAAGCGAAGAATGTCCGTGAGCCAGTAAACCGGAGGCCTTTGAAAGACTTTACAGTGGGTCCAAGATGTGGTAGTTATATGATAGCAGGTCGAGTTTATGTTAAGGAGGTTTGGTTGAGAACCTCCCATAGGAATCGCCACAGCAAATTTTGCCCAAGGTAACAATCGATTCCATGGTGATAGCCAAGTGTGCCGGAACAGGTCTCGACATGTCCCTAACTAACAGGTGAGTTATGAAATTCACTAAACCATCTGAAAACTGTACACCGTGACAGATACTCATGTCCAAACGCACCTGTCATCTGACGATAAATTTCGGCTCAACTAATACCTCCTGCCGTCAAAAAGTGAATAACCACTCGTTCGGACTATTTGGATGAATCAATGTCGCAACCATACGTAGTTACCTTGCTTAATGGCGAGAAAATAGTACAATGAACTTTTCCGACGATAATAACTTTGCTTCAAGGCATAAAAACTTATTTTAACGGCTCAAAAGTAAAGCTCTGACTATTTAACCACTGCCTCTAATGCAAAAGTTCCGGTTTCATTTGGGCCACTGTAATACATATGAGTTAAAATAAACCAAGACATTAAATTGTAAAGGAACAAAACCCAACAGTCCCTTGTAAAAAACGCTCCCACCCTACAAAACTGCAAGTCATTATAGTTAAGTGTCAGAGCAATTTAATAACACACACTATTATTTTGACTTCCCTCTCTCTCCATAGTTATTCAAAGCAACGTAACTAAATAAATGACCTAATTATTTTTTAGTAAAATAATTCATTTTCTTTCAAGAAAAATTTGCATTCCGTCTTTTTAAAGAAAAAAAAAACAGAATTGTCGGAAATTCCTGACCACGTGCTCAATATTTATGTTTTATGCTTTTCCAACATTGTCGGGGAAAACGTATAAATTGGATACTTTCTTATGACGGTAATTTCCTGTCTAAGTGATATTTATATCATGAAGGAGAATCCAGATTACATATTTATTCCTGCATGAATTTTAAAAGAATTTAGATGTATTCAATACCAGTATGACTGACAAATGTGTATTATGTTGCGACGGGGTATTTTCAGCTGTTTAATACTTTTAAAGTATTTGCCGTAATATTAATTTAATACTAGTAGCAACCAAAAATTCTAGTTAATGTCTTCGTAAATATTTTTAATTTTTTATCTTAAAAATGTTGTGTAAAATGCGATGTAAATGATGTGTAATATAATCGATACAATGTATCTCTTTTATAAACACGAAAAGTTTTGAATTTCTATGTCATTTAGTTATTGCACGGCCGTATAAAATTTTAGTAAATACGTAAAAATAAAAATTCCCATTATGATAAATACAAAAAAATAGTCTATTTATAGGAAACATTAAAAAATGACCAGGTAAAGAAAATGTAAAATCTGGATGGATAAATATCGCCCAAGTGCGGAGATTACACTTTTTCTTTAAGGCGGTAAGAGAAATGAATTTCGGTAAAAGATTAAAAATCAGAAACATGCATGTCAGCACTAGATATATACTATATGGACACGTGCATTTGTTCACTGCATGTTTTTCAGAAAACGTTCTGTATTATTCTATTTATTAGCTGCTAGGTCCTCCTTTTGCTTATATGACAGCGGCAACACGTTGAGGCGTACTTTCCGCAAGTTTTCTGTTAGTCTGGGCAGGAATAGCTTACCGTGCCTATTTCAATGTAAAATATAAACCATAGAAATAAACAGAAAATAAAAATCAAGCATAGACTGCTAAATCACTTTAACATAAAACATATCCTGCAAAGAAAACATTTTCAATAGAGGATAGCGCAGAAGCTTCATATCCCCATAATGAAAAAAACAAATAAATAATCCAACAGAGATAGTTAAAAATAATACAAATATAGACAATAAACAAACAGAAATAAAGCACTCTGGGCATCCACGCACCAACGGCAAGATTCTGTATAAGTGCCGGAACTGAACCATAAAACAACAGAGGTAACCGACAGGTCTCTTCGTCAGGGAGCCTAACCATGTCAGTTACCTCAAGGGGAACTTTCTGAATAGGATGCAGGTAAGCCCAAAAGACATCCCAAGGCCCCGAGTCCCCCAATGAAGCAATAAGTCAAAAAGAAAATGAAAAGATAAACACAACTTACAGTATGGGCTCAACGCACCTTACAAACAAGCACACAAAATCCTAATGCAAAATAAAAGACGCGTACATACCCCAATTCCGTAAGTGACGGTTATGGCGAAACAGCATCCAATTCTATCCTAAAAATTACGTCATTGTAACATTACTATAGCGCCACCCCCTATTACAGCCTAACCAAATGAAAACACACATACTATTCTAAAAATCTTTAAAAATTCCTGAGTCTAAATGCCATTTTTTTAAAACTTTTAAATTGCCGAAATTTTAAGGGAAATCGTTTTTTCTTAAGTTTTCCTCGAAAATGCTACATGCCTCCAAAAAATCCCCAGCGTTGTTACATATGTTTTTTATTCTGTAAAGTTGTGAGTAAAAAACATTATAATAAATTTTATAGTTTAAGTAGCTATGGAAATTAGTAAACGTAATAACCTCGAAGTTAAAATCTAACCTTTTATCATAAATCCCTATTTTTATTTCTCTATTTTGAATTTTAATTTTTAAATCCAGATAAGTCGCACAAAGATTATTATCGTTAGTCCGGTTTAAAGTTAGTTCCTTTGGGTAGATTTGATTAAGAAATTCCAAATCGTTGCAGTTAAAAATTATAAGATCATCAATATATCTAAAACCGGTAACATTATTTGGGTTAAGAAATTTAGTTTCGTAAAAATGTAAGAATAGGTTGGCAAATGCACTAGAATAGCTATTTCCCATAGATATACCCTTTATCTGTTTAAAGAAACATAAGCCATTAAAGAGGTAGTTTTCAAAAATATTAAATGTACATAAATCAATCAAGTCACATTTTAATATTAAAGTACTATCTAAATAAGCATCATAAATTTCTGAACATATAAACATTAAATTATCATGCGGAATACTGGTAAACAGGTTTTCAAAATCAAACGTGTATATGCTATCTATATTCTTACTTTTTAAAAAATGTAGAACATCCTGGTTATTATTTATAATAAAGCTATTTTCGGTAACTTTAATTTTATTTAGAATAATTTTTAAATAGCTAAAGAATTTTTTACTAAACAAAGTATTATAACAATTTGTACTACAAGTAACAAACCTAAATTTAGTAGGTACTTTATAGAATTTTATGGTAGGAAACAGGTAAGGGTATTTTATGCTATTAGTCTTAAACTTAAATTTTTTGTTAAAAGCTAAAATCCTATTCTCTATTTCTTTTTTGGTAAGGTTAATTTTGTGATAGGTATTATTTGAGACGTATTCCGTAGAAATTAACTGCTTAAAATAATCTTTACACATAAAACCGAAGTTATTTGCAGCCTTATCAACAACCGTAATAATAAACTTATTTTTTAAATCTTTAATTTTACTGTATAGAACTTTGTTCAGAAAGAAATCCCTCTTGTCCTTCATACTATACTCTTCATAATTCCTTTATATATCATTTACACATAAAACTGAAGTTAATTGCAGCCTTAAACTATAAAATTTATTGCCGCCTTAAACTATAATTGCAGCCTTAAACTATAAACTATAAAGGTATTGAGAAGAGTTTGTTTTGAAGATGAGCGTGGGTGGCGGTGTCGTACCCGTCTCTCCAGAACGTCGCACAAGTGCTCAATGGGATTGAGTTAGGTTCTCTAAGATCGTCAATTAAGGTAATTCACCTCATTTTCAGAAAAGCAGTCCAGTACACGTTTTGCAGTAGGACAAGGAGAACGATCCTGATGGAAGAAACAACCATTATCCTCGTAGTATTGCTGTAGATTAACCTAGGCCGAATTATTCAGAAGCCGAGGTACACGTCAGCGTTCATGGTACCAGGTAGAGAAAGCAATGGGCCGAATCCTTACCAAGAGAAACGACCCCACACTAAGATGGACACTCCTCCGAACTTCACTGTCGTAATAACACGGTCTGAATGAAACTGTTCTCCGGATTGTCACCACACTCAAATACGTCCATCAGACTAGAATAGTGAATACCGAGATTCATCTCTCCAAAGGACAAATTTCTATTCTTCAATGGTGCAGGAACGACAGGTAACACGCCAGGCCAAACGACGCCACTCATTAAGAGATGTAATGAATGGCTTGTATGCCAGCTGTTTAACCATGATAACCGATCATGGGCAGTTTTCTGCTGATACTTTTACCACGAAGCTCCCAGATGAATTTCTAACCTTTACAGCGACCTTTACAGGGGCAGGAGAAAGGTAAAACTTCTTGACATGGCGTACCAAGCATCTTCTGTCATGTCCTGCCAGTTTATGCGGACGTCCGGGACGTTTCTTTGCTGTTGTTGATCCGTCCTGCTTCCATCGCTTGAAAACATACGCTACAGTTGGTTTTGAGGCATCCATTTTGGATGCAATAGCTCGCACAGAAATATAACACAAATGACATCCTACCATGATCACGCGTTGGAAAGCGGTAAGCTGAGGTCCACGGGGCATACCTCCACTAGAGTGAATGAATAGTTAATGGAAAATAAGCTGCTTTTTATTTTACCCATACACTTCCCGGCATTCCTTTGAACGAACCTAGTATTTGCATTTTTGCCGATTTTCTGCAGTGTCCAAATACTTTTGTTCATATAGTGTATGTATGTTAATTTGAAAGAATCATTTTATTAAATTTTTTAAAAAATTATTTTAGAAAATAATTTTACAAATATATATGTATATATAAAACGCGTAGGTATGCGGCACAAAAATCGAAGATATTTCTACACTCCGAATGGCAGCGGCTGTAATTACAGGATGTAAACATTAGCGGCCGTCCGCAATTTGAAACCGCGTGTGTGTATTAACTCGACGATAGCACGTAATTTGGTACAATTTAATTGCTGTATTTTACTCGTGAATAATTTTAATTTATTCATTTGATATGATTAAGTGGAGATATCTGAATTGCAACAATAGTACATACAATAGTAAATACAGAGAGTGATGCAATCTACACTATATTTTAGTACTTGCTGAATTTTTACTCCATTTTATAAGAGAAGAAATTTTCCCAACAATTTATTATTTGGTATGATTAAGTGTAGATATCTAAATTGTGGACAATAGTACATACAGAGAGTGATGTAATCCACACTATATTTTAATACCACACTATATTCTTACTCCATTTTTTAAGTGAAAATTTTCCCAAACAATTTCTTATTTGATATCTTTTTATTGTCTTAACTTTTAAAATCCTTGGTATTGGGTTTCTAAGGCTTATCTATAACACAGTTCTGAAGTAATGGAAATTCACATTTTTTAATCATGATATTTTAGAATCAGCCTTATATTGAATTTAGCAATGATTATAAATTTTTTTGGCCGAGTTCCCACTACCCCTTAACAACGTATATTTATGATTACAGGAAATGGTAACGTTCCTTACATATGTTACTTTCAGTTGAGTTGTTTTGCAAAAGAAAATATAAAACTAAAAGCGACCATGCGCGCAGCGGCTAGTAATTTTATAATTATTCAATAAAATATTTAACCTCTTGCATTTATAATGATGCCGTTGTTGATAGATATTCCTACAGTAAGAAAAACCCACTGATTATTTACTCTTTGGAAATTAGGTAGTACAGTAATTCAATATAATGTTTAAACAATTTAGATAAGCAAGTGCTTTAAATTATAAACAATAATCATAAAAAACGCTTCAAAATGAAAATTTCTATAATCGAAGCCATAATCTTGTCTTTTTAAATTCACTTTAATGCTGATGCAAAGAGAACGTAGCTTTTAAAGTCCGGAAAATAATTTATATTTATTAAAAAGTTATTTCATGTGAGAACAAAAATAAGTCCCACTTAATATCAGATTAAATTGCATAAAATTCAGACCTGCAGACTAAACACGCTTAGTTAAATATTCATACAAGCAATTAAAAGCGCCTTCTAAAATATTATTTACTGCCTTAAATCTGTTAAAACTAGTTAAACATTCATAACCTCATAAAATTCTGAATATTTGCTCATAAATATTGGGAGTTAAATCTAGTATAAATATGTCTTTACATAAACAGGCATAATAAATTTTGTTATTTTTACTTATTTATTTTAGCGTAAATATAAGAGACAAAATGTGTTAAATGATATTATTTACCTAACTCTTAATATTTTCAATATATATATATATATATATATATATACCGCGTGGCCATAATTAAACTGACAGTGCTCACAGTGTTCTGTAGCGCGATCTATTTGCGAGAATGACGCCACATTTTGTAGGAAGATTAAACAAGACGGAGGACGAAGGATTCCGCGAAAAAATAAATTAGTTCCAAAAGTCACCGCTAGTTCAATATTTGGCGCTGTGTAATAGAAAATAGAGTGTTAACAAATGCAAATTAATACGGAATAAAATTACCTTTTATTATGCACATTTTCTTATTTAGTTCAAGTGCAATATGACAACACTTTAAAAAAAGCGTAAAATCTACATAAACACCGATAAAGTCTCGTGATCTGCATTATCACGTACGCTGAACAGAAGAAGAAGTTCTTTATTCAAATTTCACGTTACATCCATTGGCACAGTGCCAGCTTCTTGGGTTTTAAAAGGCAATGTGTTACGTTTCGAATCAATCGGATTGAAAGTTTATGTGCAATGACTCCTTCTTTAGTCGAGCGTGCGTTACTGGTCAAATTCTTTTACCTCAACCAGTGCAACGCGGCAGCCGCTCTTCGTGCTTTTAGAACGCACAATAAAATGCGTAAAGTTAACGGTCCTGTGTCAGTTAATGGGCTAAAATCAATGGTTGCGATGTTTGAGAAAACAGGTTCTCTGAAGGTTCAGTCATGCAGAGGACGAACACCTGTACCACAGGATACAATCGAAGCAGTTGCCACGACGATTATCGACAGAGGATTGATTTGCATTTGTTAACACTCTATTTTCTATTACACAGCGCCAAATATTCCCCTAGCGGTGACTTTTGGAACTAATTTATTTTTTCGCGGAATCCTTCGTCCCCCGTCTTGTTTAATCTTCCTACAAAATGTGGCGTCATTCTCGCAAATAGATCGCGCTACAGAACACTGTGAGCACTGTCAGTTTAATTATGGCCACCCGGTATATATATATATATATATATATATATATATAATATTAAAAAACTAGTAATTTCTTAATTCAACACTCTTAACATTTAAAAACTATTAATTCTTCAATTTAGTATTCAAAATTACATACCCCTTTTTAATCTCTTAAGTTATTTAATTCCCTTTGGGCATTCGTGTTAAATTCCGAAAAATAATTGAAAAGTTCCAGTATGGTCGTCCCAGTAAAACTTATGTAAAAATCCCATTGTTGCAATCTTTGGTCACCCCAGGCAATATCATTAAAGATGGTTGTCTTTTTAACGAAAAGAGATGCGGCGCGGCGTCCCTACAAATTTAAATCAGTTCTGCACATCAACATCAACTTTAAACCAATCAACTATTAAGACATGCCCTTTTGACACGTGATGGATTGAAGTTTATATGAGTTCTGGCATCCAAAATTAGGACGCACTCCTGTACTTCCCCTTGCCGCATTCATACCGGCGGAGTCGTCAGCGATTAAATAAAATGCCGGCCACGTAATCTCGTGTTTTGTCTGATTCTTCCGGCCGGAGTTTCGTTCTAATAGTCCAGCGTAACCAAAGTTTCTTCACCGTGGTATGGGGTTGCGGCATCTTCAGTGCAATGACCGGAAGTCGTTCTCCCCATATCACACACACACACACACACATATATATATATATATATGTATATTCAATTTGATTTGCACACTCATGTTTCTTTCTTTCACCATTCAGATAAAAAAAATACCATCGTTTACACCGTGAAATGATAGTTTTCCTTTGTTTTTGACTTAGGATACATAAAAGGAAATCCCTATATGTTTTTCCTATTTTCTTACCTCTGCAGTCTGTGGGAAATTCTCAGATTCTCATGTTTTGGTGAAGTTTTCATATATCTACCTAGGATTTCTAATGCAATACCTTAAAAGATACACACTTCATAAGGATAGATTTAAAACACCTTTTATTCTCTCACACGCATAATAATTTATGCCAATGTTTAACATATGAATATTAGTGTAATAACGTGGACTCGAAAAAAGAATAGATCAATCTCTGGCAATTAATTTTTAGAGACTAAACTACGAGAGTTATCGCATCAGCCTAGATTAGTAAAACATGGGATTAAAGAATTAATTTCCTCTATTAAAGTTCCCCGGGGAGACAAAATCCTTACATTACTGTAGTTTAACTAGTTAGAAATTCGTTCTGTGATTGATTTAGCAAAATGAATTAATTAAATACTGTGGAGTAAATTGTAAATAGAAAAGTGTATGACAGTTAAAAATTTTAGAATGTTAGATAATTTCTATGGATATAAACCAATTTATTCTGTAATTATTTACAGTCAAAGATTGTAGGAGTTTATTATAATTCACTGGAAATAAAACTGACAATGTTCCTTGAACAACAAAACTGATATTCTGTTTCTGTAACTGGTTTCTGTTATATTTTTTAATTAGCAACGGTTTATCGTTCTTTTGATAAATATCAGATGTATTACGTTTCTTAATTCTTTACTATGATGCTCATTGGATATATATTATAAAGCACATCTAATATATGTTAAATCCTGAAAGCATTTTTGTTTTCAGTTACCTAACAGATTGAATAATACTAACTGATTTATACTAATAAGTTTAATTCTAAATTCATTTGATCCATGAACAAGTTTTTATATATAAAGGTTGCTACATGGAGTTTATCACAGCTAATAATAAAACTCCGCTGAATTAAAATCTTTGTAACGTCACAAATTTCATAACCCTCTGTTGGTTTTAAGGATCATAAAATATTCAAGTTTTGAAGAATGTAAGTTAATATATCAGTTACTTGAACTAATTAAAAAAATACATACACCTGATTCTCTTTTTGCACGGGAAATACGTTCCAGATCCTTCCATGCAAAACAAACCCGTGTAAAAAAAGATAGAGTGAACATATAAAAATTGAGGATGAGTTCCAATTTCCTCTATTAAACTCATCCTCACCACTAGAGAACACAAAAAAATAGAGTGAACATGTAAAAATTGAGGATGAGTTCCATCGAAATATTCTTAATGGAAAATATAATAATTTTACGAAAATTGGATTCGATCCACTGAAGTTGAATGAATATCTAAGAGCTAATCCACAAATATTATTTTTATTATGTTTATACAGTTTAGTCTTTAAATTGAAAAGTGCGACAGTTGCACGCGTTTAAAAGTGAATTGAATTTATTTATTATTTTAACATACATTATATGGTTCTGTTTATTATGTACCCTGTGAATCCTCTAACGGTCCAGGTACACTATAAAGTAATAGACATAAATATAAATAATTCCTTTATTTTCTACGTAGAGGTAGAATAACATAGACCGACTTGGTGCTTCAAATAATAACACAACAGTACCGCAACTTGCGGTACTAAGAAACTGAACTTTAAAGTCGTAATGAACCCTTTCAGGCAGAATATACGTTCACTAGCAATACCCGTAACCATCGGGCTCTGAACTAACTATGGAAATCGTGCAGCCACCTAGGCTAAATACTAATACGTGTTCTATCAGTTAAATACCGCTATCGCCTTCAATCTAACTCTTCTCGACTCTTTCGTATCTCTACTAATAGCGTAACGTACTACCGTACAAATCTCCACTCCCTTCTTGGGCTCTTGCCAACTCAGAGTGTGTCACTTAAATAGACCAGACACCTGCTCCGAACTCATTTCGACTGGCCTGCACTGAGCAGCTACCAGAAATTTGCATCTGAACAACACGCAAACCCTACAACATACAGTAAACCTTAAAGTCATTCAGTGTCGTTACTAAACGTGTCCGTTTACTATCGTTTTTCGGTGTCGAAAAATCCCTCTCGTTTACTGGAAATTTTGAATGGCGATATATCTGCAAGTGTATCTTCCATAAGATAAACATTTTGTTTTTTTTTTGTTTCACCGGTTTTGAATACGAGTTCGGTTATGTGACCCTATGATTTTCTTTTTTGGGGGGTTAGTTCTTCATGTTGTGTTGTTGTTGTTGATAATGCCCCCTGGTTGTAGGTTAAATTCATCAGGTTCTAATAGGCTATTGGGCTAAAAGGCGCGGCTCCTGTTTTGAATTAGCACCGCAAGGGTCGGAGTCCAACTTGGCTAAATGACCAGTCCGTAATTTTGAACCGAGTCAAGAGACGAGACCGGAACACTTGACACCGCAACTCCAGAGGTAAATTTGAGAACTTGGAGGACACTGCAGCCACGACCTATTTAACGTGCTCCGGCCACCATTAGGGAACACGGCGGGGGAATTGCAACGACGAGCATCGAACCAGGGACATTCAGATCACTGGCCCACTGCTCTTGCCAACTGGGCCATCATTCCAAGATCTTCATAACGTGCCATAATCGTTGTTAAATCACGTTGGAATTGTCACACCCTGTTCGACATTATATTCATTTGAAAGAAAATTTTTTCCAAGTTTATTGGCTAGTTTGATGCCTTCTAGAATTGTACTTCCAGATAGTGGAATCACACCTTAATCATCACAACTATAAACTAATATGGAATCCTCTATATTCTCTGAAATAGTCTCTATTAACATTGCACTCAAGATTTTTCTCTAAATTTCAGACATTTAAACCATGTTAAAGAAAAAATAGGTATAAAAATAATAGGTTCGTTTTCTTAGACTGTGCAATTTCAAAACCGTGCAAAAAGAGAATCGGGTGTAATGCTTTCCAAAATTAATTTTTTCAGAGTTATTTTAAGTATATCCATTTTCACCCTTTTGTCTAATTTAGTTTACATACTATGCTGAAAATTACTATGCATTTAACAATTACAGCAATTTTGGATTTCGCAGAACTACCGGAAGCACTTTCATCGTATCAGAGATAAATTTTCCAAGTCATCCCATTACTAAAATCCTTCGAACGCCAAATAATTTTATTTTTATTTAATAATTTTTTAAGTATAGCTCCTTTGATATTTCTCTTACACCACGGAATGTAGAAAAAATCCTTAAGATTGCACATCCTATAGGCAGATTAAAACTGGAAAATCGAGATGCTAATGTACCGTCGATAATATACATTTGCCCTACAGCAGAGTAGAGCTGCTTTGATACAACCTTGTGGCTGGAATCTTCGAAATTTCAGAAGATATCAAAGGAGCAAATTGAAAGTAATGTGATTGGTCATTAGTCTATCAATGCTGAAAGGGGAAAAAAACTGTTAGAAAAGTAACAAGTTAGTTTCTATTAAAAACTTACTTATTTTTGATAGTGTCACATTTTTGAAAATTTTGGATTTCTCTTATAATTTTTTTTAAATTTCTAATGGCAAGTTTAAAGACTACTGAGCCGAAAAACATAGAATAAAGAGAACAAAAACGTGACACAAAAACGAAAGTCAGCGACAGTTTTAGTCAATGAACTGAGTAAGTCCTTTGCTTCCCAATATTATTTTATACAGTCGGACCTCTATTTAAAGAACCTCTATTTTGCGAATTTCTCTATTTTGCGAACTTTTCCTTGGAACCAAGAACCTTTTGTGAATTTCTTCGTAAAATAACCTCCAAATAGCGAAGTGCATTCTCTATTTAACGAACTTTTTCTTGCGATTCAATATTTTTTTCTCCCTATTTCTCAAAATATTTCTGAACATTTCAAACTAATTCTTTCTTTTAACACATTTAACACATTAATTTTCTTTTAACTCATTCCGACACGGATTACAGTTTGAAGAAAACACGCCTGAAGAGGTTTTGGTGCATTGCAAAGATGCGAGACGTATTATGAGATAAAGCCCTTTTTCAAACAAAAATCTCAGACAAAATTAACAAACTTTACCAATAATTAAATTTAAGGACGCATGTGGTAATGTAAGCTTAAAATTACTTGTTATAATAATGTCATTAAAATACATTAATTTTAATATAATTTTTTTTATTGAAAATAATGTGTATTCCCGGACAATTTTTTATTTTATTCTTGTTTTCCTTGCAGATTTCTGTTTGATGGGTAAGATATATAAAACAAATAGACATTAATTTACAAATTAAAGGTTTGAGTAATTACTTTTATTAATAATATTTAGTGTTTATGAATTTAAAATCTGTCTTGTGCAGTTTAAAGTATTTTAAAAGGTGAATCTCTATTTAACGAAATTTCCATATAACGAACTTTTTTTCGGGATTTAGCGACTTCGTTAAATAGAGGTCTGACTGTATATATATAAAGTTACGATAATGATTCTCATCGGTAACGTTCGAATATCTGAAAAAAATAATTCAAAGCATTTTATGAGATTTTAAATTTTTTATCCGAAATAGGACATTAAAAATTAATAACATATCTAATTAGTCACAATCCTGCTTAAGATCTTATACTCCCACACTAAAAATTGAACGACTGACAAATTAAAACATATATTGGGAACACCACATGTTGAATATCATGATTTGTAAATGTTTAGATGTATCTTTAATCTTTTTGAATAAGGTATTAAAAGAGAGTTGAACTTTATACACTTTAGTGATAGTTGGCTTTGAGACATTGTTGCAAATTTAACAATTCACTAAAGTTAATTCACTAAAGTTATTTTTGTTTGAAATTTTACGCGATATCCTCATTTATGATTTTTTTATCACACCATTTTAAGTTTTAAAAGTTACAATACTAGACTCCCAATAAAAGTCTTACAGATAAAACTTCACATTCTTTTGAAATATTTAGATATCTAATTCACATAGAACAAATGAAAGTATGTAATTTTTGTTGAATTAATAATGTAATGTATCGTGAATAAAATATATGTCCCAGCGAAGTATTCTAAAAATAACACATGAAAGATATTTCGATAAACTTTACATGCTTCCCGTCTTCTTCTTATCTGGAAATTCAATGCTGTTGAAGAAGACAATTTTCTTTCTTAATTTTAGAAGTCGAACTTTTGCGTTTCGTTCTAAAGAAAAATCTAGTTTATTACAGTCAGTTATTTAATATATCTCTCTCTCTCTCTCTGTATATATATATATATATATATATATATATATATATATATATATATATATATATATATATATATATATATATATATATATATATATATATATATATATATATATAAATATATATATAAATATATATATATATATATATATAAATATATATATATATATATATATATATATATATATATATAAATATATATATATATATATATATATATATATATATATATATATATATATATATATATATATACTTGGCAGATTTAGCTGTATGTATAGGGGGATTATCATCCTGGAGAACGCTATCTCCTGCAAGAATCAATGTTTACACCATAGGATGGACTTGTCAGCTAAAATTTCGACATAGTCCTTCCCGCAAAATTTCCCTTTTAGGGTTACAATAGGTCCTGAAGAAAACCATGAGATGCCGTTCCAAACCCTGATAGATCTACCTCAGTGATTGACAGTTGACATGAGACAGCCAGAATCTTATGCTTGTGTAGGTGTTCTCCAGACATAAGCACATCCTGTGTGCAAAGAACAATGTGATCAATGATTCGTCGGACCAAATGTCGTTTTACGACATATTGCGCGGCTAGGATTTGCGCTTGTGACACTAATGTGGACGATATTTTATATTGGCATCTATTACATGTGGTCTGGGAATAGCTACTCTTCCGTAAATGCTTTGTGTGTGAAGTCCCCTACTAACTCTAATGTTTGATACCGGAACATGCAGATGCAGATTGAGCTCTTCGGTCATTTTGCTTGCAGTTGTATTCTTCCTTCATGTTTCAATCCTCTTCAATATCTCGTCTGTCTCTTTCACTGTGCTCTTCCTTTCGTCCAGTATTCTGTTTGGCAAAGGATGTTTTACCGTCTGTATACTAACATGACTTTCGATACCATAGCTCGGAAAACACCCATTATCTTGTTGGTTGCAGTGACAGATACTCTAATTTAATCGCGCTCCAACATTTTGCCTTTTTCGCAAGATCTGCAAGGTTTGATATTTTACACTGTGATCTCCAAAATCACGATGCTCTTAGCTTCATTACTGCAACCTGACAGTAGAAAAATGCATACACTATATTATATAAAAAATACCGGTGGTCAGACTTGCTTTTTAAGGAATACGAAGCACGTTCATAAACACAACTAATATTGATAGGTGTTTCCATTATTTTGATAACCACCTATATATATATATATATATATATATATATATATATATATATATATATATATATATATACATATATATATATATATATATATATATATATATACATATATATATATATATATATATATATATATATATATATATATATATATATATATATATATATATATATATATATATATATATATATATATATATATATATATATATATATATATATATATAATTTTTCAAGTAAGGCTATTTCTTTTTTTGGTTTATTTTGTATACTATAATGTATATTCAGAAAAATTGAACACATAAAAAATTTAAACTTGTCAAGGTCGTCAATATTTAAATTACTGTAATGGGATCCAATGAAGAAAGATTGAGAGATAGATATTTTAGCAAAATCTAAGAATAGTCTTATCGTGTGACGGTTACTTTTTTAAAAACTGTTTGCCACTTATCAAAGTTCAGCTGTATTTTATAGCTCAACACAAAACTAACTTTTCTAAATGAAATGATTACTACCTGCTAGCAACGATTTATTTTATTTATTTTCTCCCTTTGCTCTACTATAAATCTCCTGTACCATAAAGATGGGCAAATCAAAAATAAACTGCTGATCATTTTCCGATACAACTTTGAAGTTAAAATAAAGAGTTCTTCAAATTTTTCTAATTACATCCCTCTTAAATCCTTTTTTATAATTTATACTGAAAAGAGCTAAAAAAACCCATTTTTTCTTTGTTTATCCCAAAATAGAGAATATATTTAATGTTCCGGGTTTTGAGTGTTGGAGCGCTATATTTTTAGTAAACGGCACTATTTCTTCACTACACCACTATTTTTTAGTAAAAATCTAAGGATTCTTAAGCGTAAGATATCATTAAGCAAGTTCAATTAATTTACGTTCTGCATCATCAGTTTCTAATATTCTGACCGAGGACAATCCTGGTCTTATATTGTTGGAATGGATATTAAACAAGTTTGAACTTTTCTCTACTCTGCTAATTCATATTTTCTGGCCCTAATAACCAATACTATAATTTTTTTTGGTATATTGAACTTCATGAAATAATCGGACTTAAGCAAAAAATACATTTCTTTCGAAATGTAATTTTTGCGATATCTATGATACCCTTCATTATAAGCCCATTCTGTTGCCATCAGTACAAGAATATTATGCACCTGAAGGAAGACATATCCTCTAAAAAATATCCGAATTCTTGGAGCCAACCAAGGACGTTAAAATAAAGGCTAGATCACATGGGATTATTTGGATTTGTGGTTTGGTTTGGAGAGCTACGGTCAAATTTTTGCTACACAATGGCTAATTATACAGGGTCCTACAGTTTCAAGACAATTCCGAACGGCCACAAACGTCCATGCCAAAAGTGGAACTGGAACCCACAGGATCTGGACCGAATGCCAGCACTATAGCCATTCAGCCCTCACCTGGCACTAGATTTTTCTGTTTCTATATCTAGAATCCACAGTCATTAAATTGGGATGGACGAAACTTTGCAGTGACCATTAAGTATAAGAAAAAATAACGTTAGCATCTGTCTGAAATATGCTTTTCGGGTTTGAAGAATCTGGGAAAGGAATGAATTCGAAAAGAAGACACCATGTAACGATTAATTTTGAAACTGTTTTACTATTCATTTCACTATTTGTGAATTTGGAGATGATTAATGTGATAAAACATTTACATGATGATATGGGGCTAAAATAAAATTTATATATATATATATATATATATATATATATATATATATATATATATATATATATATGATCGATGTGATAACTATGAATCCGTCTCCATTTATATTTCCATACACTTAGTTTATCATCGATTACAGTTGTTGAAGACTTCTTTATACTTTTAAGTCTTATACAACAGGATGAATTGAAGGAAAAATTGTCAAATATGCA
>OU015502.1:127598267-127650767 GCA_907164885.2 Dolomedes plantarius
ATTAACATGTCGACTGATTTTTGTAAAGATTAGTGATTTTAATTTTTATTTTACTCAATCCTTCATATTTTATAATTTGCACTAACCAAAAGGAATGATGTAATTAAATTTTACTCTGCACTTAAAGAACAGGGTAATTTTAAAAGAACTCAATCACTTAGCATTTTCCACGTGATCGTATAAATATTAATTTATATATGTTTATAGTTCTAGTCCAAAATAATGTAAAATGCTGATATATTTTATTCTGTGATATAGAAAGTTATATCTGTGTTCTAATTAGTTGTGAAAATGGAATGTGACAGTCTTCAATGGCTGTTATATATATATATATATATATATATATATATATATATATATATATAAATAAGAAATAAGAATAAGATGAAAGAGAAAACCAGTAATAGCTCTAAAGCTACATGAAGCCAGGAACATCCAACATGTAAAGAAAAGTATGAATAAGGTTTTTGACAGCATTTCTTCATCAGCGGTGTCAATACTGTCTAAAAACCAATGGATTGTTTCTGATGAGTATGATCTATTAAATAAACACACTCAGACATCGTACAATCCATTATTAACAGAAGAATTGAATAATAAATGAATTAAGTTTGAATAAAAGTACTTAACCAAAGAACACCAAGCCTGGCGCTAGTCAGAGTGGAAGTTAAGAACTTGTAATCGCAAGATGACTGACGTCATATAACTTGCAACCATTGAGGTAGTGGATACTCAGTTACAGACTTACTTAGGTTACCATATTTTAAGACTATTATTCCTTTATTTATTTAGTTTTATTATTGTTACTACGATGAATGAATTATTTTTTTATTTTTCTTATGTTTTTATTTTTGTTTTTAGTAGTTATTATTTTTATTTTAACCTATTGTTATGTTTAACTTATTAATGCAACAGAACAAACTATTCATTAAAACAAAAACAACCAATTATGTTTTTGGATAGACTAACTGGGTAATTATTACGAGTTAGCACAGCTTTCAAGTCTATAATATGCTTAATCCTATTGTCTTTAGAACATAGTCTATTTATACGAACTAACTGATTTACAATAATGTTATTAAAAACAGATTTATGTAAACAGGTTAGATAATTTTGAAATTTAACAATATTAAAATTATAGTCAGATCTTTTGTCATATAAGTCATAAGTAAATTTATTGTTAGTACTTAATTTAATATTAATATCTAGAAAGTTTACATTAATATTATCATGGCTACTTTTAATTAGTTCCAAATTAGGAGGGTAAAAATTTAAGTCTATAGGGTTATTACTTTTATTTATTACTATTATATCATCTATATATCTAAATATATTGTAATTGCTATTTTCTATATTATTAATTTCAAAATAATATAAGTATAAATTAGCTAGCATACTTGAAGCATTACCACCTTGTGGTACACCTTTGGACTGTAAGTATATACTATTATTATGAACTATGTAATTATGTTTAGTTACTAATTCTAGGAGCCTATTGAAACGAGTTAGTTTAATTTCGTTGTTTAAGTATTGAATATTATTTTGTACTAACATTATGATTATTCTATTTAAATCAATTATATCAATATTATTAAATAGATCTTTAAAATCATAAGTTACAATATATTTACAGTTATCTAATGTTTGTAGTTTTCTAATTAGACTATAGCTATTATCAATTATACCACAAACACCAGATGTTATATTTTTATAGATTAATTTAAGGTATTTTAATAATAATTTACTTGCTTTTGTAGCATAAGTATTATGACCACAGGTTACTGCTCTAAAAGCAATAGGTGTTTTATGAAATTTTGGAACTAAAGTTATATAAGGAAAATGATAAATGTTAGATGAAATACCTAGTAGTTTATATTTAGCTATGATTTTCTTAATAATAATATTAGTTGTTTCTTTTAATGGCTGAAAAAGATCACTATTTTCTAACTGTTTTTTTAAACATATGGCAAAATATTTTTTACAAATTATAGCATAGTTGTTGGCTGCTTTATCTACATAAGTGACTATAAGGTCATCTTGTAATTTTGTAATAGCAGCTTTAAAATGTTTATAAGGATTATTAATGTTATTACTATTATTGGGTAATTTAGCTTGTACTAGTTTTAGTAAATTAATTTTCCAAGGGTTGAAAGCTTCAGTAGGTACAGAATAATTAATTGCTATTTTGTAAATAAATTTATCTAAATCAGCATTTAAGAAACTAATTATTTTCTTATTATTATTAGTACTAGGTATTCTAAACTTAGTTCCTAAATTCATCAAATCTCGCAGTGCATCATCTTCCACAATATCCATATTGCCTGTTATTACATGACCATGTGTCGTATCAAAATAACTATTGTAAATGGGCAGATGACAAACACAAGTTAAATTTAATGACTCAGAAAAATTTTTTGATACCTGATTATAGTTAAATATACGTCTACCCATAGGCAGAGTATATTTAAAGGCACATTTTATTTTTATTTCTTTTATAGGAAACATATTATGAAGTTTATCAAATATACTATTGAAGTTAATATAATTAAGTTTAAGGTTAGTAAAATTTAGTACACAAAATGTGTTATTAACTGAATTTTGTTTTTTATATAAGTTTATTTTTAAATGTTTTGCCCGTGTTAGTATTAAATCATATACCAGATGCTGATAATGATAATTCTTTAGTTTCGTATTTAAAAATAGTTGATAAAGCTTAATGATATGTTTTTTAACGATAGAAAAAATCCAAGCTTTTAATATTTTATATTTATAATCAATTATAAACCTTTCCTGAAAACTTAATAAGGCATTTTTATATATGTTATTATCAAAAGTCTTACTTTTGTTATAACTTTTACCTCTTTTAGTTCTTTTTGAGGACTGTGTATCTTCAATTAGATTAGGGTAAATAGGTTGAGCTGACACATCAGTAAAATTAAATTTAACTATATTTTTTTGTTTATACATTTGATTAAGGCCATATGAAAAGAGAGTTTTATGTTTTTGCATATAAATATTTTCATAATATAACCTTTCAGAGGGTGATTTAATTATATCAAGTATGGAGATTACAATATTTTCAAAATTATGTTTTTTGAAATGATCAAATTCAATGTTAAGTGGATGACTATTTAGTGTATTATATTTTTTTATATTAGAACGGTGTAAATTTATTCTAATATGTAGAGGATTAGAAGTTTGTCCTATATATTCCATATGGCAACAATTACAAGTGAGTTTGTATATACAATTATAAGTTTTGCAGAAATTTTGTTTTTTTGAATTTACTTGTATTTGTGAATTATCTGCAAGGGGACAAGTTTTACATAGCTTATTAGTGCATTTATCAAAAACCAACGCCTTTTGCCTGACATTATAACATGGAGAGGGCACAGAGAAAGAGGATGAAGTTAATTGGTAACTGTATGACGATCCATTGATACCCCAATAAGTATCAATGTACCGAGCATTGACATCATTAGAATCATTCTGAGAACAGCAACACAGTGATGCTCATGGTTACGGTTATAGGTATAGAAGCTCGAAAATTTCAAATGGAGATGCCCACTTTTTTCCCTCGCAAAATACTTAGCGCATGCGAAAACCCTAAAAAGCATTGGAACGGTACGTATATCACAAAATACGGACGCGTTATGCACGCATAAAAAACAACTTTCCGAACGGCCAACAATGACACGATCGGGTCACACGGAAGATATTTGCATATGACAGACGCTAGGAACCAATCACAGAACGTCGTTCGCCAGATATTCAGCGTAGATAACCGATAAACGGCTCTGTGATCGTGTTTTTGTTAGCAATTCGTATAGACGTTTTTTTGTGCGTGCATAATGCGTCCTTTTTTTGTGATAGACGTACCGTTCCAACACTTTTTAGGGTTTTCGCATGCGCTGAGCATTTTGCGACGGGAAAAAGTGGGCGTTGCCATTTGAAAATTTCAAGCGTCTATACCTATAACTGTAACCGTGAGCGTCACTGTGTTGCCGTTCTCAGAATCCCGAGCTCATACATCTGAATAACTATATCTGAAATCTCATCTCGATAGGTTGAACGGAACTGCCGCTAGAGGTCCATATATCGTTTTTGTAGGCCGTTCCCAAAGCTGTTTTTTGTGCGTGCAAAACGCGTCCGTTTGTGTGATAGACGTACCGTTCCAACGCTCTTTAGGGTTTAAGCATGCTCTGATCATTTTGCGATGGGAATAAATGGGTGTTGCTATTTGAAAATTTCGAGTTTTCCTACCTATAACTGTAACCGTGATCGCCACTTGGTTGCCGTTCATATAATCCCGAGCTCATACCTCTGAATAACAATATCTGAAGTCTCATCTCGATCGGTTGAACGGAACAGCCGCTAGAGGTCGATATATCGGCAAATTTTCTTTATGACCCACCTGTATATATATATATATATATATATATATATATATATATATATCTATATATATATATATATATATATATATATATATATATATATATATACAGAGAGAGAGAGAGAGAACATTTTTGATTGGCTGTTCTAGTAGTAGTAGTAGTCTAGTAGTAGCCTCTAACATATAAAACTCTAAGGCCATAAAGGATTAAAATTTCTCACAACATTAAATTCATAGGAACTTTTATTTGTTTGTTATCTTAAATTTTTTGATAATGTCACCACATGTTTATGCGTATATAAAATTGACTACGTTGATCACTTTGAGGTATTCCCAGATTTTTATGTTGATTTGGTCAACTCTAGAGCCTGAACCGCTTATTTTATTGAAGAACTGAATAAGACATTTCTTGTGCCTTCACCTCCATTATCAAGTTTAGATGCAGACTTATAGGCACTCAATGTTGCTTTGGTTCGTTTTTGCTCCTTGAAAGAGAGACAAATTTGAATTTTGACAGATTCCATGGCGGCTCTCCAAATCCGTCAGCAGGACAAACCTAACGATTACATTTTTCATTTCTGTGAAATCAGAGATCTTCTACGTAATTTAAAGGACAGATATATTAACTTGCATTTAGATCCCGCGCATTGCAGAGTTAACGGGAACGATATTGCGAACAAATAGGCAAAATTATCTTCCAAAAATGGTCGTTAATGACGTGGAAATGATCGTTATCTCTTTCACTTTCAAAAACAACCAAACGACTTTCCTTTCTTCAAACAAGAAATATATAAAAAAAAATTAAAGTCAATTCCTACTTAGGTCAACAAAGAAGAATTTGAGTGTGAACTAATAGTAGGAATTGAAAAAAAGGATTGCCTGCCAGAACCTTGCCTACTGTGCGAGATTAGGAGGGGGGAAAGAGAGAGAAAAAGTTTGTCAGGTTGGGGATTCGATCTCGCAACCTACATGACGGGAGAAGCCCGTGATACCGCAGTGCTACCGTTTACACAATAACAAGAGGGAAATTACTATTCAAGAGCAAGAGACGCTCTAGGTCTAAAACTAAAATTGATTAATTAAATTTAATTAATGAATTAATATTTGAAAAAACTGTATTAACATCAAGTGTCATCCACTACAAGTTTTAAAAAATGTATTTGAACTTGAGTGGATGAATAAAAAGTACTTTTATTAATGATTGAAAATTTGAACAAGATATATATGGTCTAAAACTAAAATTGATTAATTAAATTTAATTAATGAATTAATATTTGAAAAAACTGTATTAACATCAAGTGTCATCCACTACAAGTTTAAAAAAATGTATTTGAACTTGAGTGGATGAATAAAAAGTACTTTTATTAACGATTCAAAATTTGAACAAGATATATATATAGATAGAGTGTGAACTAATAGTAGTAACTGAAAAAGATTTCTAGAGAGACAGTTACAGTTACAGCAACGAGAGAGAATCGGCCACATAGTTACCCCAGTCTATCTAAACCCCTTTCATCTCTATTATTCAGGCACGTAACTGTTTTGTTTGTCGGGTGAGGAGTAAACATACACTTGAGCACATCTTGTTCCACTATACTGGAATGATCTTTTATCGTACGTTTCTGTCCAAAACGTGCATTCCAATGGAAATTGTTAATGTGTCATCAGATCCTTTTTTATGACATTTGCTCTTAATGATTTTAGAAGACACCGTGAAATAGGCGCTTAAGCGCCGGACTGACGTATTAAGATGTAATATAAATCGAAAGATCTTTTGCTTTATTTTTTTAAAATTTTACTGTCATTAAACTGCATAAATTTAAAATACCAATACGGAATGATGTAAAAAAATAAGATAAAATTATCAGGAGGATCTTTATATAGAAGATTTATTTTTAAACGTTTATGTTTTTGTATATTTATGTAATAAGAAATATATAATGTATCATGGATGACAAATTTGAAAATTATGTGTATAGAGTATTACTAAGGGGCACTCTATTTGAGTTTGATACAAACACAGTTTATACATGAAACAATGTTTATTGAATTCGTTGCACATATAGAATTTGCTTTTACAGCAATAAGCATACGTACTACTTGTATGGAGTATATATTAACATTCAATAGAAATACACTTTGCAAATACTCACAAACCAGCAGTTCTGCCACTTAAACTTTGGGCCCCCTAAGCACTAGCACCGGTTAAAACCTGGAGCTGCTTACTCGTAGCTCCCTTAACTCGCTTATCTATCAACCTTAACAAAACCTTCTTTCAACCTCTGTATTAATCAAGCTGTTTGATATTTATACCAAGCGCGTATGCCGAAATTAGCATATCTCAAGCAGCTTCTTTAATTCATTCACTCAAAAGTTCGATTCTTGTGAATCGAATCTTATGTATACCTTACACTTGTATATCAGGAACACATCTTATATACAGATACTTGTCTCGGTGTTTTAGCAACCATAAAAAAATGTATACTCACTATAAACAACTTAAAAACGAATGAAAGATTAAAATTCATTCTTTTTTCAGACGACTAGTTATCAATCAACACATTATTAATGACATTAAAAGAAGAATGTTTCATATTATCTAGAAGTGTATCAGTCATGTTAATTTACCCTTCATTTATAATTCATAAAAAGGTTATAATTTTGTACTGATTTACATCATAACAGCATGGTATCTGAAGATTCACATCATTAAAATGATACCAATTCAAGATAAATAAATAATTTATATTGAAATCAAAATTTTTATTTTGATCTTTCAAAGCAATTTTCTCGAACAATTTTTGTGTTCTTTATAAATCTCATAAATTTGGATCTTTTAAAAAATTTTCAATGCATTGAAAATAATTCATTAATTTCTTAACAGTAATAACACATCTGAATCACAAATTTTATTTCAATTTATGTGTTTGTATAGTATGAAAATGCATTAAAAATTAAACGAATTTAGAAATTTATTCTTACGGAATGTAAAGGATATCAGTGTTATAAATAAATGAAGTCTGAATTTAACTGGAAAAATTAAAAATTCGATATTATTTTAAGTACTCGCGATAACGGTAATAAACATTAAAACTTATCTGCAAATTTATTTTTATGTACAAGGTTATTGAAATTAGCTTACATTTTAAAATCTCTTTTAATTCCAATACAATAGAACTCAAAATTATTACAAATATATTACCGTTTATTTTGTGTTACCTCTTTTGTTATAATGTCATAAGATCTTATATGTTGTTTTAATGCTTTGAGGAGAGGATCTACGTATTCTTCACGTATTTAAAAAGTAAAATTTTATTAAAATTATTTAAAATAACATTCCATTTTTGATAATCATCTGCCAATAGGAAGCCTACATTTCCATTTTTCCGCATTTTCTTAGAATGCACATGATATTTAAAATTTGAATTGAAGAGGGATTAAACAATCTACATAAGACAAGATAATGCTTATTACTCGATAAAATACCGTATTAAGCAAAATATTTAAATCCCATGTGCATGAATATGTTATCGATAAAGTTAGAAACAGTCCTCAAGATTATACGTTTTGTAAACAACCGAATAACAACATGTTATTGATGCATAAATTATTTTTTAAAGTGAAAAACAAATATAATTACAGTTTATTTCTTCTAAAGATATACATTTTTGTATTTCTGTTCAAAGCATAAAATAATACATGTTATGTAACGGAAAAAGATGATAGTTACATTCATAATTCAATAATTTTCATTTTTAAAGTTGTATAGTAAGAACTATTATTAAAATGAAGGCAGAATATAAAAGGTATATGACACCATGTACATACACGTATATACAGTCATAGTCACACACTAAAAAAAAAGGGCGCGCCAAGGAGAGTTTCCGAATGGGACGAAAATGGTTAAATGTGATGTACATGTACATAGAAACAAATGATTACAATTTGATAAAAATTGGATGATTTATTTAATAGAAAGAACTTCACAAAGTGAAAAGTCAATAACGCGTTGGTCCACCCCTGGACCTCATGCAAGCAGTTATTCGGTATGACACTGATTGATAGATGTGGAGGATATCCTTCTACGGGATACCGTGCCAAAATTCTGACAATTGGCGCGTTAGATCGTCAAAATCCCAAACAGGTTGGAGGGCCCTGCCCATAATGCTCCAAATGTGCTCAATGTGGGAGAGATCCGGCGACCTTGCTGGCCAATGTGGCGTTGAGCAAGCACGAAGACAAACAGTAGAAACTCAAGCCGTGTGCGGGCGGGAAGTATCTTTCTGAAATGTATGCCCAGGATGGTGTCATATGAAGCGCAACACAAGCGACGTAGAATATCGCGTCGTACCACTGAGCTGTAAACATGCCGCGGATGACATCCAAAGGAGTTATGCTATGAAATGAAATGACATCCCAGACCATCACTCCTGGTTGTCGGCACGTATGGTGGACGACAGTCAGGTTGGTAACCTACCGCTGTCCGAGGCGTCTCCAGACACGTATTCGATGGTCATAGGGGCTAAATTCGAACCGGGACTCATCACTGAAGACAATTCACCTCCATTCAGTGACATCCCAGGTTGAATGTGCCCGACACGAATGCAAACGGGCTTGTCGGTGTACAGCGATAAATGATAGTCGGCGCAAGGGGCGCCGTGAACTCAGCCCCCTTTCTCTGAGCCGAATATGAATGGTCCTTGGGGTCACTGAAGCACCAGTTGCACGTACGATCGATGATAATGATGAATCTGGGGCTGTGAGTGCCGCTCTGACGATTGCTCGGTCCTTACGTTCTGCTATTTCTCTAGGCCGACTGCATCCTCCTTGACGTTGTGTTCGGCCATGGTTCACCCTTTCCTGCCAACATCGTCTAACAGTGGCATCACTCCTATCTAAATGTTGAGCGATTTTCCGATTAGACCAACCGGCTTCTTTGAGCCCACTTACACATCCTCGCTCAAATGCTGAAATCTGTGCATATTGTTCGCGCACCTGCATGCGAGGCATAGTTACTGTCTACCTGAGTACACGGAATGGAATTGGCGAAGAATTTATGACCTGAAATCGAAATTTCTCCTCTTTAATATCCTGCTGGTTTCGCAGTTCAGATGCTCTGCAACGTCACATGTTTACATGTTCACTCATTGGGCCACCAAACTTAACAATTTTGCATTTTCCGTCGGCCGTTTTATTTGTCTAAGAGTGTATATATATATATATATATATATATATATATATATATATATATATATATATATATATATATATATATATATATATACTCATGGAAAAATAAATTAGCGCACAGAGAAATAATTGCGGGATCGTAACGAAACTTGCGATGAAGGTACATGTCGGGGAGATATGCAAATGATTAGAAATGCAGCGTGATTGCGCATTACGTATAGCCGATAGAGGGCGTTATTGGACAGTTGGAAGGACAGTTGGAACATCGTACTCTGTAGAGTATAAAACAGGTAACCAAAGCTTGTTTGAGTGTGCTGAATCATTTACAAAGGAAGAGCTGAGAAAGACATGCCATTACGCCGTGTTCGAAGACGATATAAGCAGTTGTCGCAGTTTGAGAGGGGGAGAATCGTCGGGATGATGGAAGCTGGGTGGTCAGCTAGGCGAGTAGCTCGTCAATTAGGCCGCTCTGATTGTGTTGTGAGGAGGTGTTGGGACCAGTGGACCCGAGTGATGTCATGTACACGAAGACCAGGCTCAGGACGCTCTCGACAGACCAGTCGTCGAGAAGACCGCCACATCGTAAGAAATGCACGCGTACAGTCAACTGCATCATCGGCCGCCATCCAGGCACAGGTAGCACCTTCACTAGGGGCCTCTGTTTCTTCTCGAAACATACGAAGGACCCTGGCTGAAGGACAGTTGGTATCGCGGAGCCCATTACGTGTGCTGCCCTTGACGCCCACCCATCGACGCCTCCGTTTGGAGTTTCGCCACGCACGAGGAAACTGGACTGCAGCGGAATGGAACCAGGTCGTCTTTAGCGACGAATCCAGATTCAATCTCGGCAGTGATGACAATCGTGCTCGTGTGTGGAGAGCCCGTGGTGAACGCTTCAATCCTGCCTTTACTGTACACCGAGACATCGCTCCCACAGCTGGTTTGATGGTATGGGGTGCCATTGCCTACAATACACGGTCAACCCTAGTATTGTTCCGTGGCACCATGACAGCCCAGCGGTATGTTCATGAAACCTGCAACCGCATGTGTTGCCACTCATGCAACGGCTCCCAGGAGCCATTTTTCAACAACACAATGCTCGGCCTTATACGGCAAGGGTGTCACAAGACTGTCTCCGCACTGTTACTACCCTTCCTTGGCCTCCCCGATCCCCAGATTTGTCTCCAATCGAGCATATCTGGGATCATTTGAGACGACGAGTTGGGCATCCCGCGAGTTTGAACGAACTAGAGGCAAGGTTACAGCAAATATGGAACGAAATGTCTCAAGACATCATACAGAACTTGTATGACGCAATGCCCGATCGTATCGCATCGTGCATTCGCGCTAGAGGGGGTCCAACGGAGTATTGACTCCTCCGTTCTTTTGGCTTTTTCTCTGAAATAAATTATCCTTTTTCTTTGATTTTCTTATCATTTACTTATATCAAAGTAGTCATTACGTGTGTAAAATTTCGTTTCATTTTGACGACTCCTACTTGGTGCGCTAATTTTTTTCTCCATGAGTGTATATATATATATATATATATATATATATATATATATATATATATATATTCTGTTATATATATATATATATATATATATATATATATATATTCTGTTAAATGAGCAAGATAAATATACGGTCTACAGTGAAAAAATATTAGCTCGGTTCATAATTGAAGAAATGCATGAAGATCGAACATTACAATATAGCCAGAATTTAATATATCTCTGAAACCATTACTAAGTACATGACATTTTATTTTTGATAAAAGGAAATATATTTGTTTTCTATTTATATATTTTTCAGCTCTTATATGCCGAAGTTATCATCAAAGATATGTATCTCATATTTAATGCTTATGATTTTTGTTCATATGAGAGATTATTCTTTTCGTAATTATTCAAAATATGGTCAACTATATCCGGTACTGAATTCGCAGTGTTAAAGCTGCTTTGGTGCAGTGGATTCGCACCCTAGTGTATTCGCGTGCCTCAATGATAACCTATGTAGAACATTTGTTCAGGATTGTCGACTTGGATTTAAAGATTTTTTTTTAATTGTTATCCGTATCAGAGAAAGAAATCTTACACTTTGGAGCATTTTTCGTTTAAAATAAAGCTAGCCATGTTTTTAAATTTATATCTAGTATTAGCTGAAAACCCGCACTTCGCTACGGAGTACATTCAAATTAAATACAACGGTCAATGTATGCAATTAATGCCAAATATATATATATATATATATATATATATATATATATATATTTATTTATAATAAATATGACGATCAATAGTCATATTTATTATAATGGGTTGATTATATTATCGCATACAATTGATGTAGAAAAAAGTGATTATATTTCTAAAAAAATCGTAAGGGACATTTTTATAGACAAAATAATGTCCAATCGTCTGCTGCATTAGAAAGAAATTTTTTTTTTGTCTATTTAGTTGTTATGCACGTGACGATAAATTTATTTAAATTACCAGAAAAAGAAATCCCGTGATAAGCATTTAATAAATTAAATTCCAAAAATTAATCTTTAAAAATTCACCAAAAATCAGAAAATAGAGGTAAAGATTCAAAAAAGATTTCCTTTTAAAGGAATTTTTATGATCTTTCTTGTGATATAAATTTTATAACCCCCAAATTATTATTTTAAATGCAAACTTAAAAAAAGTTACTAAAACAGCTTAAAAATTTAATTTAAAAAAATCTAAGAAGAATTTTTCAAAAATCTCTCTTAGTGCACTCCTACACTATAAGAAGAATCGCCATGCAAAATTTCAGTCCTTTAGGTACAGCAGTTTGGTCTGTGCGTTGTATGTCAGTGAGTCAGTTACGGAACTGTTTTATATATATAGATAATGTGGAAAAAATATGTTATAGTTTGTTTTAAACACTCATCAATTCCTTTGGTCGAATAAATTTTTTAAAGTGAATCCTTTTGCAACGTGCAGAAAAGTTCATCATATCTGAAAATACCATTTTTATTTGATTTATTATTTTATTAGCATTTATATACCTGCAAATAGTAGAAAATTTTTCTCTTTGGGGTAATATTAATGAGGTAAACGAATCTATAAGAATTAGTATACAGCAGCCAAGAAACAAGAAATTAATCAATTTAATATACTTACCTTGTGTATTTAGAAGTTGATTATATTTTCAGTAGTAAAAATACCGCAAATGCAGTCGTTAAATTTGTTGTTTCAATAATATTTTAATGTAGTTTTAATGTAGTTTCAATAATATTTCAATAAGATTACGTAATTTGTGAAAATCAACTGTTTCTTGGAAGAATGGATTGTCATCATACTACTGCGTGTTTGACAACGTTTGACAAATTATGATAATCGTGTACGGCACATCTGGGTCATGAGGGGAAATATGTTATTACGTTAGATAAGAATAACACATATCGACAAGGAATTCCCGCAAACACAAAATGTACAGGAAACTTCTGGGGAGATATTTCCATAAAGTGACAGGGAAGGACTAACTAGGAGAAGCGGCATGCAGTCTGACATAATAGTTCAGTTATTGAAAATAAAGCAGACAACTGTATAGAGAGCATATACTTTGAAACAAAATAAATTGTTGTCAAATGAAGATAAGGTCGCAGGAAATACGAGAATAAATTCTAAGATTTTCCGGGATTTATTTTGAAAAGATAAAATATATTTATTATAACTTGTGAAAAATGCTTTTCTCTATAAACATGGATACAATGTGAAACTATTTCATCTAATATCTTGTTTTTATCATAGAAAAATATTTTTTCTGACACCCGATAATCTTATATTTCTTTAAGGGAAACGCCTATATAAAAATATGTTAATGTATTAATTATACAGGGTGTCCGGCCTAAAGTTATCCAAAAGTCATGACTTATTTTTACGCAACTACCCATTAGAATTTTTAAAAAAAATATTTAAATAGAAAGAACATCTCATCAATTTTAATATGAATCATAGATTTCTATCATAGCATCATAGATTTCGATGTGAGCACCTTTTGGATACAACTAATGTCTAAATGGTAATCCAGTTGTAAGGTATACATACGATTCGATTCACAAGAATCGAACTTTTGAGAAAATAAATTAAAGAAGCTGCTTGAGGTATGCTAATTTCGGCATACGCGCTTGGTATAAATACCATGCAGCTTGATTAATAAAAAGGTTTTGTTGAGGTTGATAGATAAGCGAGTTAAGGGAGCTACGAGGTAAGCAGCTCCATGTGTTAACCGGCGCTTGTGCTTAGGGGGCCCAAAGTTTACGTGGCAGAACTGCTGGTTTGATTCTCTGCTTGTTTGTGAGTATAGCAAAGTGTATTTTTATTGAATGCTAATATATATTCCGTACAAGTAGTACGTATGCTTATTTCTGTAAGAGCAAATTCTATATGTGCAACGAATTCAATATATATTGTTTCATGTATAAACTGTGTTTGTATCAAATTCATTTAGAGTGCCACTTCAAATTATATACACCCAAGTCTAGTTAGAAGTGAGCTATTCTCTATATAGCTCTCTCCAAGCATTTCGTAGCATATCAAGAGTGATTAGACTTTTTTGCTTGCAGATTCATTAAATCCGTTGTGTATAAACAAAAAAATTTAAATGTGGATGATTTGAAGAGGCGTATCATTTAAGCAATTCGTGTAATAACTCCTGATATGCTACAAAACAATTGGAGAGAACTGGATTACCATTTAGACGTATGTCGTAATACAAAAGGTGCTCACATCGAAATCTATGATACTATGATAGAAATCTATGATTGATATTAAAATTTGATGAGATGTTCTTTCTATTTAAATATTTTTTTAGATTCTAATGGGTAGTTCCATAAAAATAAGCCATAACTTTTGGATAATTTTAACCCGAACACCTTGTATTTTTCCGTCATGTTTTGAAAAGATATAATTTTAAAATATTATTCTTGGACTATGACAATGCAGGTAAATGCCATAAATATTTTTATTCAATAATGAAGTCATTAAGTGTAAAAGGGACCATCAACTTTTTTTTCAACTTTTATCTCTACATACAAAATAAGAATAATTAATATTATTTTTACTGCACTTAAGACACTTAGAATTCATAAATAAATTTTTCAGGTCATAATAAGGATTTTTTTTTCAAAATTTTTGAAAAATTATAATATATTTCAAGATGCTTCATGAATATTAATTTCCTTCCGATTTGTTCCAAATTTCGCAGAATTGTTAACTGAAGGGTTAGTCACGAAACTGTGAACTATTCTTTGAAACCACAAATATTTTCCAAATTTATAGAGTATGAAGAAAAATTATGCAAAAACATAAAATAATAACAGGCAGATTAAAAGAAATAATATTTATGGTTTCTCAATAATACAAAAAAAATTCAGTGTACCAGTTATTTTTATATTTATATGGTAATCTTGTATTAAATATGTAGGGTTTTTAAAAGATATGGAATGAGCATGGAGCATTTTGAAAAATGCTGGCATTTTTGAAAAATTTTGAAAATTTGTTTACTCTCTCGCAAAATACTTCTTTATGAATTCTAAGTGTCTTCTGTGTTATAAAAAATAATATAATTATTATCTTTTTGTATATAAAGTTAAATATTGTAAATTTAAAAGAAAAGGTTGAAAGTCTCTTGTTCCCTTAAAATTGTACCATTATTCAGTACATCCCAAGAATCAAAGCACACAACTGCATAGAAATTATTTATTTCAAAATAAAATAAACTGTTGCAGATAGGTGAAGTAAATACTTGAATTAGTTGTCTAGAAATTAGATTAGAATTACTCGTCTGGAAGTTTTATTTTAAAAAGAAAGAACATATTAAACGTAAGTTGTTAAAGCTATTTTTCTTTATTGCCACTCTTTTGTATGACTAGTTGTCTAGAATTTAGTTTGTCTAGAAATTAGACTAGAATTTATTGTCTAGAAGTTGTATTTTTAAAAAAGAAAAAAACAAATTAAATGCAACTTGTTAAAACTATTTTTCTCTGTCACCTTTTTGCAGTGCAGTTTTTTGAGTTAATGTATACATAATATTTTACTGTCATATTTTAAGAAGATACATTTGGAAAATTTTGTCTATGTATTTTGAGAATGCGGTTAAATGCCAGAAAAATATCCCATAATAATCTTGGCGTCAAAATTGTACAAGTTTTCATTAGATCATAATAATGTACATACTATCCGTATGCATTTCCCAATTTCGTAGAAAGTGGAAATTCTCAGTGAACACGAACATAAAGTAGGATAACCTTTCGAACTTACAGTATCTATTTTCTATCTGTTCATTTTCTTTCAACTTATAATTTTCACGATCGACCGAGCTTGATTCTGGCTAAGTCTATCATAAAAAATCAATCTTGAAGAAGAAAACTTTTGCTGTTGACAAACCATTTATAGTAGAGTTGACTTTTTGAATTATTTTCCTTTTAGCCACAATAAAAAGTCAATAAGTTTCAAAAGAAGTTTCATGCATAAAAATTGTTTCTTGATATAAACTTAACACCAAACAACTGATATTTTTTATTAGCAATAAATTTTATTCTTTATTTTCGGAAAAAAAATATTAAGAGTACTTAATATAGTTTAAATTCTTTAACAGCTCAATTGTCAAGATAAAATATACATAATATTTTACTAAATTTCGCAAAGTCTAGAAAAATTCAAAATACATTTGCTCTATTTCTGTGTATTATTTCTGACCTTTCACTGTGAATCCTTTCACGGACAACAACCTCTCCCGTTTGTACGTTTCAGGTTTTTTTCCCTTTATTTAACCTAAAGAATCTTGAAAACTTTTCCTATTAAAGGTTGCAAAATGTTTTCTCTTCTTTAAACTGATAACAGATGGCAGTACTTACAATTTTCCTGCTCATTCAACTGGAATACATTGAATGCAAGTGAAAAAAAAATGCTAGTTTTAGACGTTTGCACTGCGAAAACGGCGGCCCTCAAAGGGTTACAGAATAATAACAAGTATTATTTCTGATATTATTTAATTAAATTAGAATTAAATATACATAAAGGAGATAAAATCTTGTATTAAAGAACAGTTTCTATGCATGGAATTTCTTTGGTAAGATACTGCCTTTTTTATTGTGGCTCAAAGGAAAATAATTCAAAAATTATTTTGTCAATTCTGCCATAAATGGCTTGTCATAACAGCAAAAGTTAACAGCAAAGTTATATAACAGCAAAAGTTTTCTTCTTCAAGATTGATTTTTATTAAATGATAGACTTCACCAGAATCAAACTCTGTTGATCATGAAAACTATAAGAAAATAAACTGATAGAAAATAGAAACTGTAGGTTCCAAAATTTATTCTACTTTATTTGCGTGGCCATTGACAAAATTGGGAAATAAATATATGGATAGTATGTACATTATTAAAATCTAATGACAACTTCTAATGAACAGTTTTAATGCCAAGATTATTAAGCGATATTTTAATGGCATTTAGCCGCATTCTCATGGTGAGATATTTATTAATGGGATATCGATTAATTTATCCCATTGTTTAAGATTCAATATCAATAAATATAGACCATTCAAGCAAGTAGACAAAAGCCTATATAAATTCTTCTATAACATTGTTAAAGATTCAGAAATCCTTAACAATTGATAGTTACAGGAAAAACAATACTCTGTTTAGACAGTTTCATTCACATAACATACAGCACGATCGTTTCTGAAAAAATATTCTAAATCGATCCGCCCCAAAAGAAAATGAATGAGCAAAATTGTAGCCGAATAGTTGAAGTATGCGACCACGAGTAAATATTTATGTATGTTTATGGTCTTAAAAATGTAGGCATATTTATGTTTGTAAATATTTATCGATGTCAAAACATATAAAATCTCGTGTAAGCATAAATGTCTTGTATAAGCTATTATAAAAATGTAAGTCTAAAAGTTTGAGTTGTTTAATGCTATTTTATCATCGTTTCTACTTAATATTTTATAATTTTCATCACCATTCAATTACATTTATTAACACTTTGGAACTGTGCACATAGAATCCCTCAGTGTCAGAGCTATTCGTATTGAAATATATTCAACCAATTACAAACCCCCAAACGATCAGTCACGGAATTCTGAAGGTCTGGGATTGGTTTAAAATATGTCAATACAAATAACGCTGACGCTGACGGACAGGCCCTTAAGGTGCTTCTGTATCACTTTGGCAGATTTGCCGTATAAAAGTTTCCCAATTAGTGAAATAAAACAATTAATATACAAGTATTAATGGTTTTGCAATATCTAACAGAGAAAGAAAAAAAATAATGAATTTAATACGTAACAACGTTGAACGTAGTATGTAAAATACAATATTTTTACAGATTGCATTTGCATGTAATTATCTTAGCGAAATGCCAGACGGCGAAATCTTTGATTTAATATGACCATGTGGTATCAAAATATATAACCAAAATAAACTTGCGGGAAAGTTTCGTCTTGAAGTGTACTTCCTTTGAATCTCTCAGAAGCGAGTTCCTCTTTCAGAAAGAAATATTGAATGTGTTTTCACTGCAGTAATGAGAATACAGCCCTACAGTGTTGCGCAGGGAAAACACAGAAAAAACGAGAAAGATAACATTAGCCGAGAATAGAGGTTGATTCATTTACTTTGAAAATCTTGTTTCTGCGCCGAGTAAAAGTGACTTGAAACTCTATTTATTCTAATACCTTATTTTTATCATAGGAAGACTTTTTTTCTCACATCTGATGAATGATAATATTGCATTTCTACAAGGAAAACGTCTATTCAATATTCCGCTCTCTCGAAAAAGAAACGTTTCTTTAATATAGCATAATAAAGATAAAAAATGTTTTGGTTTGCTAAAGATATCTCCGAAATTCTACCGATGCGGAGCTTTATTATTAAATACAAATTCGTAGATATATAGGTTTATACCTATCTAAATAAATTTATTTGTATGTGTGATTCGTAAGTCATGCCGTCCCTATCGCTAGATAATACGGCGAAAATTCTTGCTGACAAAAAGTCGTCGCGACAGCGCTCCTACCAGTCCACATCAGGACCGGCGGGGCCGTCACACCAAAGCAACATTTTCTTCTTTAAGTATTATGCTGTTATATTTAGATTTGTCATTGGGTTATGCAATAATACACAACATAAGTGCACTGTATATAAATAATATCCTATATGTAACACATTACTTCAACTCTGCTTAATACTGTACATAACACTATTTGCACAATACACAACACCAACTGCGACACAGTGCACAACCTCATTTACATAATTACAACACAGTTGCAATTTATACTTCACATTTAAATTACATTCCAATCTGTTAATTCTAAATTGAAAACAATTGTATAAAATCACATTAAATTATCAATATACTACTGTAAAATATACCTTACGTTACACTGATACATACAATGATACCATATACATATTTACAACATGATGTCGGTATTCATTTTATTTTTAACTCCATTTCACACTATATTATAGCATATTAATGAGCTACCTTTACTGCTTTTCTTATTTTATATGATATAGAATATTAAATTATCCATTCTATTACACCCGGTACATGTTTCAATACATTTACAATAATCTATTAATCATTGCTTGATACATCATATTTCATACAACTAAACATTTCAGTGAACCACACTTTCCAGAACTACCGTTATGCTGTGCCTCATACGCACTTCAGCTATTATTGTTTTGACTGCACATAGTATATAAAATAATCATCAACATACGCTGCTTAATTTTATATTCACTATAATTACAATATTTTCAGGTTAGTAGCACTATAAATAGCCAAAACAAACCCAACAAGTAACCCAGCAAGAACTGAGCTACTATGACGATTGGGAGAAAGGAATGTGCTCATCCATCAAAATGGAGATCACCTTTTTAATAAAATTTTTACAATAAAAATCAGTAAAGAATTTGTGTTTATCCCAGTTTGTTATATCTGTAGGTAAAAACACTCTAAGATGATTAAAGTTGATGCAGTCAAATAGGCAATGTTCTACAGTTTGAATCTCACCGCATGTACAAGTATTAGGTTTATTATGGAATCTGTTCTGATATTCAGCAAACGAACCATGGCCCGTTAATGCTTGATTTATCTTAAAATCTCCTAATAATCTATCTTCTTTAACCTTGCTAAATATTTGGTACGTCTTTCTACCCTTAATCGAATGATCCCATTCATATTGCCAATTTTCAATTTCATTATTTTCTATTTTCTTTTTAATTGCGTTCCTGCTGATTTTAAAATATTTATCTATAGTCTCCTTTTCAGATGCCTCTTTCGCCGCTTTATCCGCTTCTTCGTTACCAATTATTCCAACATGGGCTTTAACCCAATGTAGGAAAATAATCAACTTTTCTTTTTTCAGCATTCTTTTGATGTAAGCTACTTGCTCTCCCTTATAAGTGATTGACTTTAGTGCTTCAATCGCACTCCTTGAGTCGGTAAAAATGTCGCTTTTTCTAATATTCCTTTCCCTCATAATTTCTATTACCATTTGTATGGCATGCAGTTCAGCTATATAGGAATTTCCATTTTTTAGTCTTTCCTTGAAGATTTCCTTATTATCTCCTTTGTAGTAAACCACTCCTGCACCAATATTTTCCCCTTTCTTGGATCCATCTGTATAAAAGATGTGATCGGTTTTAGGTGTTTCATCTAATGTCCAATCAATGCTAATTAATTCATCTATATCTTCTAAAATTCTAATCCTAGTTTCAGAATTTTCAGCATTAAATATGTCTTCCTTAATTATTATTTCCTTGTTTTCATCATATAATTTACTTAACAAGTTGATTGCTCTTGCTTTTAAGTGCAGGGGTATACAACCCGCTAGTATATTCATAGCTTCCGTTGAAACCGTTTTGTAACATTTAGTTATCGATAGTAAAGCGGACCTTTGTAAACTATGTAGTTTGTTTTTAAATACAATCTGTTCTTTGTACCAAACCTCTACTCCATAAAGCAGAATCTTTTCTATCACTGTTTTATAAATTTGCTTTATAATTTCCGGTTTAATACCCCATGTTTTTCTTGTGAGTCTTATTAACTTATATAATATTTTATTTGTTTTTTCTTTCAATTTCTCCATGTGCTTTCTAAAGTTTAATTTACTGTCGAAAATGATTCCTAAATATTTCAATTCAGCATTATATTTTAAACTCTCCTGTTGCAGTTTTATGGTAGGTTTGGTACCTATATTACCTTTCCACTTAATTATATTATATGTACATTTTCCAAGACTGAATTTTAGTTTATGACTGGTGGCCCAATTCTCGCATTTTTGCAGAACATCCCTTGCTATAGCTGTAAATTTATATACTACATGACTATTCATAATAATCATCAAATCGTCCGCGAATGCCTGGACACTATATCTATAGTCCCCTTCACACTCCCTGAGTAAATCGTTTATAATAATTAACCAAATAATTGGCCCAAGCGAGGACCCTTGAGGCACTCCAACATTGTAATGATGATCCTGATTTTTCATTATGATCTTCCTTTCGGTTATATAACTTTTTATAATGTTAAATAAATACTTTTTAATGTTCAGCTTCTCAAGAGCCTCTATAATACTTTTCCTTCTAACAGAGTTAAAAGCGTTCTGTATATCCAGGGACACCAAGCATGTATGTCTTTTATTAATTTTATTTTCATCTATGGCTTTCATAATATTTTTTAATGCATGTATCGTACTCTTACCCCTTCGAAATCCAAATTGATTTGAAGAAAGCAGATTATGTTTTTCCAAATATAGTACCAGTCTATTCGTTAATATTTTGTCTAGTAATTTCCCCATTACTGGGAGCAAGCAAATAGGACGATAAGAGCCCGGCATCCCTGGATCTTTCCCATCCTTGTGGAAATATATAGCAATTGCTTTTTTCCAATTGTTTGGGAAGTAACCTTCATTGAGGCACCTATTAAATAATATATACATGATGTCTTTTTCGACATTATGCATTTCGGTTATTATTCCCAGCGTTAGTCCATCATGACCAGGTGATTTTTTCTTAGCCATTTTTTCCAAGTTGTAATCAATTTCCTCCCTGCTTATTTCTGGAATATCTTCATCATTTACCATTATATCCTCATTTGAATCCCCAATTTCCTCTTTTTGAAAATGATACTTAGTCAATTCTCTTTCAATATCTTCCTGTTTGTCTTTATAACTTCCGTCCTCTCCCATAATCTTTTCCATCACATTATGCCTTTTTTCTTTAATAACATTCTTGACTTTACCAAATGTATCCTTGATGGTTAAATTGTCCAAGAATTCTTTAAATTTCTCATTTTTAACTTTTTTAATCAACTTTTGATAAGCAGCTCTTTCTTTTTTAAATTTAATCTTTAATCTCATTCTTTCATCATTATCCGTTTCCCCTTGATAACGCCTTCTATGAGCTCTTACCTTACTTCTTACTTTGGTTAATTCACTGCTCCACCAATAAGCATTCTGCTCTTTGCAGGCCACTTTCTTTTTCCTGCATTTTTTGCAGGAATTTATAAGTATTTCATTTATTTCTTCAATAAGGTCATCAATTCCCTTTTCTTTTATAGTTTCCATAACCCACTTTAGTTTTTCTTTAAGCTCTGCTCTAAATTCAAGCCGTCTAATATTATTTATGTCCCATCTCTGTTGTTTTTCATTTATCGTTTCCCTATTCTCCGTCCAAACTTCAAATATTATCGCATTATGGTCTGTAATACTATAATCGTCAACCACTCTCCAGTTTCTTATTTGATGTTCTTCAAGACCAAATGAAATTACAATATCGGGCCAGCCTTGGCCAAATGGCCCGTCATAGGTGGGTATACTGTTTGGATTGTTTTGAATAGTGCCATTGTATCTAATAGCTAGGTTTATAACTTCTTGGCCCCGTTTGTCTACTGGGCGCCTACCCCACAGAGTGGATCTTGCGTTCCAGTCACCCATGACTACTATTTCATATTGTTGATACTTATATAATAAATCATTTAGTTGACTCCACTGGGGTTCCGTTCTTTGCATGGAGCCATCTGAAGGCGGCAAATAAATTGAAACAAAAATCATTTCGCGGTCATCATTACTGAGTTTAATAGCAACAATGTACTCAGTGGTTATTATATTTAAATATTTTAGTTTCCTTTTAATAAATATTGCCGCACTTGGCTCCTTGTCTTTATATATTCCCTGATAGGTACTCGGGAACCCAGTAATTTTATCGATTTCTCCTTTTCTATAATAAGGCTCGCTAATTGAAACTATATCTGCGTTTACAGTACCAGTAAATTCGCTTGTTGCTACATGTGATTTGTTCAAATTAAGGTGCACACAGTTATACACCAGTTTAATAAAGTTATTAATTGGAACCAAAGGTGAATTGTTAATTTCAAACTGTATTGCATTGTGATCTGAATTAACATATTGATCAGTCACCTCCCAATTACTCACATACTCTTGCTTCAAGCCAAATGTTATCGTTATGGCCGGCCAACCTTGGCCAAATGGGCCAACATATGTGGGGATACTCTCCGGTTTATTATGTATTATACCATTAAATCTTAATATGAAATTTATTATCTCTGCCCCTCTTTCATTCGTAGGTATTTTACCCCAGAACATTGAATTAGCATTAAAATCTCCCATTAAGATTATTTTCTTATTTTTATACTTTTCTAGAATGGCTTGCAATTGACTCCATTGGGGCTCCACCCTTTCCATACTGCCACCCGCTGGTGGCAAGTAAATGGATATAAAAATAGTTTCATTGTTACCACTACCACATTTTATTCCTACAATATACTCGGTTATAATTATAGCTATATAACTAATATTTCTTTTCACAATTAAAGCTGCTTTGGGTTCCACCTTTTTATATATTTTCTGGTAGCTAGCTGGAAATCCTTCCAATACACTATCTACCCCTCCTTTATAATATGGCTCATTTGCCGATATTATATCAAAACTCATACTGCTTACAAATTCTCGTACCGCGTTAAAAGATCTATTAAAATTAAAATGAACGCATTTAAAAGAAAACATGGCACTATGGGCCATAATCAGTTCTGCTAATTAATCTGCTTACCTCCGTGCTATATCTGGTGCACGTCATAGCGGTAGGCGCATGTCTTATTTCTACTTTATTTTCATTCTTACTATTAAAGAATTTACAATTAACGCAAGTAATCTGTTTTTCACAGTCACCTTCATGATAATTATCTCCACAATCTCTGCATATTTTCTTATTCAAACAGACTTTTGCTATATGACCAATTCTAAAGCAGTTAAAACAAATTTTGGGTCTCAGATATTCCTTAATATTATATCTATTCCAACCTATTTTTATTTTTTTTGTTTTCATTATCTTTTTAAACGATTCACCATTCAAGCTTAGAATGACATTTTCACCTCCTCTAACTTTAAATTTTGTGATCATCTGTATTTCTCCCTCTTCTAACTCTACATTTTGTTCTTTTATCATACTTTTCAATTCCTCCATCTCTAACTCCTCAGTCACTCCATATATTATAATATGAGGCCTCCTCTTCCTTGGTTTCTCTACTTTATACTTTTCCATTATCTTAGCATTACTTCTAACTTCCTCAATTATCTTATCTATATCTTCAACTGTTTCCGTGCCAATTAACATTCCTCCTTTACTTATTTTTCTAAATGCCTTTATACCCACTTTCATCTTTATTGGGTTGATTTCATTCTGTATGTCCGTTCTAGTTACTTCAGCATTATGCTCCTCCCTTGGTACTATCGTGATCACGTGTAAGCCTTTTTCATTTCTTTTCGCAGATCTCGATCTGCTTCTAGACCTCACTCTAGCTCTATCTGCGTATGTTTCACTTATAAGGTCCTTTTCCTTCTTCCTTTCATGTAACATTCCTCTTACAAATTGCGTGTGCGCTTGCTGCTTCCTAAATAGCGCCACTATAGTGCCGATATCTTCTAATAAGCTCTCCTTTTCTTCTGCCGTGCAGCTGCTTTTCGCTACTGTTAAAACCATTCTTTCATGTACCTCTTTGACTGTCAAGTCACCATATGTATACGCTGCATCATATACCTTCTTTTCAATTTCGCCATCTCTTTCTCTCTCTTCCCCTCCTTCTTTTCCCAAATCTTCTAATCCACTTGCACTACGTATTTCTTCTTTACTAGTATTCGGCATAACTTCCTTCCTTAATCGTGGCGTCTCATCTTTACTCACTCCTGGCCTACCCTCTTTACTTGTCACTGGTGTATCACCTTTCCTACCCTCTGGCGTTTTCTCTTCCATTTCCTTAAGCGTTTTCAATTCAGGGCCTTTCTGCAATTTCTTCAAAGCTGGTTTAAATGTCCTTTCTGACCTTCTATACATTGCTAATGCTTATCTCTACGGCAATACTTTATTCAATATCAACTCTATAATTATTATAGAGTCTCCCTATATCTCGCATAGCACACTATACTTAGCACAGTTTTATGTATACACATAAATCTACCATGACAATAAATTCTATAAATACGTTAATCAGCGACTCAGAAAAAAATAAAAATAAATAAACAACGAGCCTACCTTGGCCGCTATTCAAAATCAAAACAATTCACCAACAATTTGGTCGTGATATAACTTTCGATAAAATAAATAAGCGCATAAATAACCACAAATATATAACATATAAAGAAATTGCCTACCTTGGCTGCAAAAACAAAATTAATCCACACAGAAAGCAAACTTCATGAACGACAGAACAAAATACACAATTGAACAAAATTGCAAACGTCCACAAATTTCAAAAGTCCTTGAATGCTCAAGAAACACACGAAAGCTGCTGCTGCGAAGAATTAGAAGATCCTCCGTGCAACCTTCAACGACCTTCACAGACCATCGGCACGTGTACTGAACTGGCCGCTGTTAAGCTAAGTGGCTGGCCGGGCGAGTCTGCATAGACTGCCGCCGCAGTATTCCCCGCTACCGTCGACTGAAGCCTAGTCCGTACAAAATTTTAGAATCACGAAATTTTCAGAAATACAAAATCAATCCATAATAAAACTTATATGTAGTCAATCCTTATGACAAATTCTATAAGCATATCCAAAAATATCAACAAAATATTCAAATACAATTTCAAAATGGTAGTTTTGAGAAGAGCGTAGAAAAACACCACCTAGTCATTCCTTCATATAAGATAAGATCATTGTATGTGTGAATATTATTTAACTCTAAATTTTCAATGTATATATATATATATATATATATATATATATATATATATATATGGCGAGCTTAAGATCTCGTACTCCCTCTTAATTCGTTCCCCTCTTAATACTTACTCTAATAATATGCAGTCAGAACAATCGTAGGCCTGTGGAATCAACGACAATTAGTTACATCTAAATCCTTTATTTAAATTCTTATAAATTTCCCCGATTCAATCTGTGCCATTTTCGATCTCTAATCTCGGCTGACAAAGACAACCTGTCAGTTCGAAATCCCAAAGACGCTCTGATAAATACTCTGTTAATATTCAAGCGGCAAACTACGCGCATGCTCCGTGATGTCTATCTAATGTTCCGAGACGAATTCATATTATATAATAGTTCACTCCTCGAACGCCAAATGCCTGCTTCTAAAAATACACTCGCGCCTGACCGCAGACACGTCAAGGCCACATCTCAAAAAGGGATTCTCTTTCCCAATTCACGCGAAGCATTTCAATTAACCCTGTGAAAATGATGGCGCTCGGTGCCAAATATTAAATTATCCTGAATCCCCATTTAAAGTTTTCGCGATCGACCCCCCCCCCCCATATTTTAGCCTTACGTTTTCCCTTGACACACACACACACACATATATATATATATATATATATATATATATATATATATATATATATATATACTTGTGTGTGTGTGTTGTTCAACTCTTAACTTTTTCCGCGGATGAGTTTAAGAAGACAGTGCACTCAGGAGTTCAAACAAATGGATACTATGCCCATCCTGAGAATTTATTCGTTGCCATGGCAACTGACGTTAATCAAGATATTAGAAGTTTAAGGTTGGACAAGAATTAAAAATGTCGAAAATCAAATAAGAAAAAGACCAACAAAGTAGGATAGTTCGAGGTTCCAAAGCTGAACTTTAAGGCAGCAGAGCAGTATGACTGCATCAACTGGATCTCCACTGGAATCAGCGAGCCTCCAAAAAACCAAAAGTCTTTTATCAGAAATTCAAGACAGCATAAATTCAGGATCCGTGTTAGAAGAATCCCTAGTCTGCTTTCTAAGACACTCCCAGGCTGTGGGAAGAATCATTAAAATTGTGACAGAAACTACATCAAAGATATGTGGGAATGAAAGAAGAGATGATTTCATCGAAGCAAAGCTGCAATCAAAAAAAATAATATCAAAATTCATTTCAAAGAAGGACTTTGTAGCTTAAAAAGTTACACATTCTGAATACAACATTCAGAGGGTTGCGGTACAGAAACCTCCTCATGGTGTGTTCTGTGTTGTTTCGCGTTGGTCCCGATTTCAAAACAAGCTAAAAGCTATTCAATTTCAAAGCATATAGCACCTAAATAATATGTAACCGGAGTTTATTTAAGCCTTTGGCCCACTAAACATGACTATATTTGCAAATACATGCAAAATAAATAAAATTTAACATTATGAAAAATTTTGATAAAAAAGTTCCAAAAGCAGCGTTTTATCCAAACTTAAAGACATTTCAAAGATTTGTCCTAAAAATCTCAAATTTTTTGTGTGAACTTAGTGCCACCAATGACAACTTTTCCTCACTACACTATACAAATTATCCCTTATATTTTGGAAATTTGTATTGAAAACATTTTACTCTCCACTGGTCTAATAAAGTGCCTTGAAATGTATTCATGCAACAAAAATATACGCGATATTTATACAATTTGGAAAGTAAAATCATAAGAGGGGGAATAAATGTTATCATTTATCAAGGTCTACTGGATGAAGTTATAATGAAATTTATGTTTTTATTCAAAACCTGGATACCTATTTTTTCCTTCTTTTCCTATTTCAAGTGTTTTGTTCGGAGCCAATTTTTTAAAAAACTTGTTTTTTTAAGGATTTTTTGGTCTTTTATGGTAAAATAGCATTTAAAAATAAAAAATAAAAAATGAAAACTTGCCTGTAAATACCATACTTTTTTATAAATTGGTCAATTTGAAGTAACTTTTAATGAAATTTAGCTAAAACGCCTATCACACTGCACAAAATTCTAATGCTACTATTTTAATTTCCTTCTAACACATGATACATATAACAGTTATCTTCAAAATGACCCTCAATCTAAGAGAAATTTTAAAATGCAAAAATAATACAGACAATTTTATGTTCCAATAGAAAAATTTTCCCCAATTCGTCATTACTTTTCTTATAAAAACAGCCCCAAACAAAAAAACTATTTATTATACATCAATTATTGTTCGTCATCTGATTAACAATAACATCTAAAACATTTCCTGAAAATTTCATCAAATTATATGCATTATTATGTGAGATATCATGATAACGGTAGAGATTTGTGCTAAAAAACATAATTCTGAGAAAAACGCATTTAAAGTTTTGAGCCCCTTCAATTCTGTATCAGACGATGCTTTTAAAAATAGTTATAACCCTGCTTCTAATTAATGTACAATGAAAATCAAAACGGTTTTGAAAAAAGAAAAGATTGAATTACACGATTCTTGCAAAACATAAAATTGACCAAAATAGTCAAAAAATGGCATTTTCAACGTAGGCAGTCACCTTAAAACTGTTGTTGTTTGCCAGTTTAGAACACTTAGCTATTATGTCTTTCTCTCTCGGGCTCGCTGGGACCTTTGCACCGTGTTACTAAAATTGTGTAGAGTAGTGCGCCTGTCCAAGTGTTCAACTTTGAAAACTTGTTCAGGATTGCATCAAAGGCAGACAGGAGAATCTGATAAATCATAACGGAAATGATGGACAGAAAGCAGTCTCTATTTGTTAAAAGTCTAAAATGGGTGATTGTTCCTGTATGGGGAAGACCCGGAACCAAGTTTTCCTTAGAAAGTAGACATGTTCATTTCTTCACTTCTGAAAACTCAGGGAGCTCGATCTTCATATAACTTATCTCTCTGTTAGTAATGAGTCTAGCTGAATAAAGGGGCAAACGACGTCTTTGAAAAATAATGGTTCACCTTTCACCAAGAAATCGGCCATTTAATTTTTTTATGACTTAGGAGTGATGTTTTGTAAATTACATTGTCAATAAAAAAGTACTAATTGAAACATTAATTAATTTTCCTAAATTATCGTAAATGATATATTATATATTTAAATACACTCTGTGATATAAAATAACACATTTTATACTTTCTTCTATTTCATTTCTATTATTATTCTTAATTCCTGTTTTTCTCTATCTGGTATGTTTTATCATGCATACATTTCGAAAATGCTTCATTAGTTATACTCGACAAAACTTTCTTCTCTTAAAGAACTTACTTGGAGTAATTTTAGGTCTCTTAAACTTTTTTTTTACTGTTACTATTATTTTGTTACTCTTAAACTTTTCGTTACTATTTCATCACTATATTACTCATATAATATATATTTATAAAAAAAGACGTCTTAGCAAGTTGACTGTTTTATTTAGAAAGCTAAATATCTGTAACTTTTATAGTTTTAAAAGTATATTTTGTATAGTATGAATCTAAACATAAAAATATTAGTAAAAATAACATATTACTTAGTTAATAGTGAAGTCTTAATCTCCGATGTTTATAAATAATATATCATGTCACTAATTTTATAGAGAATTCTCAAAGCGGGATAAAAGGAATTATTGTATTATATCGTGTCTGAGTTTTAACGGTTCCTTTCATATAAGCTTATTTGAAATTGATTAATTGCTATATAAGGATGAATGTAATATACTTTCATTACCGTGTCAGCTGGACTCTGGACTACATATAAGCTAATATTATTTATTATAACTTTCTTGTGTAAATCTATAGAGTAAATACTAAGGGGCACTCTATTTGAATTTGATACAAACACAGTTTATACATGAAACAATGTTTATTGAATATTCTTGCACATGTAGGCTTTGCTTTTAACAACAAGATTCATACGTACTACTTATACAGATATATAAATACAGCTTTCAAGAACAATATATTTTTCAATACTCACGAACAGTAAGTCAACCAGCAGTACTGCCACGTAAACTTTGGGCCCACTAAGCACTAGAACAGGATAGTACTGTAGTTCATACCCTCGTAGCTCCCTCTCGCTTATCTATCAACTTTAACAACCTTTTTCAACCGTAACAACCTTTTTTCGTTAATGACGCTGCATGGTATTTATACTAAGCGCGTATGCCGAAATTAGCATATCTCAAGCAGCTTCTTTAATTCATTCACTCAAAAGTTCGATTCTTGTGAATCGAATCTTGTGTATACCGTACAAATCTCTTACTAATGTTCACTAAACTTGTATGAATGTATCTAAATGTTTTCTCGTTTTGTGCACACAAACACACTAAATAAAATTTGTGTTATCTTTTCAAACTTTTCTTTATTATGTCTTTATATATTCAATGGAGTATAAATGATGCTATCGAAAGTAATCTAACACTTTTGAAATTTGCACATTTTGGTGTATTTTGTAATAATTTAAACGGTGAAAACATGACGAGTCATTTTGCTCAGAATAAATATTTTTTACAAGTTGGAACCAAGGAGTTTGCAAATATAAATATATAAATGCTATTTTGAAAAATCTAAGGATATAAATTCAATATTTCTTTTTTTCTATTTTTCAAACCCTCAATTTAGACCGAAGATACAAACTTTAGTTGCCTAGAAAATAAAAAAAGCAATTCAAACCAAATATTTGGAGAAGACTCACAAAATATAAATCCTTTCTTATAAAGCTTTAAGATCATTAAAATTTAATACATAAACAGAATATTGCCTAATAGTTACATAAAGTGCTTTACTTACATCGGGAGATGGAAACTATGCAGAGACCGTCGTACAGTCCTAAATTTCTTCAAATCTTTTACTCCTAGTCCTCTATTAAATACAGTCCTCTATTAGTTCCTCCCAGTCCTCTATTAGTTCACACTCAAATTTTTTCTTTGTTAACCTAAGTAGGAATTCACTTTAATTTTTTTTTATATATCACTTGTTTAGGAGTAATTTATCATTCGTTGTTTACTCCAAACGTTTGTATTCTTCAATCGCCTAAATAGAGGCATCCGTACTAGCAGGAGAGTGATTACAAGTAGATGCAGTTTTATTACTTTATGTTGTCTGTGAGATCAGCTACAAAGCTATGTTATATCAGGAGTATTGGCTCAGATATTCGTATGGTATAATAGAGGTCTCGACTCTTCATAATTATGTTTCCTAAATACCACCAATAGAACCACAGTAGGACTCTTTTGAATCATCCAAAATTATCATAAATTAATTTCCCTATACCTCTCGAATTACCATTGCAATCACATTTCATGATTGCAGATTTCAAAATAAATACATTAAAACTCAAACAATCCAACAACCGGAATATTGCAAATTAGTTGAAGTAAGAATATTTCAGTTTAGAATTAGTCTTTACAGTATAAAGAAAAGAAAACTGGCAAAATAGATCTGAGTGCAGACGTTATAATAAATCCATTAAAACTCCGACTACCCAAATACCGGAAAAATGATTTCAACGAAAAGTTATAATGTTTAAGAAATCTGATCATATAAACATGGGCGTCATTAGTGAATAAAGAAACAAAAACTGGCCCCTCTGGCCTATAAAATACTTTGTTCATTGTACATTTGAATCACTTCTGTTCAAATTGAAACATGGAGTAATTTTTCAATTAATTTGGCATCGTTGAAAAGCTAGTTTGCACCCAACTTTAAAATAGCACTCTGTAAGTAGCTATTTTGCCATTAGCATTAAAACGAACTGTTTCCTGAACGAATTCTCGCCATTACCATGTGCGTAAACCTCTATATTATTTATTTTGTAAATGTCCTTTTCAAACAGTGACGTCTAATGGATTCAGTATATCAGTTTAAAGTCATATTCATCAGATGAATTTAACCAGGAAAATTCATCCAATCATAATTTTTCCAATCTCGGACATTTGTTATTCCATTATATTAAGTAGTGTGATTACCTCGAAGTTGCTCGACTTATATTTCATTAGAAAATTGAGTGGCCGAAAGTTTATGCTACCGGGAAATACAAGGTTTTGCACAATTCAGTGGATTGTAACGAAATGATTAATCAGATGGCTAGGGATACCGCCTTAAAAACTGATCAAACTACCTTGGAAAACTTTGTTAAATAATCTTTCAAAGTGTCTTCTATCACAAATTCTGAACCATTGAATTGTAATAACATAATAAGTAGTGATTGCGAAGAACAATTTATGATTTCTAAATGCTTTCTAAGGCGACAATGGACCTTCAGATTAAAAAAAAATATGTCCCATTACGATGTTTTTTTCTTTCAGAAAATGATTCTGCAACTCATCAGCTTTACATTTAAAAAAAGTATGTTGATCCGATCATTATTAACCGAGTTATAAGTATTTTTTCAAACGTAAACAATGGAAATGTTACGTTAAATTAAAAATTTAAATGCCATTTTCTCAAAGCAAGTTTTCATGTCGTTTCGGTAAGTTCAAAATGTTCCATGCGTCATAATTTTTCTTGAATTTTCATAAAATTTCAAAAAATGATTATTTATATATGTAATAATAAAACTTAGTAATAAATTTATTATACAATTTTAAAACAACTTAAAATTTTTACGATAAAAAATTTTTTTGATAAAATTTTGCATAAAATGACCAATTTTTATCGATTTCTTTTCTAGTTGTTATAAATATGACTGTAAATCAAATATTGCTAGTAAATTTGTAGAGTATAGCTACTTCTACCCAGACTTGGGTGTATATAATTTGAAGTGGCACTCTAAATGAATTTGATAGAAAATTTGCTGTTACAGCATAGAATTTGCTTTTACAGCAATAAGCATACGTACTACTTGTACGGAATATATATTAGCATTCAATGAAAATACACTTTGCAATACTCACAAACTAGAGACTCAAACCCGCAGTTCTGTCACTTAAACTTTCGGCCCCCTAAGCACAAGCGCCGGTTAACACCTGAAGCTGCTTACCTCGTAGCTCCCTCTCGCTTATCTATCAACTTTAACAACCTTTTTTTCTAATCAAGCTGCATGGTATTTATACCAAGCAGGTATGCCGAAATTAGCATATCTCAAGCAGCTTCTTTAATTTTTCACTAGAAAGTTCGATTCTTGTGAATCGAATCTTATGTATACCTTACACTGCCCTCCCTCGAAAAAAAATTAGGCAACTGAGTTCTGAATGGCTTCAGTTAACTAATTGAAAACGCGTGCTGGTCTGACTTTTTACATAATGGGTGGCAAGGCCAAAAAACCTTCGACACGTTGTGTGGGGGAAAAAAGCCACTCCCATTTTACAAAACTAACCCCGAAGGGTCCAGGTTAGTTTTGTAAAATGGGAGTGGCTCCGAATGTTTGATGGTCCCCGAAGGGACCATCAAACAGTGGATTTGCAAGGTTGCGGATAATGGGCTGGCCAACTGCGCCCTAGAAAATCTATTTTAGTTAAAGGTGTCAACACAATTGCACAGCATGGCATTTCTTGACTGTTTGTATCTGCTCTCCCCCAATTCATAATGCACGTGCGTTATGTTTTGTGAAGTTAGTACATTAGTTAGTTGTTATCTGTAGTTAGTATGAATTTTTTTCCTATTCACTACATGTTCCCTTCAAAAATATATAAAACAACAGTGTGCCTTTTTTTCAGTGGCGGACCCCTTTCCTCTGAAAATTTTTTTCACGGAATATACACTGGGGAATTTCAAACCAGTTTGGTTCGATTTTATTGAAGGGTGGGAGTTAGAATAAGAAAGTTGATACAAGACTTGTTCCTCATGAATGCAGCAACTTCCTTGCATCAGTCTGTCCATTCCGTGGAACCTCTCTTGATGGTCGCAGTCCTAGTAAAGGGATTCGTTGACCATGTGGGCATCCTTCGTGCAGCAGGTCGTTGGTCCTGAGGCGCTGATCTGGCTTGACGAGGGACGGGAGGTCTCTTGGGAGGATTCCAATCTTGCTGTGCGGCTGATATCTTCCGCATCCTGTTCTTATGCAAAGGACTTTAGAATTGTAATTCTTCCTTTTGATAACCTTGTGTGCCTTATGTGTGCCACGTTCATCCTTTGATGGAAGTTTTGTAGTGCACACTTTACTTTTCTCCATACTTTTTAGAGTATAGGCATTAGAGTTTAATGAAGATTCTATTTTTTCAAACTTATACGCCTCACCAACGCGTTTAGTTACTGGCTTTATCTCGCTCTTTATGTTACGTTTACAATTTAGTTCGCTGCTTGTGTCATGTTTTTCAACAGCCTGACTCTGTTTTTCGTATTTGTGCTTATACGACTTCTTGTTTACCGCCTTAATTACTTCAGTGTTAGCAGTTTTAATTCTTGAACCTGAAGACGCTTTTTCACGTTTTTTATCCCCCTTAACTTTAGTTTTATGCTCTTTTGACGAAAAAGTCTCTTTGAAATTTGCGACATCAGAATCGTTATCATTTAAATTCTTTAAAACTGCTTCAGTTTTGGGAAGATTAAACTTCGCGTGCTCGTGCGTTTTAATGCAAACTTCGTCTATAACTTCCGAAGCATCAGCTACACTACTTACAGTATAACTCTGTGACAACTTTTGATCCAAATTCTCATACTGCTTTTCATATACTTTATTTAAAACCATATTATCAACCTGGCTACAGCATCCTCATTCGGCCGGAAACTTGAAACGATAACATCATTACCTAGCGAGTTCCTATTATCATTTAAAGCATTTTTATTGTCATCAACTAGTAAGTATTCACTAACTTCCTTAACACATACTTCGTCATCTACTAAATTTCCTTCATTAACAGATGTGTGAATATCATCTAAAATATCAGGTACAGCATTAATAGAAGTATCAGATGATTTATTTTCTAAACACTAGCATTAGTATCGGCACTACTTTCAGGAAATTGCACTGGAATTACCGCTTTATTCCTGCTAGGCTCACTTTCTTTATAAGCCACAAAAATACCCCGACTTTCACTATTCTCAAAATAATGATTACTGCTCGGACAAGTTAATACATTTGACCACTCAGTTTCAACAGGTTGAACCATATCATGTGAATCAACTTGCCAGTGCACGTAAGGAGCTTTAATATTATTTACTTTAAGTGCACTAATTTCATTGTAACGCTGTGAGCTTCTATAATTTCGCCCGAGATACTGGTTTCGCTGTTGGTTTGAAACTCGCGAAACATTTTGGCGGGGGTGAATAAAACTTCTCGTACCTGAGTGAGGGTAAGGGGTAGCGAAGAAATGCCTATTGTCATGCTTAGCTAAAGCTTGAAGGAGGGTAACCTTGTTTGTAATATTTTGATTGTCCAAAAAATCTTGAACACTTGAATTCAAAGATTGGATAACTATTTTTAAGATTACCGCTTCCGTCATCCCTTCTAAATATTCCTCACACTTGGAAATCTTTTCCATAGCAAAATCTAACTCAGACTGACCTTCACGTTGCCTTCGCGAATAAATTTCCGCTTCAATTTGACTTTGATTAAAGGTCTTTGGAAAAACGCTAAGAAACTGTTGTTTGAATAACGAATAATCAAAAATCCGATTACTGCTTTGCATGCATGTGTATCACTGACATGCACTACCTCTTAAAGCGGCTAAAGCAATTTTAATTTTATCCCCTCTGGGGTGCATTGTTGCTGAAAGTAATGCTCAATTTTCTTTAGGAATTGTCTTGAGGGGCCGCCATTGAAGGTCGCTTCGAATGGCGCAAAATGCTGAACCATAATTACCCGAGGAAAATTTCCAGCAGGGTTTTGTTCTACAACACTCATTTTCAAATAGTATATAAGTACTTGCAACAATTTTATCAATATAAGTTCACAGTACACAGTTTAACTTCAATTATGTTGTTCGTTATAAATGTAACAATAACAACCAAGGTATATATAAACTTTCGGGCGCCACTGTAGAGTATAACTCACTTCTACCTGCACTTGGGTGATTATAATTTGAAGTGGCACTCTAAATGAATTTGATACAAACACAGTTTCTACATGAAACAATGTTTATTGAATTCGTTGCACCTATAGAATTTGCTTTTACAGCAATGAGCATATGTTCTACTTGTACGGAATATATATTAGCATTCAATAAAAATACACTTTGAAATACTCAGAAACTAGAGAGTCAAAACAGCAGTTCTGCCACGTAAACTTTGGGCCTGCTAATCACAAGCGCCGGTTAACACCTGGAGCTGCTTACCTCGTAGCTCCCTTAACTCGCTTATCTATCAACCTTAACAAAACCTTTTTATTAATCAAGCTGCATGGTATTTATACCAAGCGCGTATGCCGAAATTAGCATATCTCAAGCAGCTTCTTTAATTTATTCACTCAAAATTTCGATTCTTGTGAATCGAATCTTATGTATACCTTACAACTTTTATTATAACTATATAAAGCTAGCTTAAGAAAGTAATTTAGATATCAGAGACAAAAAATGATGCGCATGGAGCATTTTTAAATAGAGTAATTAACAAACTGATTTTAATTAATGTCTTAATTAATAACATTCTGATTTTTTTTAAATTAGCATTTTCATCTCTAAACAACACTGTATAAGTATACAAAATTTCATAGCAAATGGTTAATAAATAAATAAAAAAATGTTCATGGTCCATTGTCGCCTTAAATTACGTATGTATGTATGAAAGTAAAAAATGTATGTATCTACATATACAAAAAAAAAAAAAAGAATTGAAACTCGACTTACAACCAACAAAACTTACGACCAATGTCTCGGTCCCTATCTCGGTAAGTCGAAGAATATATGCACTGAAAAATTCTGTGCATATCCTTAACTGTAACTCGCGTTTACAGTTACTAACTTCATTGGTTGGTGAAACTCAGAAGTATTTTAATGGGACCAGGGACCTTCAACCTTGAATTATTTAATGAAAAAATTTAATTCTATATGTACAGAATGATACTAATTAATAGTCTTTTTTACTTCTTAGTCAGGATGGCCGAGTGGTCTAAGCCACCGGATTTACTTCGTTGAAGACACTCAGAATTCAAAATAAAGATTTTTGTCAGAATTATTCTTATTTTTCAAAAAAAAAAAATTAAAAATATTATCCGTTTTCAAAATGCTTAATGCACATTTCATATCATTTAAAAACCTTAATTATTTTAATATAAGTTTACCATTTCTATATATACATAATTGTGCATTGAATTTTTTTTTGTAGGAATCTACTGCCATAAATATAGATTTTTATTAAATTGTCTGTTATTTTTTTAAGTCTTTGCATGCATTTACATTATTTCACTGTCTATAAATTTGAAAAAAATATTTGTGGTTTGAAAGAATAATGCATAGTTTTTTGACAAACCATTCAATTAACAATCCTGGGAAATTTGGGAAAAACAGAAAATTAATAGGCAAGGAGCATTTTGAAAAATTTTACCATTTTTGAAGATTTTTTTAAAAAACAGGTCTTTCTCTTCCACAAAATACTTATCTGTGTCTCCAATGTAGTAAAAAAGTATATTAAGTATTACCATTATGTATATAGAATAAAATATTAGAAATGAAAAAAGAAAGTTGATGGTCCTTCATCCCCTTAAAGGAGTATCATTCAAGTTTAAATAGTAAAGAAAATTCATAATTTATTACAGATTTTTTTTTAATGTTGAAAGATTTCCAGAAAAAAAACTCCAATTCGCCAAACATTGCATATATATTCGTCTTAAATAATAAATTATGGCCATAAATAATACATATAACATCCATACCAATATTTTTACCACTGAACTATTAAGTAATGTTAATGAAAACTTATGAGCACTTTTAAATGTCTATTGTTTTGAAGCATATGTTTTCTTGTATTGTTTCTCAATATATATTTCTCCATAGTCGCAATGAGTACTCGCACGCTCGCTGCCGTGCAGTACTGAATATGTTCGGCTCTAGTTTTAGTACTTACTACATGCTACAATTTAGAAGGTGCATCCCAAGGGGTGATATCTAGGGTTCGCACCCTCCATCTCCCCCCCTCCCTCCCACACACACAAAAAGCAAAATAAGGACTTTCCAGCTTACAGTTTTAATCAATTCAACACCGGCGTAAGCACCAGAACATTCAGGGTCGCTTGTCGGGATTGGAACCAAGTACCGTCAGTATCGATTCCAGGTACACTACCACTTTGAGTACCTTTTGAGCTTTTAAAATAAAAGAAAAGGAACTAACGTAAAAAGATAATTAATCTTTATAATGATCTCATTACAAAATTCGGAGGATATCTATATGATATAAAATGCACTAATGCTATTAAAAGTTTAGATTAAAAGAATATGATACATTTAGCAAAGATCTTAAAACATTAATCGATACAATAATAATAAAGCAAACTGCATATATATAACTTAAAATTATATATATATATATATATATATATATATATATATATATATATATATATATATACTCGTATATATATATATATATATATATATATATATATATATATATATGGTTTTTCTTTAAAAAACATCCGTATAGACATAACATATGTTTTCTTTATCCGTTAAAAGGGTGTAAAGGTTAAAACCTCGAAGGAATTCGTACAGTTTCGAAAACTGAAAATAACAAAATATAATACAAAGGTAAGATTTACTACGGTATCGATTAATCGATTTAATCTTTTGAAATGGAAGTTTTGTATCAAATTTTTCAGTTTATGGGAGACAACGGGTTGTTGCTATGTTCCAGACATTTCAATCGTTATCCTATCAAAAACACATTTTGTAACAAATGGAAGGAATTCAGACCGTAATTACAAAATAATGTAACTGCGTATTATCTTCTTCTAAGTATACGAATTTTGTGTATTTAAAAATTCTGTGAAATGAAATAATGTGCTTGTGTATGGAGAATTAGTTTCGAAAAATTCTGCAATAGTTATTAAACGTCCATATGAAAAAAAAAAACTGTCGAAAATATATTTATACTGCAAAATAATATAAACTTTTATTGATAGATTTTTCTTCTGTAGGATTAGAAAACGCTATAAATTTTTACAGTATCTGCCTGTGTTTAAATGACTGTTTTCGAGCAAAATTTCGAAATTTTTTTATTGCACGATTTAAATGGCCAATCTTTTAGTATTCTAAAACTGCTTTACTTTTATTCCTACGATCATTGGATGAGAACTTATTGTCAGTTTAAGAAACAACAATGATTTAGAATAATTCCATGGGTTATGAGTATATAGGAATTTAGCCTGTCATAGCATCGTGTTTTAGAGACTTTAATTTTCCAAAAAGTGTGACCTCAAGGGTATCCAGGGGATATCTTATAACAAGATACGTTCGTCGTCTTGGAAGGTAAGGCCTTTAGAGTAGTGCTTCTGTGTCCCATGTGCCAATATCTATAACTCTTGACCTGATGAAATCACGAAGTAATTGCAAGGGGATTGGCATTTGGTGAAGCAGAAGCCATTGATATATAAAACTACATCCAGGGCAAAATAAGTTTGTAGGTGGTCCAAGAGTTACCTCTTTAGGGGTAATTAAAGGGTGTTAATTTTACAGGCATTATTTCACAGCTAATTAATTCAGGACACGCAAAATAAGCTCTCGGGGGTCTAAGATCTACCCTGGTATGTAAATAGGTGTTAATTCATAGACTAATTATTTCAGGGCAGGATATTCCATGCCCAAATATCAGTTTAAGATGAACATACAATATATAAACCTTTCCGTTTAAGGTGGGAGAAAAATTATTTTTCATATTTGCAGGATCTATATATATAAAACGCGTAGGTATGCGGCACAAAAATGGACGACATTTCTGCCCTTCGAATGGCAACGGCTGCAACTACCAGATGTAAACATTAGCGGTCGTCCGCAATTTGCAACCGCGTGTCAACTTGGATTTACGCACTGAAATCAGGAATGCTCGAAAGCGAGCTGCACGATCAACTGAAAATTGGGAACAGTCTCAAATAAGAAAGCGAAGAAGAAATAATTTATTAAGAAAGAGGCGTGAAAGAGAGAGAGCATAAATGATCTCCAAGGTTAGGCTTAACATTTACCGCCATAGCAACCGATGGCCAGTAATAGTTAATTTTCTACACTTTTTTCAGTACTTGCTGAATTTTTACTCCATTTTATAAGTGAAGAAATTTTCCCAACGGTTTATTATTTGATATGATTAAGTGTATATATCTAAATGGGGAACAATAGTACATACAGAGAGTGATGTAACCCACGCTATATTTTGGTAGTTGCTGAATATTTACTCAATTTTGTTTAAAGTGAAAAAAAATTCCGACAAAAATTTCTTATTTGATGTAATGATAAAGTGTAGATATCTTAATTTTGAAAAATAGCGCATACATAGAGGGATGTAATTTATAAAATCATCGGTGTTGGGTTTCTCAGTCTTATCTTTTACTCTGTTCTGAAGTTATGGAAATTCACATTTTTTCATCAAGATGTTTTAGAATCAGCCTTATAGAGAAAACCCCTTAACAACGTATATTTACGATGACAGGTAATGGTAACATTCCTTACATATGTTACTTAAGAAAATATAAAACAAAAAGCGACCATGCTGGTCACGAAGTGGCTAATTGTAAATATTTTATATGTAAAATTTTTTGTGGATTTCAGGATTTGTTTAGCAGCGTAATACTTTTCAAATACAATTTCTGTAAAATTTTAAAACTTTTCATTTTCCATAAGGCACACACAGTTGTTCGAAAATTGAAGTGAAACTTCTTTATCGGGGGGCGTAGTCATTCATGTAGCGATTTTGTGTTACGGAAACGCGTAACACTTCCGGCCAAGAATGCTCCAGAGCAGCGGTTCCTAACCGGTGGGTCGCGGAAGTGTTACAGGTGGGTCGTGACTCGATCCTAAAACTATCAGAAACCATCGAATAAACCACCAGAAAACATAAGAAAAATCGAAACAAATCGAATTGTGTTTTGATTGTTTTGTTGGTTCTTGATTTTTGGCATCTGGGACAGACAACAGGACCACTACATCCCTCCCAGATAATTCACACAGTCACACAGGTGGTGCACACTCTGCTCCCCCTCCCGTTCAACCGCCACACTGTCGAAGGTCACGCCACCTGAGCACTATTGTGTACTAACCTCAGTCACTCTGTCTTACTGTGGACATCGTGCAGGGACCACTTGTTGCATATATTGCAAACATATATCTATTGTTAAATAAATAAGTGTTTTACTACAAAGTGCTTATATTTTGTCAACCATCTTCAAATCAGAACACATATTGTTTATCAATAATCAATCTCTATCTTCAAAAAAACATATATATATATATATATATATATATATATATACCTGCGGCCCGTCCGTATATATATAGCGGCGGCCCGTCCGGGTTGAAAAAAATATTATACCAATAAATTCCCAGTTGATAGCATATAAATTGTAAATCTTTTTTTACCTTAATAATAGCCTAAATAATACCTTAAATTAATTTTATGTTAGTCAATAATTAAAATAAATTTTTTAAAAGAAAAAGGCGTGCCGGAGAACGGCTAGGTTCGAACCGCTAGCGTCAGAACAGAAGCCCACCGCGATAGCACCACGATAAGGATCGTTGAAATCTTCGGAACAAAAAGCGTTACAAGACAGTAGCGAAAACAATGGACATTGTTAGGATTAAGCCCCTAACTTGGTTTCTACTGATCAGATATACATAATATATAGCCTATGTCCATCTGGAATACTGTACCTTTCAAACAGTGAAAGAATTTTTCAAATAGGTACAGTGGTTCTGAAGATTACCCTCCAAGTACAAAATCGCTCTCTCTCTTTATATATAAGTATATATATATATATATATATATATATATATATATATATATATATATATATACGATACAAATAAGGTTTTTTACTCCACCATGGATCGTGGAGGTATTCCGATAAGGAAAGGTGGGTCGCCAAAGGTTAGGAACCATTGCTCCAGAGAGTTGGGGTTCGCGATGTGAGCATCTGACGTGCAACCTACAGGCGGTGCCAATTGACTGTGCTGATGCGCAAGCGCGTACGCAGGTTACGCAAACTTGAGACAAGCGCTGGCGCAGAGGGCAAACCACGCTGTTCATACCGCTTTAAAAATGGCTTTATCCAGATTATTTCATTTCAGTAATGAAGTTGCTCAACAATATATAACTCTATTCAAATATATTAAGGGGGCACACTACCTTTGACTACACTGAAATGACCGTAAACATGATCAAATTCGAGCTACTGAAACTCCGATAATATTAAAAAATGTAAATAATTTTTTTTTGTTTTATATCAAAATTCCAATTTTTGAGTTATATTTTTAAAAAAAAATAGAACTTGTAAATCCATAAATAATTTTTAGATTTTATTTTTAGATGTACACATTACTAAAAAGGTAAAAAGGTCATTGGATGTTTCGCGCATCATAAAATTAAGAAATATGCTTACAGAAACTATTTTGGGGTCATATCAAATTAATAATATACTCAAGTTTAAAGTAAAACCACAAAATATAGAAAAATATATTTTAAATTTAAAAATCTACATAAAATTTAAAAAAATTAAAATTTAGAAATTTTTTAAAAAACATTTTCAAGTGTAAAAATACTTAAAAAAATTTTTTTTTTTCGTTTTAGTATGTAAAGAAGCTTAAAATACAAATCTGATAAAAATGTTGTGTGTCTAGCACACATAGTTTGGGAGTAACAGTATGCGTTATCCAAAAATTTACATATTTGAGAAAACTGAAGTTAAAGATGGAATATACATGGCCATGGTAACAGAGTGAGCTTTACATAAACTCTCATAACATGACAAATAATGCGAATTTTTTATGCGGTTTCTTGCATATTGTTCAGAAATGTCCCAAAAATCAGAATATAGCAAAAACCAAAAATCTGTTTTTTGAAGTTTTAAGGTGGTGTGCCCCCTTAAAGTTATAATTATTGATGAGATCAGCATGATTAGAGCTCAGTTATTATTGAAAATTGATTCCAGATCAAAACAAATAACTGGAAATTTTCAATTGAGTTTTCGCGGGTTAGATATTATTTTCATCGGAGATTTACGTCAATTTCACCAGTTCGCGCTACACCCATTTATAAACAACCCAAACAGACTATTCTTGGACCAATATCATGGCAAAATCTAAAATTTTATGAACTAGATCAGGTCATACGTCAACCGAATCAACAATTTTCTTCTATAGTTACGAAAATTGGAAATGGTAAGCGTCTTGAAGAAATCTAAATAGCCCTAATTGAATCTCGTTTTTGTATTGTAGAAGAAGCTGCAATTAGGCGTCCACAAGGCATACGCTTATTCAACACGACTCATTCAGTCACTGAGTATAGTAATGAAATATTGAATTAGTATACCGAGAAAATAACTTCAACTTCAAAAGATGTATATATTACCTGTAATTCAAAAGAACAAAAAACTTTCGTCCATCAAAAACTGCATAAAATGTCAATAATTGATACAAATGGATTGCCTTATCTAATGATTTTTGTGAAAAATATTTATAACATGATTACACAAATATCGACGTATCATACGGATTAGCGAATGGTGCCGTTGGAAAGTTAGTTCATGTAGAGACAGATGACGATGGAGTGGTTAAAATAGCATGGCTCGAGTTTCCAGATTTACCTCAAATAAATGAAAAACTAATATTCAAAGCAGCAGGTCACGCAGCAGAAAATAACGTCAGTAGAATGGCTATGCCAGTTGTACAAAGATCTTCCACTATTCCACTCAACAACAATAAAACTGTATTTGCTAAACGTACCCACATTCCACTGGTCTGTGCTTGTGCTACCACAATTCATGAATCACAAGGTACAATGTTTTCGGAAATTGTTTATGAATACGATCGATGTCACAGTCAATTGTTGGTATATGTTGCTTTATCCCGTGTGACGAGTATTGAAGGATTACATATAGCGACGCAGAGCAATGACAATATATTTTACATGGTCGAAGAACATCGTCATCAACAATAGATTTACAAACGGAATTCAGACGACTTTCACTAAACAAACTAGGAACTATAAATCAAAATTTAGCTAATTTTACCAATAGCAGAAAAGGTTTATCGGTATTTATTTTTAATTGCCAAAGTGTTAGAGCTCTTGCTAATGAGTTAAATGATTTAATTGCATAGAATTCAAATCTCTTAGTTTTACCTAAACTTGGCTAGCCGATGAAGATGAAAAATCCGTTCCTAATTTCAACTGCATTGCAAAATATAAACGGCCTAATACTAGAGCAGGAGTTGTTGGAATATTTCATAATTCTAATAATGTCATGAACATTGTAACTCCATCTATAGATTTTTCTGTTACACAATCCAATGTCCATAGTTTAATAGCATCTACAGTTGGCGACTTTTGTATGGGTCAATGTGAAACGGAAATTGGACAAAACGTTATTATTGTAGCATTGTATATTTTATTCAAAACAAAAAAAAATCCTTTTGCTCATACCTCATCTATCCTATTTATTTTAAACACAAAAAAATACGATATATAACCTGAAGGAGTTTCACTTCTTACGCGTGTACACTAATACACACACCTTTTTAAAAAAAATAATAGTTTATAACAGTTTGTATCATCTTACAGAGCTTATAATGCATAGCACCTTCACTGAGACAGAACTGAACAGAATTCTAGAAAACATAAACTTTGACAGTTTATTTCATTTTGTATACAAACACAGCAGCTGATTTTCTCCTAAAACAGTCAAATTGGAAGGAATAGGTATTTACTCCGATTTACACTCATGTCCATAAATTAAGGCTAATTCAGAATCACTCGGAAATCGAAATCTAAAGTAAAAATTTCACCTAAAGAATTATCACACACATCTTCAAGAATATGTAAATTACAGGAAGCCACGAGATGACGCCGATACTACGTCACAATGACGAGAGTGTAAGGGAGAGGTATATAAGGAAGGGTAGCAAAGAAGTAAAATTGTTCACAATAGTTCTGTAAGCCGCTCAGTGCCATAACCGAATAGTTATGGCACTGATGATTATTATCAGAGGACGCATGTGGATGATTTTTTACTTGGTAGAATTATCGGCCGTCTGGAATGTGGGCGTACTCAGATGGAAGTATCCGAGGAACTTGGAATTGCCCAAAGTGTCATCTCTAGGCTTTGACAACGATTCCAAGATGATGGGAATGTCAGTAGACGTTACAGTACAGGTCGCCCCCGAATTACAAAGCCGAATGAAGCCCGGTATTTTGCAGTAACTGCAAAAAGAAGCAGACGGAGCAAAGCATCCGACCTGCCTCGTCAGCTATCTGCAGCCACGGTTACTACAGGTTCAAAGCAAACCATGTACAGACGTATGGGAAATATTGGTCTATATGCTCGCAGGCGTGTCAGATGTGTTCCGCTCACAGCAACTCACTGACGGCAGCGATTACCCTGGAGTAGAGAACATGCAATGTGGACATCGTCACATTGGGCTTGTGTGATGTTTTCCTACGAGTCCAGGTTTAGCTTGCAGTCTGATTCACGTCGGACTTTCATATGGAGAACGCCAGGTACCCGTTACCACCAAGACAGCATCATTGAACGACACCGTTATGATGTTGCAGTATTGCTCGTTTGGGGTGGAATTATACTGGGCTTCAGAACATATCTACATGTTCAAATCGGAACCATGAACGGCCACATTTATCGGGACATCATTCTGGAACAACATGTACGTTTGTTTAGGGGTGCCATGGGTGCAGAATTTATGTTTGTGAAGGACAACGCCCGTCCTCACTGAGCAAATATCGTAAAGGAATGCCTTCAGTCTGAGGATATCACCCTTATGGAATGGCCAGCATTCTCACCTGACTTGAATCCGATAGAGTATGTGTGGGACATGCTTGGCCGACGAGTTGCAGCCCGTGAACCACCTCATACATGTGTACCGGAACTTGGGAGAGCATTGCTTGCTGAGTGGAGAAATCTTACCCAAGATCATCTCGATAATTTGATACTCAGCATGCCTAGACGTTGTACGGACTGTATTTAATCGCATGAAAGACATACAATGTACGTATTAACCATCATACCATTGGTATGATGGTTGGTATTACCAACCATGTAATATTAAGTTTTTGTAAAGGAGATATAATTTACAATTGCTCCAGGGAGCAAAACACGTAGTTTTTATGAATGATATCATACATACACCATCTTTTTAGTTCTTTATCTTTTGTTTAATAAACAAGCTTTATGAATAAGCATCTTTTTTTTCTGACCTTTATTTTCTGGAGCTGGCGTTATCCTTAATTTATGGACCTGAGTGCAAATAAAAGGAAAAAAATATGCATGTGATATGCTTCATTTATTTGAATTTATATTATAAGCAATAATAAAAAAGCGATAAAACACAAAACTCCTTTATAAAATCATAATAAAAGCACTGAATTTTATTACATAAATCCGTTACAACTTGCTTTATTAAAGCATTTCGATTACATTAAACCATATCTATTAGTCTAAATGCTTGAAAATATCTTCAGGTTTTCAACATTATATAAATCACAATGATTAAAATACTAATCGTGTTCACATATGAATTAACAATTAAATATCAATTTAAAGCAATATAATGGGGTACATTTTAACTGCTTTTAAATAAGGCTATAGAAAAAATGAAAGTAATGCATTGATTAAATTTATGTTGCGTCAGCGGAAAATCATATTAGAAAAGATTTTAAAATAAAAGATTATATAAATGAATAAAAATAACTTTTGCTACTGATTAATAGCTTTCTACGCTATTTCACTTTTTTAAAGTTATTAATTTGCCGAGTTTTGAATATAAATAATTTTTCCTCTAAAACGACAGCAAAAATGTAAAAATCTATCTTCGTTAAAATGTATTAGAAAATTTAATACATTGGCTAAATCAATATTTAATAAAATGCTTGATGAGTCTTTTTAAATTTATTTTCGTATTTAATATGAATTTAAAGGACCTCGTTATGAAAATTTGAAAGTTGTCAGTGTCAGGTTTTCGTTCTTATTGGAATTTTCTTCAGTTAAGTAACATTGATAGGGTTAAAATGGGAACTTCATTTAAAGCCCGTTCCATGCAGCGCTAGAATGCTTCTTCTTCTGCACTGCCATCCTCCGATTTTTCTGTATCACCTACAATTAGTAAGAAAGAAAGCATATACATTTAACAACGCGGAAAACCCATTCAAAAAATTAATATTTTACCAGCTTAAAATAATGTTACGTTCTTAGGGAATTTTAAAAATCTTAATGAAGTTTTAGAGAATTTGCCCAGCTATGATTAAAATGTCAAGCTTTACAAAAACGCTCGAACCTCAACATTCTTTCAAAGCGAAAACCAATTATTTTATTTCTTCCTCAGAGCTGTCGTTACCATTTTAAATAATATAAAACTACCTAAATCATTAATTGAACTGTAATTAAAAAAATAGTGAAACTTTGAAACGTGTGGCAGTGACTAAACCTTTACCTTACGGGTTGGGATAGCATGTACCCCAAGAATACGGGTACAAGAATGAATATATATATATATATATATATATATATATATATATATATATATATATATATATATATATATATATATATATATATATATATATATAAATATATATATATATACATATATAAATATATATATATATATATATATATATATATATATATATATATATATATATATATATATACATGTATATATATACATATATATATATATGTATATATATATATATATATATATATATATGTATATATATATATGTATATATATATATGTATATGTATATATATATATGTATACATATATATGTATACATGTATATGTATATATATATATGTATATGTATATATATATATATATATATATATATATATATATATATATATATATATATATATATATATATATATATATATATATATATATATATATATATATATATATATATATATATATATATATATATAACTCCCTTAATGGCCTGTCTTACAAAGGGGGTATGAAATTTCCTGTTCTAAAGAAGGAATCGGAAAAATGGGCGCAGTAGTCTAAAAGTTAAAGAAATATTATTTAAAAAAATAAATGATATATTAAAAAAATAAAATGGAATTTAACTAACTCAGTGTTATAAGGACTGTTTATGAACAAGACCTAAAGTGTGTGTGTGTGTGCGGGGGGAGGGGTTATTGGCCTCTCCATTCTAGTTAAAATAATTTAAGTCTATCATAAAAAATTGGAGATAAGAATGTTAACATGTTTGTTTAAGCAAGAAAGAGCAAACTATGAGTGGGATTCTAGGGAAGATACGCAGATTTTGTAAGTGTAAATACATGTCATATTTCGCGTCTTCAAGGGGATGATGGACATTACAAAGCGATTTTTGAAATTTTTACCTGAGAGATATGAAATTTTGCACATGTATTCATTAACGTATAAATATATCAAATACCTTATAAAATTTTATAAATATTAAAAAAAAATTCTATTTTAAAAATTGAAATTTTTATTATGTTTCTAAAATGCTCATTTCAATCCAGTTATTAACTTTCCCCCTTAATTTTGGATTTATATTGTTTATAAATACATTTGGAACACAGTTATGGATTACTCTGTATAGTTAATTCTTAGTAAATATTTTTATACTTGAACTCTGAATTTTCGCGAAATTAGTGTACTTTTCTACACTTAAGTTAAACTATGATAATCTGAATTATGGCGAAACCTGGAATGGATACATATCTTTATTTTTATGTATTAGAGGAGTCTTTATTAAAATTTTATAAAATTTCGTCAAAAATTATGACTCAAGGAGCATTTCAAAGTCTTGCAAATCTGGAAATTAAGTATTTTGATAAAAAGCCATTTAAAATATACTTTTTTCACCTACCTTTAATATTTACTTTTCTAAAGAAACCAAGAATTTTAATTTTCATTGCATATTTGAAATGCATATTATTCCAATATTTACATATTTTTAAAATATTAATACACCCCAAAAAAATTTCCAATTTTGGTTCGATTTTTGGTAATTTGAAAGTCCAAGATCCCTGAATAGAAAATTTAGTCAACCCATTTTTAAATTAATAAATGTCCCGTCCCAATTTTATAGCCAATTTCCAGCTAATAGATTTTAATAACTGCTTTAGGATGCTCAATTACGGAAAATAAGAAAGTTGGCGTTTAGGAATAAGAGTGTATACCGATTCTCTTTTTGCATGGTCCAAGAAAATAATTATTTTTTTACGCAGTTTTATTTTTACATTAACAAGGTTTAAAATTCTAAAATGAATAAAAAATATTGCATGCAATGTTATCATAGAGTATTTCAGAGAATATCGATGATTTTACTTTAGTTTGTAGTCGTGATGATGAAGGAGTGGTTCCACTTTTAAAGCCTCCAACTAGCCTATAAATTAAGAAATCATTTTATTACAAATAATTTCAATATCGAACAAGCTGTGTTATGCTAACTGGATTTAAAAATGATTATGGCACGTTATGAAGAATCATATGAAGAACTAACAGAAATAAAATCACACTGTCTTATAACCGACTTCGTTTTCAAACCTGTGAAAGAAAAGAAACACAAGATGTTAATTTTATTCGAGTTACACTTGTAGATATATCGCCATTCATTATTTCTAGTCATGAGAGTGATTTTTCACCATCGAAAAACAATACAAAACGGGAACGTTTATTGCCTAGTAGTGACACTGAATGACTGAATGATTATGTTATAATATATGTATGTATAAATTTAAAACAAAAAATCAATTTATTTTTAACAACTTACGACCGCACATTTTCACTTTAAAAAAATAACCCGTATTAACAAAATTAAAAGAAGATTTGTGAATTAGTTCTTACATATTTGTACAAGTTCAGTCGTAATCGATCGTAACCCAATTTCATATTTAAATTAACAAAATATTATAAAGTATATTTGGATGGAACCTACTTCCAATTTTTATACGTTCACTATATCTTTTTTTTTACATGGTAGTCTCTAGAACGTATCTCCTAGGAAAAAGAGAATCAGGTGTATTTTGATTTAGATGTGCAAAACAGATTCAGATGTTTTTGATTTCTGTTGAATTCTCTGGAGATTTTTTATCTATTTAGACCAGGGGTGGGCAGAATTTTCCAGTTTACGGGATACTTCTAATTTTTTAAAGGTGTTGTGTTCCAACAACACCTATATCAACAACAAAAGCTAAATCCATCAACCAAACGTCATCACTAAGTTCAACGTACACTTCATCTTTTGATTCCAAAAAATATGTTACCTCTTGTAGTAGGTCCCTGAAACTTTGTAAAAATATACTTCAACTTAACCAACGAACATCTGCATGATATAACAATTCCCCGTAATCTGATTCGTTTTCTTCTAGTTGGGCCAGAAACATTCTTCTCTGAAGACTTCTTCCTCGAATTGAGTTCACAGTTTTCATGCAGATTCCCATAACATGACGCATATTTAGATTTTTGCAACAGAGGGCCTGTTGGTGAATAATGCAATGATAAGAAATGAAGTGATGTATGTCATCGTCTTTGATATATATAGCTAAATATCCATTGACTGTCCCGGTCATTGATGGGGCCCCATGAGTTGTCATCGATACAACATTATAAATTGGAATTTTTTTTCTCCTGTATGTATTTTTTGAAGGCGTGGTAAACATCTTCACCTCGTGTTTTCTTCTTTAGAGGTAATATTGTTAATAATCCTTATTTTAAACTCATATCCTTAAATCCATTCTCATAAAAATGCAAAGTTGAGAAATATCAACCATGTCAGTAGATTCGTCGAACTACAAGGAAAAGCAAATGCAGTTATTAATATCTTCGGTCAGCTGATCAGCCAGATCAGAATTCCTCATTTCTATACGGCGCGTGACAGTTCTACGCGATAGTTGTACGTCTTTAATTGAGGAAATAATTTCATTTTTGTTCTTGAATGAATCAAATAATGAATCGTTGGTATACAGAAACGCTTTTTTTATCATTTCTCTATCTGCGAAAGGTATCATATGTTTTGCTAACACACGACTCACAAGAAAAGATGCAACTGTTGCAGACTTAGATGTAGTATTGGGTTTAAAAAAATATGATTGTTGTCCAATTCATTGTGATTTAAATTCTGTTAACTTTTGTTTACGCAATTCGCTTTTTAACGGAAAAACTGTATCAAAAATTCCATGCATGCTTTTGAAATGCCTTTCAACGATTCCTTTTTTTTGGAAGTGCCACACTTGCATGACATATATAGCACGCACATTTTGTATTCACCATTGTAAATAAAAACTTTTCTTCCCATTCAGTATTAAAATGTCATGTTTTTCTTCTCTTAAAGGAACGGTGCACATTAAAATTTACTTTTTTTACTTTTCATCATAGAGATACGAAATTTTGTACATATACACATTTCACTATAAATAAATAGAATACCTTAAAAGAAATTTTCAATCTCATTATAATTTTAAGATTTTTTTAAAAATTTGAAATTTATAAACAAAATTTTAAAATGCTCTTTGCTACTTAATTTTTGAGATATTTCCTCGATTTTGCATTTTAATCTCTTTAAACTGTATAACAAACAAATCTGGGTATCGATTATTTAATCCCTTGAATAGTTAATTTTTGAGAGATTTTTTTTCTGAATTCCATCCCGATTTTCATCAAAATTTTGACTTTAGAAAAGTTATAAATCAAATTTAATTACCTTAATGAAGTCGAATTGTAAAATGCATACCCAGTTTTTTTTGTAAACAGCATCAGGGTTCTTCCTTATCAATTTCATGAATTTTGAGGAAAAATTACGTAGCATGAAGCATTTAAAAAATGTAAAAACCTTGAAAAATCTGTTTTGAGAAAAACAGATTTAAAATTTATTACTACACTTACCTATTATAAATTACTTTGTAGAAGCTTCATAAATGATTTTTTACTTGAAAAAAATTATTTTGGTACTAATAATCTACAGAAATATACATAATTTTTACAATAACACAATCAGTATTACAATGACGAGATTTGCTCAAATAAAGGTCCACCGTTCCGTTAATTGCGATTTAAATTCTGTTAACTTTTGTTTACGCAATTCGCTTTTTAACGGAAAAACTGCATCAAAACTTCCTTGCATGCTTTTGGAATGCCTTTCAACGTTTCCTTTTTTTTGGAAGTGCCACACTTTCATGACATATATAGCACACACATTTTGTATTCACCATTGTAAATAAAAACTGTTCTTCCCAATCAGTATTAAAATGTCATGTTTTTCTTCTCTTAACACTTGTTTCGACATGCCTGAGTGCAGAGTTTCCCTTTGCGGTAACTCTCCATGCCAAAGAACGTACCTAAGCAATTGGACATGCAGCGTGACTTCTAGAACTAGCCAAACAAACTTCTAGACTAGCTAAAACATCCATGGGATGAGTGACAGCAACACGAGAGTGTTTTTGAAAAAAAAAATCTCCTGTTAAGGTCAGCAAACTCTGTTCAATAGAACTTTATTTTTTTTAACTTGAATTTTCGAACTTTAGTTTTTCGAACTGTTGAACCTGTGTAAGATCCCTTATAATAATTCTTTATGTTAGCATGAACTACTTATGTGTTGAATGATCTATTGTTTT
>OU015502.1:127653267-127660767 GCA_907164885.2 Dolomedes plantarius
GAATAGTGCGCAAATTTCTCGTTTTGACATTAGAAAAAATGAAATTCGGGGAGATCATCATACGTTTGGCATCATTGTTCCAATTGTTGTTATTTAATTAATCTGATTTATAAACCTTGTAAGTGGCTGGTACGTATTTTTTTGGCTGGTGAATTTTACTTCAAAGGTTGAAAATATTTGGATAAATAGTAAACGTATTAGAAATATTCATTGTTTTTCTTTCTTTCCCAAAAACTGAATCTGTGCTTGGTAACAAGTTCTTATCGCTACCTCTGCTGGCCGATGTCTCTAACCTGATACATCCGCTCCGCGCCATTTTTCGAACGGGGGAGAAATCTCAGAATAACAGAAGGAAGTGCGTAAGAATACATCATCAGGTGGATGACCAGGGCGCCGTGAATTAATTTTAATCAACAAGAACGAGAGGGGGGTGAATAATAAATCGTATAACGATTTGCAGACTTCAAGAATGCAACCTGTAGCCTTCCCTCTCATTTTTATTGTCTGCAATTCATGCCGCGCCGACGGACTACTTTGTATGGAAGCTGATTTTACGCGAATGATGCAAGTGGTGACCAAGGGGCTGACTCGGGAGCGGGGGAGTTTGAAAGAGGATTCTCGACGGAGAGACGAGAGGCGAGCCAAGAAGCTAGGAGCTGTCCCCAGACTGATGATGGAGGGAGGTGGCTTGATGATTTGGCGGCCTGCATGCTTTAGTAATGGCGCTGGTCTGGGGCTCCCCTCATTATTTCATAAAATTATAATTTTTTCTTGTTAGAATGCTGCAGCATTTTAATTGGGTAATATGATTTTAATTTCGTTTTTTTTGTTTACAGAATTTTTCTTTATTTTTTCTTTTGATTTTTTTTCATCACTTTTCATTTAGACGGGTTTTTTTCTCACCAGCCACCATGATAATAACTGTTATATTAATAGTAAATTGTACTCAATTATAATTTTTTTTCTTAGAGTGCTGCAGCATTTTAATTGGGTAATATGATTTTAATTTCCTTTTTTTTTGTTTACTGAATTTTTCTTTAGTTTTTCCTTTGATTTTTTTTCATCACTTTTCATTTAGACGTTTTTTTTTTCTCACCAGCCACCATGATAATAACTGTTATATTAATAGTAAATTGTACTGTAAGGAAGCAAGAATTTTTGTGATGAATATAAGTTTATTGGGAGGAGATGATTGAATCCTCAGGTGTTTGAACTATTTTTTGTTAAGGTATTGTGTAATAATATGAAGGAAATCGGAATGAATAAATTTGTTATGTTAAAGTATATATTTGTCATGTCGGTCTTTGCTTTTGAGTTAACTTTTTAATTTTCAGATTTAGGTTGTCTTTTTTTATTTCAGAAGATTTGATTTTGAGCTTTATTTTATGTGAAGTAATTTTATTTTTAGGTGTGCTCCAATGTTAGATATGTAATTTTATTAGATTTAATTTCATTTTTCTTTGTGGCTTATTAATCACCCTTGTGAAGCAACTGTAAGACGAACCTAGGGAAAATTATAATTATATAATTTTGGGTTATTGCAACACACAACGCACATCCTTAAAATGTACTAACCACTAATGGTAATATTGAAGTTAAATGTAATTGGAACGTAGTATTAACTGTAAATTGATATTAAAGAGTGTAAAGAGCTATCCTACCTTTAATATCCTAAAATTAATTAGCAATTAATAATATAAAATTTAAATTACCCCCCATATACACAGTATTCGTCGCCACAGTTTTAACCCTCCGTCAGGCACAATGCAAATCCTAACACGATCGGGCGCAATTCATCTGACAGATTAATGTATGCAGTTAATGAATTTTTGAGTGCAGGTAAAGAAAAACGTATCAAACTGAACTTTTCACTTATATTTGCATATAATTATGCTTTCAGATAATATTTTAATACTACTTTGAATTTTTTTTTTTTTTACAAATTTGAACAAATCATCAAATTGTTCCAAAAATTTTCTTTTTCAAAATCATAACTCAGAATTCACTTTAATTTCATAAAACAAGTCCACATAATCATAAAAATCAAAAAAAAATGAAAAGTTATTCATGACCCATGTTGAGGCACTGTAAAAGCTGAATCATAACATTTTTCACATATCATCTTGGCATGCTCCAAACAAAATACTTCAACATTACATTTCAGACATTTATATTTTGAATAGCGAACTTTTTTTCATTTGACGACATTTACAACACCTCTTCCTCTGTCCGTCGTGGCCTGCAGATGCAGGCACCTCCTGATGTTGTGAGGTAGGCTGGAACTCACGTAGTTCATTTTGTAATTGAATAGGCATTTCCCTTGTTTGAATGTTCCGCCTTTGGAGTTGTTCCAAACACAACTCATTGCATTGAAAGTAAAATAAAGGTAAATAAAGGTCAATATCACTGAATTAGGGGCTAGAACTTGTTTCAAATGCTATTTTAGGTATAAAAAAAGAAATATAAACAAACAAAAGTGAAAATTTGAAAGTCAAAAGTACTTACACGATCGGGCGGAATTCATCTGAGAGATTAATACATCTCTCACGACACTCAGCGAAGTACTGGACGATCTTCTGTACGTGGGAGAGAGACAGGAAGCTACTAGGAGACTCACACCACTCCCCAACCCCTCGATCTCGCTGATCGGTGCAAACAAACTTGTGACTTCATCTCACAGATTAGTTGCGGCTGACGGAAGGTTAAAGGAAGAAAAACAGAGCAAGAGAGAGACATACAGTACTCATAAAGTCAAAATTAATTCTTTAAAATGTCTTTCATTAATAAAGGTATTCCTTTTATCATATGAAAAATCATTTAAAACTGACAGCACATAAAATCTAAGTAGATTAATTTATTGCATAACGAATTATTAGCTAGTTTGTATCAGTTGTATTACCTTACCAACAGTGTAGGGAGACAAAGAGCAAATATATGGTCTTGTTTATGATTTTTAATCGCAGTGGGTAAATCTCAGAAATATAATCCCCATTCAAATGATTACTACTTTACCCTGCAAAGAGACATACTTAGCAGGGTCAAAATTGCTTAAAAAGTTTTTGCCTCGTCAATACTGCAAATCTTTATTCTATTATACTGTAATATTGTTATCTACAGACATCGATCGATATATCTTCATAGATACTGCACCTTAAAATTTTTGAAATAACAAGAGAAAATAATCCAAGCATGAATGTATTAGAGAATTTCATTATTATTGATTTTTAGGTTCTATGAACTTTTCAATAATATTATAATACCGAGACTGACTTATATTATGTTAATACCTGCAGCGACATAATCTTCATTAAAAATTATATATTTTCAGTTTTCCTGGCATAGTAAAATTAATAATATTAAAGGTACCTTTAAATATTAATGTAGTTAAGTGTTTTGACAGGATTTCCGAAGGTAGAGATAATCGGATTATCTGCAAGCCTCGGGAAAATATTTTCATATTAAAATTTTAATATTTAGAGAGTGTATATTTTCCTTTATATTTTGATTTTATAAAATTTATTAGAAAGTATAATCAGTAATCAAACAAACCTTTCCTTGAGTGCTTATATATCTGTGTCATTTATACTTATTCCGTTGTATTAATATAGTTATTTATTTGTGCTACACCCTTGTGATTTCTAAAGCAGTGTAAGATAGGGGAAATGAACCCTTGCCTTTAAAGCTGTCAAAAATAAAATTTGAAAAAATAACTAATTATAATTTTTCGGTTTTGTGCTTAATCGTATGCATATTTTAAGATGTGTGTAATAGCCCTTTGGGTTTTAACTTGAGATAAAATCAGTTTTACAGCTTAAAAGGTATCATATAATTAATTTCCCATGAGTTTACAGTCTTTTGCTGAAAGTAGATTCATGAAATACAGCTTTCTCGGAAACTATTAAAACTTAAATACTGAATTGCAAAAATATTATGCAAATCATACAACTACGGTATACTTCTATGAAGATAAAAATCTTCACCATAAACTTAAAGAAATTTTATGAAATTATTCTCTTTACTCTACGGATTTGGAATATGGTTCCCTTTTTAATTTATATCGGATTATCTCTACCGGTTGCTATCTATGAATATCGTCGTATTTTGTTTTAAAAAATGTCAACATTTACATTTGGACTCTGTTTATAAATTATTACGATCATCTATTTTTAGGTATAAATGTATTCACGAGAACCTGCGTTGTTTTATGTAAAGATAAGTTATCACACAAATTCAGTAGGTTAGAATAACCACGAGGAAGGATCCACCATCCTACCATGAGGAAAGATGCCGTAAGTGATGAAATAATAATCAATTTTTGTTTTAGATTTCCAGCAATAGAGAATAAATAAATGCGAAAGAAATATTTATACTTTTATTAATAAAATTTTCATGTAATACACGTTAGTAAGAAGGACCATGGGTCGAGGTAAACTATCGGTAGCGAGTCGGCTTACGGTACTGGGTGTGTTCGAATCGAATCCCGACAAGCGCCTTTAAATACCATCATGTCTAGGCCGGATATGGGCACGTTAAATCCGTAGACCGGAAAGTCCTTCTATGAGGTCAATGGATGTAGAATGTGTGATTCCCCAGATGTTGGCCCTTTTGTTGCTTGGTCAAATTTGTGGTGGTACCTAGTTAAGAAGGACTCCGACCCTTGTTGTGCTATTATAAACCAGAGTCGCTCTACTCAGCTCGAACTCTATTGAGACCTGGTATGGAAATTCTGGCCCTGGGGCATTAGGAACAACAACAACAACATTAATAACCATGTTTGCCAAAGTAGTCACATTGAAAGTCACTAAGCTACTTTTTCCATGATTATATCAGATTCTTTACCATTGGAAAGCCTGGCAAAGCTGAAGAATATTTGGATGACGTGAAAACGCCGGTAGGGAATTTTATGAAGGGTTTACTCTTGAGTGAGTAATTCCAGAGAGTTCGGCCAATGAAGTGGAGATCTAATCAATCGGTGAATAGTTCAACAGTTTATTAGCTTAATTTACTCTTTTGACGCAAGTTTTTCGTCATCAAGTTTATTTGCCACACTTACATGTATTTGTCCAGCAACTGCTGAATTTACAAAAATTCTTAATTTGCAATGTTTTACCCATACTTTGTCGCTTACTTGGTCGTTATGCCGTGCAGGGAGTAGGACCAATTTTGAGGATGAAACGCATATCCAAGTCTGCTCCTTATTCAGAAAAATCTTATTTAAATTTTCTTTGTCACTATCAAACTTCCAGTCCCCATTTATTACGTCCCTTATATGTATAAACATGCTCTGCCAAATTTAATTTTTCATCCATTTAATGCATATTCATGCTCTAACAGTTGCATTCTTGCCCGTCTCAGGGATATGTGGGGGATCTTGACACTTGTCAAAATAATTTTATATTTACCTCTGAAAAATAAAACCAGGGAGAGTTTCGCATAATGCTAGAAGATCTACTCGTAATTCAAATAAATACCTTTTGATTTCTATACCTTGCCATAGCCTTGCATAACCATATTTCGTCTTCTCTAACATACCTTTCATTATTTGCTACTAAAAATTTATATTTTTGGACGTGATAATTTTCTTAAATGAGGGAGTAACTTAAAGAGAAGTAGATTTACAAATAATAATTTGTATTTATTGACAGCTCAAAGCAAAGTATGAAATGTGTCCTTCTACACAATGGGAACAAATATGGTTCGATACAAATTTCTCAGTCGACGAAAACGAAAGAAGAACATGACACTATAGCTTTGATATTGAAGAAGATTAAGTACCATGAACATCAATGGGTGATTTGTTTGGACTTAAAAATGGTAAATTTTCTCCTTGGACAGCAAAGTGGCGACACCGAATATCCTTGTATCGTGTGTCTCTGGTATAGCAGAGACAAAAAAAAACCACTGGGTTAGGAAAGATTGGCCTAAGAGAGAAAACATGGACGTTGGGGAAAATAATGTCATTAATGACCCCTTAGTTGGGCGAGAGACAATCATCTCTCCTCCACTCCATATCAAGCTGGACCTAATGAAACAGTTTGTAAAGGCTTTTCATAAGAACAGATCATGCTTTGCATATATAGTGGGAAAATGCCTAAGTTGAGTAAGGAAAAAATTAAAGCAGAAATATTTGGCGGCTCACAAATCATACAACTCATTAAGGATCTTGCCTTCGTAAATTCCATGAATGAGACTGAGCGAGAAGTCTGGACTTCATTTGTTGCAGTTGTCGGAAATTTTCTGGGCAAATGCAAAGCTGAAAACTATGTTCAACTGGTAAACGAGATGCTAAACAGTTTCAGATCCCTTGGGTGTAACATGAGCATTAAGATGCACTATTTACACACCCACTTAGGCCATTTTCCAAAAAACTTAGGAGACACCAATGAGGAACGAGGTGAAATATTTCACCAGGATATTAAAATTATGGACTACCGCCACCAAGGAAGACGGGATACACACATGATGGCAGATTACTGCTAGAGTTTGAAGAGGGACTGTTCCAAAATACATTGAAGAATGTCACGGAAAAGAAGTTTCCGAAGTGTGCAGTGGCTAGTGTGTTTCATCGATGTCTTTTTACTCTTTCTTAGTCTTTGTTATTAGATAAGTATCGATGCAATATTCTCTATGATTTTTATATTCCTTTGAAATTTTTAATAATATAATAATAATAAAAAATTCCATGTTTAGTTTTTAATTTGATCCGTGGATATCACTTAAAATAGTGTAACGTATATTTCACTAAAATGTTATATCTTAGAAATTTGAGCTCCAAGGCAAACACTAATGCCATATTTAAACTCAGGTCATCAAATTCATGCGAAATAGCTCCAAATACCCCGGCACCAAAACCATTGCTGCTCTGTGTAATCATTGGAATGTTTGAGATTTTATTAAGGGGACTCACGACCCTAAGTCGAGGAAATAAGGCATATTTTCATACTTTTGGACTCTTTGTAACTATTTCAATTTACTCCCAATTTTTCCAAATTTTATGTATATGATAAATTGACATATTTATTTTAATAAACAAATGTTCAACTCTCAAAATAATTTTAAATAATTTTTTTTAATGCTTTAGATACACATTGCTTTTTAAGTATTTTTATTGTGTACTGGCTTGCGCGCAAAACTATGAAATTAATTTTACATTTAAATGTATAATTCCTGTTTTATATTTAAAATAAATAATTTAAAATACAATTGAACATAAAACATCCAACATTAAAATATTTTTTCAATTTTTTTAAAACTGCTCAAAATATACTTAAAATTTCCTTAAATTTTTGCATTAATTTATCTCGAAAAATTAACAAAAAGTGCAGTGATTGTAATAATTCTAGTTCACACGCAATAAAATAACATCATTATGCAGTGATAAAAATTTTATGGAATTATATTTCATAGTTCTTGAGATATCAGTTGCGGAATGATGCAAAATTGCTTTTTGAGAAAAATGAGTTTAAAAAATTTCTTACCATAAACTTGATCAGTAATTAA
>OU015502.1:127665767-127703267 GCA_907164885.2 Dolomedes plantarius
GTTTATTTTTAATCACGAATAACTGCATTTACGCCTTCGGCATGCCGAAAACCAGAATTATTTAGTATCTTGCCGTATACCAAGGCGGAGTATACAGATGGTGCGCGTCAAACAACTTTTATATATCACTTAATAAGTATTTTTATAATTCTAGTTATTTGTTAAAATTATTCACGCCAAAATGTAAATTATAAAATAATAATCAGATAGACAATCGTATGTAATAAAGAATCATTAGCATAATAAAAATAGTTAATGAACAAGCATTTTTAAAAGGCAGCTATTTTAGACAAGATTATTAAAATATGTGGATTTTTTACTTGGAAAAAAGAACAATTACTGTACCATAGTTATAGAAACTACCTCTGCTTAATGAAAGAAAAAATCGTATTAATCAATCTTCTACAAATTATGACATAATGTATGACATAATAAATAGATAGATGCACCTATTCCTTGGTGTACACGGTAGATGCTTTCCACGACAAATCATGTAAATCGAAATCATGTAAAGCAAGACACATCATTCATACTGAAGAAAGGGAAGGCCGCAAGCCTGAGTTACGTTTATAATAACAGTGTAAAAATGTAAACTTTTCATGCCGAAGACAAAGAAATGTAGAACTGAATTAGGAATGACAGCATGGAAATGAGACAAAACTTTAAAATGACGCCAATTAAAATGACGCCAATACTTTAAAATGACGCCAATGCTAAACGCAACGCAAAGCAAAGCAACGTAATGCACATGTGACGTCTGTGCAGATAATTAATGAGTGCGCTCAATGTAAAATACTCAGATAATCAAATAATACATCCATTTTTTTTAAATTTATAAAATTTAGAAACCGTCGAAAAGCGAAATCGTGTAAACCGAGTACCGTGCAAATCCAGGGATAGGTGTACATAGATACATATATACATTATATAGATACATAGTTTTAAGAACTGGGCCTGTGGCGTCCCTGTGGTACAGCTCGCTATCTTTCGGTGCTTAAGGTGACTGCCTACGTTCGGAGCCAATGTTTTTAAAAAATAGTTTTTTTAAGGATTTTTTGGTCTCTTATGGTAAAACAGCATTTAAAAATAAAAAAAATAAAAAAAAAACTTTCCTGTAAATACCATACTTTTCTATAAATTGGTCAATTTGAAGTAATTTTTAATGAAATTTAGCTAAAACGCTTATCACTCTGAACAAAATTCTAATGCTACTATTATAATTTCATTCTTATACATGATACATATAACAGTTATCTTCAAAATGACCTACAATCTAAGAGAAATTTTAAAATGCAAGAATAATACAGACAATTTTATGTCCCAATATGAAAATTTTCCCCAATTCGTCATTCCTTTCTTTATAAAAACAGCTCCAAACAAAAAACTATTTATTATACATCAATTATTGTACGTCATTTCATTAACAATAGCATCTAAAAACTTTACTGAAAATTTTATCAAATTATATGCATTATTATGTGAAATATCATGATAACGGTAGAGATTTGTGCTAATAAACATAATTCTGAGAAAAACGCCTTTAAAGTTGTTTGTCACTTCAATTTTGTATTAGACGATGTTTATTAAAATAGCTATAACTCTGCTTCTAATTGATGTAGAATGAAAATCTAAGCGGTTTTGAAAAGAGAAAAGATTGATTTACAAGATTCTTGCAAAAAATAAAATTGACCAAAATAGTCAAAAAATGGACGAATTTAAAGTTGTTTGTCACTTTAATTTTGTATTAGATGATGTTTATTAAAATAGCTATAACTCTGCTTCTAATTGACGTAGAATAAAAATCAAAACGGTTTTGAAAAGAGAAAAGATTGAATTACAAGATTCTTGCAAAAAATGAAATTGACCAAAATAGTCAAAAAATGGCATTTTCAGCGTAGGCAGTCACCTTAAGGTGTTCGGATCGAATCCCGGCGTCGCTCCACTAAAATACCTCCGTTTGTGTCGTCACTTTATAGGGGATAATGCTGGTCCACCTATATGGTGATCCCATAATAAAATGGCTAGCAACAACTGCAGTGAATAAAGGCGAATTTCTATCCAACAAGTGCCTCGTCATGGGGAAAAAAAAATGTTTTAAGACCGCACAGTGGGGAGCAAACTGTGGGTCACAACAAACAAAGCGGTCGTGAAAAAAATTTAAGAGGTCGCGGGGACCCTTTTTTTCAAAAAAATTCTTAAAAAATGCTAGAATATTTCAAAATGCTCCTATCGCATTCATTTTCTCCTAATTTCTTCCAAATTTCTCAGAATTGTTATTTGAAAAGTTTGACACAAAACTGTGCAGTATTCTTAGAATCCACAAATATTTTTTTCCTATTGATTGACCATGAAATAACGAAAAAAAATAATAAATAACAGGCAGATTAAAAGATAATTATTTATGGCTTTAGATACTGTGAAATCACGACTGCACGGGGGTGCGTTCTCACGCCCAACTGACCAGCTTCATATTTTTCGAGGATTCCAATTCAAGTTCCCACCGAAATTTTTTGAACACGTGGGGGATTAAAAAACGATACCGACAAATGCCGCCAGAGTTTTTGGCCTGAAAGTTAATCCCAGGCATAGCGGTTTCTCTAGCCAGCTGTAGGGTTAACTTTTGGAAAACAGAAGGGTCTCCCTCCATCCTCGGAAAACTGTCTCTATTAGAAATAGCTTCATGCGAGTTGACATCGGCGGGCCATAAAGATGGATTAAGTATGCATCAATACGAAGAATTGTCACCAACAAAGCTGCCGCCCCTTCTCTGGAAAACAGACGAATTTTCGAGGAATGGGGATAGGCGCCGACAAAGAAAACACCACGAGAGATAGTCAGAGAGTTGGAGAATTTTTGAGAGATTGTCACGTAGCATCGAGTTCGAGATGCAGTTTATAAGCTCATGTTTGGGACTAGCTGGGTCCCGGACCGTGCGTTGTGAAACCTGTACTTCAGTTAATTAAATATGTTGTACCCTGTGTAATGGTTGTACACTTCAGTTAACTAAATATGTTGTACCCTGTGTAATGGTACCCTGGTACCTCTGTAAAATGTTAATTTTTTTTGTAAATAAATTTTCTTGTTAAGTTTATGGTTAAGAATTGACCCTTTCAATATAATTAGGACTCTGTCTTTCTTGGTCATGAGTACAATATTAGTAAATTTAAAAAAAAAGCCTCAAAGAATCACCTTCACAACCTATCGTGATGCCACAATACATACTAAAAATCAATGCACAATTATATTTATATATATATACAGTCGGGCCTCTATTTAACGAACCTCTATTTTGCGAATTTCTCTATTTGCGAACTTTTCCTTGGAACCAAGAACCTTTTGCGAATTTCTTCGTAAAATAACCTCCAAATAGCGAAGTGCATTCTCTGTTTAACAAACTTTTTCTTGCGATTCAATATTTTTTTCTCCATATTTCTCAAAATATTTCTGAACATTTCAAACTAATTCTTTCTTTTTACACATTTAACACATTAAGTTTCTTTTAACTCATTCCGACACGGATTACAGTTTGAAGAAAACACGCCTGAAGGGGTTTCGGTGCATTGCAAAGATGGGAGACCTATTATGAGATAAAGCACTTTTTCAAACAAAAAACACAGACAAAATTAACAAACTTTACCAATCATTAAATTTAAGGATGCATCATGTAATGTAAGCTTAAAATTACTTGTTATAATAAATGCGATAATGTCATTAAAATACATTAATTTTAATATAAATTTTTTAATTGAAAATAATATGTATTCCCGGACAATGTTTTGTTTTGTTCTCGTTGTCCTTGCAGATTTCTGTGTGATGGGTAAGATATATAATACAAATAGACATTAATTTACAAAATAAAGGTTTGAGTAATTACTTTTGTTAATAATATTTAGTGTTTATGAATTTAAAATCTGTCTTGTGCAGTTTAAAGTATTTTAAAAGGTAAATCTCTATTTACCGAATTTTCCATATAACGGACTTTTTTTCGGGATTTAGCGATTTCGTTAAATAGAGGTCTGACTGTATATATATATGTATATATGTATATATATATATATATATATATATATATATATATATATATATATATATATATATATATATATATATATATATATATATATATATATGCATATATATATATATATATATATATATATATATATATATATATATATATATACATGTATATACATGTATATATATGTATATATATATATATATATATATATATATATATATATATATATATATATATATATATATATATATATATGTATATATATATATACATATATATATATATATATATATATATATATATATATATATAGATATATATATATATATATATATATATATATATATGCGATAAACTTATATTAAAAAATTAAGGATTTTAAATCATTTCGAATGATTTGGAATGCACACGGAGAATTTTGAAATATGCTAGCAATTTTGATTTTTTTTTTATTTTTGTGATTCTCATTTTGTATATAGGGTTAAAAATTAAATATTAAAAATTTCGAGAATGAAGGTCAATTTATTGTCCTATTAACGAAAATGAATCGCAGTCGGCAATAGTTTGCTCGCTACTGGTCTAGCATTAGAGAGCGTTTTCTGGTCAAACACGTATGAGATAAAGAAACTAGAAGCAGTAACTTACGAAAAAACATTAAAAGTAATTATAACTGCCATGTGTAGAAAAAGCAGTTCCTTTCCTTCATAAATGAGTAATTTTAAAACATGTAATTAAAAAAACACTTCTTAAAACATCGCATTTTATAATTAAGAGGAACTCTGCTGTAATAGTAACTGTGCCGTAGTAAAACTTGATAAACAGAGGAACTGTGCTGTAGTAAAACATTGATAAAAGGATTAGCTGTCCTTAATATCTCTCTTTTACATATAATTACACAAAACTCTCCTTCCATTTAAAACATTCCATTTAAAATTTTAAGCTAAAAATATTGAGTTCGAAATCACTTTCAAAAATATTTCACTAATGAGAATATTTATCAAAAGCTAGATTGTATATAGATGATGGGAGAAAAATTAATGGAGGTGTTTACAGTACGTCGCGCAAATTTAATTACCAATAATTTGTTTGTCTCTGGAGCTGTGTACATTCATCATTTCTTAAATATTTTGGTGCTAATGTAATTAGATCGTTCTGTAATATCCAGATGTCACTGCGTCTTTCAATGTATTCTCAATGTTTGACGTGTAAGCATGACTATGAACATTTTATTTTTCTTCTGTTTAGGTGCTTATGGGATCACCAAAAGAAAAAAGTAATTGGTTTACACACGTGCAGTAACTTTGGAAAGGATAAACATTAGGAGATTTAATCTAATTTAGTTGAGGGAAACCTATCCATGCATGATTTTACCAACATCCCATGTCAAGTTTAGAACCTATTAATATTTATAAACGAGGTCAAATTTGTGAATGCAAACAGAAGTTACAAAAAATAATATATATATATATATATATATATATATATATATTATATACACTGCTGGCCACTGTAAATGCAACACCCTGAAGGTAACATGCAAATAACATGAAATTTACAACATGCATTAGCGGAGGTGAGATATGCAAATGATTAGAATTTCAGCTCAGACTCACATCACGCGCGCCTGTGGCGCCACTTCAAAGCGCTATTTAAGGCTTGGAGATTTCGACGATTACAAGTTCGGCAATTGTGTTTTTCTTGTGGTTTTTAAAAAAACGATCAATTATGCCTCGTCGAAAGCAGCGATCATCTTTTGATCAAGTATCCGAGATCGACAGAGGAAGGATAGTGGCCTACCGAGATTGTGGATTATCTTTCAGGGAAATCGGTAGTCGTGTTGGACGAAACCAAACAACTGTAATGCGGATATGTGATCTTTGGATGCAAGAGGGTACGACGGACCGGCGTGTTCGATCGCATCCACCTCAGCGCACCACTTCACGTGATGACAGGCAAATTGTGCGCATGGCAGTGACGGATCGCTCAGTCACATCACGAACCATAGCACAGCACATGTAGTCTGTAACGCATCATCCAGTGTCTGCGCGTACCATTCGACGCCGTTTACAGCAGAGTGGTCTGTCCGCAAGACGTCCATTGCTTTGTCTACCCTTGACGCAGAACCACAGACGTCTCCGCCGCCAATGGTGCGATGACAGAAGGATGTGGACGGCAGAATGGAATGAAATTGTCTTTACTGACGAGTCACGCTTCTGTCTGCAACACCATGATGGTCGCATTCCAGTCTGGAGACACCGTGAAGAGAGGATGCTGAACAGCTGCGTTATGCACCGCCACACTGGTCCTGGACCGGGTATTATGGTATGGGGCGGTATTGGATATCACTCTCGCACACCTCTAGTACGCATTGCCGGTACTTTAAACAGCCAGCGCTACATCTCCGAGGTGTTGGAGCCAGTTGACCTTCCTTACCTTCAGGGCTTGCCCACAGCCATATTTCAACAGGATAATGCGCGACCACACGTGGCTCGCATTGTCCAACGGTTCTTCGTCAATCGCCAGAGGGAATTGCTTCCCTGGCCGCCTTGCTCTCCGGATCTTTCGCCGATTGAAAACATGTGGTCCATGGTTGCTCTACGATTGATCCAGATTCCATCCCCAGCTGTCACAGCGGATCAACTTTGGTAACGTGTGGAAGGTGCTTGGTCTGCTGTACCCCAAGAACTCATCCAAAGTCTCTTTGAATTAATACCGAGGCGTGTGGCAGCGGTGATCTCCAACAATGGCGGCTACTCTGGCTACTGATTTTGGCAGGAACCACATTTCACAGAAATCTATAAATTTAATCATTTGATACTTGGTCAACATGTTATCTACAAAATAAATTTTGTTGTGATATCTCTTGTCCTTCTTGGTGTTGCAATTTGGGTGGCCAGCAGTGTATATCTATATATATAGAGAGAGAGAGAGGAGGAGGAGGTGGTGGGATTATGGACCCTGCATTTATTTTGGACCCCCTTAATATCACCTCTATGCGCAGGTGCAGTTGCTAATTATAGCTGTGATCCACAGCCTCTAGGTGGCTGCAATGGATGGTCAGGGTCATTGACCCTAGTTCACTCGCGAATGACATCCTGTGGCCAATTGTTTGTTTTTCGAGTTTTCAAACTTTTTCTGAGGAAAGTAAAAGTGAATATTTTACATATCTACTACTAAGTTTTGTAAAAACTGATTCCTGTGCCTTATTCTACACGACATGAAGTTCCTTTTGAGCTAGTTCGAAATTAAATTCGATGTAGCGTATAATGTGAAAAACGAGTTTGTTTACAAGATGGCGTTTTTTGAATTATAGACCCCATGGGTGCTGGTATTATGGACCCTGGTCCATATTACCGAAAACCGGTTCCTACGATGTAATAATAATTTTTCCGTGAGAAAATGCGATTCTACAGATGATTCCATTGTGATAGATTTTATTTTCATGTTTTGTAATCCTTTTCGGTTATTATGGAAGCTTAGATTGCAAGGTGTATCAAGAATAACTTTGAGATTATTGACTTCACAAGTGGATAAGCCGGCAGCAGATTTGGTTATACAAAAACTACCGTCTATAGTCTACCGTCGCTGAGATTCAGGGCGTCCCGGGAACACAAATGCGAGCCAAGATCGCGCAATCATAAGAGCGACCACGTCCTCACCAACAATGCCGCTAGAATCGGTTCGACGCCATTTACCACCTTGCAGACATCCGATGGTATCAAGGGAAACCATTCGGATACGACTGACCTACGTAGGTATAAGGAGCCGACGTCCATTAAGACGCCTACCACTGACCCCACATCAGAGGCAGTGTCGATTGGATTTTTTCCGACCTTGGGCAAGCTGGAGCGTGACCGACTTGAGGCGTGTGATCTTCAACGATGAATCCCGATTCAATGTCAATGCTGATGACCAACGCATACGCGTGTGGAGGCGAAGGCCAACGATCCGATCTGGTATTTGTTGTCGAAAGGCATACGACGATGACACAAGGTGTGACAGTGTGGGGAGCGATTTGTTGGGACACACGATCACCTCTAGTCGTCCTTCAACGCACTTTGACGGCACGCAGTTACGTGGACGAGATTTTAACGCCAGTTGTATTGGCTATGTAATCACGTTGGAAAGGTGCCATTTATCAGCGCTCGTCCACATACTGCGCGACTCTCCCAACAAAGTCTTCGAGGGTATGACGTACTCCCATGGCCTTCCAGGTCACCAAACCTCTCGCCAATAGAGCACATCTGTGCTTTGCTTGGATGGCAACTGTAGCCGTCAGGGAATATTGGTGAATTAACTGCCGAGTTGCAAAGATTATCGTATGATCTTGCACAGGAGGTCACAGATTACCTCATTGATTCGATGCCAAGCCATATTTTGGCTTGTATAGCTGCCAAAGATGGATTTACTACTTACTGATTTGTAACATTTTTCTTGCCATAACTTCGTAATAAAACGATCTGTTCTTCTGAATTTGTAATAAGTTGCTTATCATACACTACATACATGTGAAGTTTCGTGATAGTAGCTCGTTTCCTTCTTGGTGCATATATTTTTTCTGACAGAGAGTGTATATATATATATATATATATATATATATATATATATATATATATATATATATACACATGTATATACAGTGCCGGACAAAAAGCTGCATCACCTGCGAAAAGGTGCAAAAGTGTGCAAATAACGTGCTCCATGTGTATGTTTTATTTACAGCTCAAATTCTTTTGATATAATAATGTTGTAGGATTAATGTTAATCAAATTTTATTAGGATCACTAAATTATTTACAAATAATTACTCGAAAAAATAAAAATAGTGAAAAATGCAATTTTTAACAAAACGTGGAACAAAGTAACTGATACGCAAATTTTGTAGTTTATGTAAATTCTACATAATTTCAGTAATATTACAAGTACTTAGATGTTTGTACATACATAAGGATCACTTCAACATTTAGTAGATCCTCCACGAGCTCCGATTGCAGTCTTGCAGCGGTCCGGCATAGAAGATATCAACTTCTGACGTAATCCTTTACAGTTTCATGGAACGAAACCCTAATAATATTTTCCTGCAGTTTAATCTTGGTAGCAGGTGTCTTAGCAGAGATGTTTGTATTCCATTATATGCCAACAATGGGATTCAGATCCGGAATATTCCCAAGCGAAGCCAAAACATTTAATACCAGATTTTGTCAGATAGGTATGCATCTAAAGGGGGAAATAGGGGGAAAATTATTTTTGTACTATCCATTATGTTGTGGTTATGGAAACCTGAAAATCAAGAAACAAAATCATATATGAATAGGTAATATGTACTTTCCGATTTACCTACATAGATCGAAAGGTAAGCGGTATGTTCGGGGACATAAAATTGAAGATTATCATCCAAATTGCATATCGCCTACTGTGAAATTCCCAGCGAGTAAATGGTCTGAGGATGAATATCCAGCTAAGGTGTTGGACGCCTGAAACTTATTACTGGAACTGTGAATGCATCAGTTTGTACCCAGATCGTAGAGGAGTGTTTAAAGCCAGCTATTTTGGGATTATTTTAAATGTGCTGGAAATTGCATTTTTCAACGGGACTCTGCACCCTGCCATACAGCGAAATTGGTAAGTACTATCTAAGATATTCATACGTGATTTTTTTCCTCATTTTCAGGTTTCCATGTCTACAATACAACGGATATTACCAACGGATATTATGCAGGCCTATCTGACAAAATCTCATATTCATGTTTTGGATTGGCCTGGGAATAGTCCAGATCTGAATCCCATTGAAAATTGTTGGCATATAATGGGTACGAAAATTGCTTCTAAGAAGCCTGCTACTAAGATTAAACTAATATAAAAAGGAAAATATTATTAGGGTTTCGTTCCAAAAAATGGCCAGGATTGCGTTCAGAAGTTTATATCTTCTATGCCGGACATTTGCAAGGCTGTCATCGGAGCTCGGAGAGGACCTACTAAAAATTAAAGTGGTCCTTATGCGTGTTTACACATCTAAGTACATGCAGTATTACTGTGAAATTCCCAGAGAGTAAAATGGTCTGAGGATGAATATCCAGCTAAGGGGTTGGACGACTGAAACTTATTACTGGAACTGTGAATGCATCAATTTATACCTAGATCTTAGAGGATTGTTTAAAGCCAGCTATTTGGAATTATTATAAAGGTGCTTGAAGTTGCATTTTTCAACAGGACTCTGCACACTGTCCTACAGCAAAATTGTTAAGTACGATCTCATTCATACATGATTTTGTTGCCTCATTTTCAGGTTTCCATGTCCACAATAGAACGGATATTACAAAAATAATCCTCCCCCTATTTTCCCCTTTAGGTGCAGGCCTATCTGACAAAATCTCATATTTAAGTTTTGGATTAGCCTGGGAATAGTTAAGATCTGAATCCCATTGAAAATTGTTGGCATTTAATGGGTACGAAAATTGCTGCTAAGACGCCTGCTAATAAGATTAAACTAAGATAAACAGAAACATATTATTAGGGTTTGGTTCCATAAAACTGGCCAGGATTAAGTTCAGAAGTTCATATCTTCTATGCCGGATCTTTGCAAGGCTGTCATTGCAGCTCGGGAAAGACCTACAAAATATTTAAGTGATCCTCATGCTTTTATACACATCTAAGTACAAGTGGAATTACTACAGTTATGTAGCATTTACATTAACCCTTTCAGGGATAACAACATGCCATTGTTTGAATCTTGAAAAAAATGTCAATTAAAAGTTGCAAAATGTATTTACTTCCTTAGACTGATAACAGATGGCAGTACTAATATTTTTTCTGCTTCTTTAACTGGAATACATTGAATGCAAGTGAAAAAATGACTAGAGTTAGGCATTGAACTGTGCAAACGGCGCCCCACAAAGAGTTAACTACGAAATTTGTGTCTCAATTGCTTTGTTCCATGTTTTGTTAAAAATTGTATTTTCACTATTTTCATTTTCTTGAGTAATTGTATGTAAATAATTTATTAATCCTAATAAAACTCGATTAAGAGAAATTCTACAACATTATTTTTTCGTAACAATAAGAGCTCTACATAAAACATACACATGAAACACATTATATGCACACTTTTTCACACGTGAGGCAGTTTTTTTTGGTCAGCATATTAATTTGTATTTAATTTTTTCCCAAATTAGTCTTTCTCTCTATATAGTTATTCTACCTATTCACTGAATTTACATCTCTAGATTCAGAGTGATTATTAGTTCCATTATTAAAGAAGAATAACAGCAGTCAAGATTTCATAACCCCAACAGTATTATTTAATTTACTGTATCATGGAATTTTCGATGAGTTTGCAAACGAGATTTATGTGTTCAGCATTTTAAATTAGAGATTAAATTTCAGATTCCATCTACTGATCCGTTTTATTATCAATAAACTAAACATTATTGAATCACCTGACACTTATCCCTCCTTTCCTCTCCCTTCACATACCAGAATTCCTATTCCAATGAGGTTTACTAGTAAAATTAAGTTATTTGTTTGAAAATCCTATTTACATTTACTCTACCATAATTCAATCAAACCAGCCAACGTTTTTAATGTTTCTTTTTTCATTATATATATAAAAATATTTCAGTATTCAAAATTCCTATTTTTCAAAAATCTTTCAAAGAGACTGTGAAGTTTGAAGAAAAAAAATAGATTTTGTTATGTTTTGTATGTTTTTTAACAATACTTTCTGTTTGAAAATGTGGGATGATTTTATTGAAGTATTTTTTTTGGGAATTTTCATCAGATATACCATTTTACTGGAGGCAATTTCTGCGGATTCCAATCCACATTTCTTTTTTCTCCGGAATTAGAAATGAAAACAAAAGTTTAAGAACTATAAATCTTATAAAACATTATTGAATAGTTTAAGTTATCGGTTATAAAATTATCCTTTTTAACTTAAAATGGTATAGCACATTTTGCGTATTTATGTGAAAGAATTTATTCGCTTTTTTATTTATGCTATAATGCAACTATGATGCTCTAAAGAATGGTCAAATTATTTTTACACCAATGTCCCATATGTAAGTAAAACTTAGTTACTTTAAGAGTAATTACCACACCGACTGAAACACTGCCTCATCTAAACAGTGATTCCAGTTCAAGAATTTATCTTGAATTTTAAATAAAGAAACCTTTCTGCATCAATTTCTTTTACCGTATTATACATCGCTGTTAATCTAAATGTTATCATTGACAGCTGCTGTATGACCTGAAATGAAAGCACGATGTTTATCCACAGTACGTTGATTTCATATTATTTTTCCTCTTTGTTAAGTGTTCCGTTTCGAATTCAATTTAGAGATCTATTTCATGGATTGACTGGTGATGTGATATTCTTTGTGTGCAGCATGTTTTCTGCATCAAATGTTTTTTTTTATTAATGTCTTGTAAATTAAGTTGTATAATAATGTCTTGTTAATGTATTTTTAATAAAACTGATACCTGTTTCCGTCGGATAAACACTTTTTGAAATTATATCAATCTGTTCTTAGGTGTCATCGGGGATCATATGATCCGCAAGAAACTATGTCTATAGCATTTGTCCAAGCGAGGCTGAGAAATGCAGTTATGTCTCTATGTATTTATCATAAGAGTATGTACTTTTCATGCGCTTTTAAATGCCTTCAGTTGTCAATAAGACAAATGCTTCTTTTTTTTCTTTACTTGTATTCATTTTCTTATGTTGATCGAAGACCAAACACATAATGTTCTACCTTTTTTCTCCAGTGGAAGTGAAATATTGTTAAAATACGTTCATTACAGAGAGGGTTACCAATTTTGATAGAGTACGGCCATCACATTTCAAGTTTTCCTTAAGAAGAATTTAAGTTAAATGTTTTGTTTCACACAATTTTTAACAATAGTTGTGACAATAGTTTTAGTGAAACACTGCATAAACAATATATAAAAGATGGTGCACATTTATTGTTTTTTTAACTGCATAAACATTTTTGACATAGAGCTTTTAAGTTAATAAATTTATAGTTTTATGTTTTCAGTGAATATTGTTAAAAATGATTTAAATAAATATGGTAGTTGTGACGAAATGCAACCTTAAATTAAGGGAATTCTGACTGAAAATTTAATTTTTTACTGGAAAAATTGCATTAATAATAAATTTTATGAACCAATAGATAGAACTTATATTTGAATTTCTTTAATTTTAGTAATATTTCAGTGACCATATCCTTTTTTGTCTTCTATAATTAATTGTTAATAAAAATATTGATATTAAATGACAATTCGTGAAACAATATTTTGCTTTATTTATCTTTTAATAAACAGGATTTAGCCTGGAGAGTATTTAATATATCAGCATTTGTAATCAGAAATTAAAAATAACTAATTTCTGCTATTACAAACATGATTAAAGAATAATGGGATTGCAAATATGCAAATTATTGAAAAATGCTAAAAAACTATTCTGATGATCATTTGCTAATAATAAATTTGAATTCTTGAAATTAATTTAAAATGTGTTTTTGAGTTATTCAAATGAAACCTGAGTAACAATAGACATTTTTATATATACCTTGCTTTTAGTTTTTCTGTTACTAAACATTCCATCTGTAAAAGTTTCTGGATGCATACGAACGGTTTTAAATTAGTTATCATTGATGAAACGTTTTAAATCTTATCAAAAATTTATGAGCCAAGAACAATGTTAAAGAAATAAATCTGACGAAAATTAAAGCCTGAACATGAGAAATTTTAATAAGAAATCCCTCCCCCGAAATACCTTCCTTTAACCTCTTTTAGTTAATTTAAACTACCATTATTCATAACGCTAATTTTTGAAATGCCATTTCAAGAAATTCTAGTGACACTTATATTTCGTAATTGAAGAACTTGAATAACCATGGTTTCTCCACCTAGCGAGTTCTAATTCGAAAGTATTCATTTTCATAGGTGAATAGTAGATTTTATCTCAATTGAACAATAAATGTCTATAGTGTTTTCTGTGAAAAGGAGCTGAAACACTTCGCTGTGTAGCAGATGTGAGTCAACACAATAATTTTCACTGAGGTATAAGTAATAAATAGATATACCTCTCAGAATAGCCTTTCTACGTATATCTGGATTTCAACAACGCAGTAATAACAGGAAAGTAAACTTTATTAAGATTATACAAAAGATGCTGCTTACGAACACTCATGTATCATTAATAAGACTGTTAAACAGCCACAGATATGTCACAAAATTAACAATTTCATTTTAACGTATAGGTACATAAAAAATAATTCATTTCATGACTCAAGTGTGTGAGAATTCATATATTAACTTTATTTAGTGTATATAAATTAGTACCCATGGTATGTATGTCACATTTATGTTCATTACTGACAACGAATGTTTCAATTATGAAATTATTTTGCATGTAATACAAATGCAAATTGGTAATACTTATAGACATGATAATTTTTTTATTATTTCATTTGATTACAAAATGATAAAATACTATTAAGATTTCAAAACATTTAATCAAAAAAACTACTTTAGTTAAAATTAAATCAATAAATTTATGATAAAAGGCGAGAACAATTGAAAATTAAAGCAAGCTATATAAAACTAAGCTAGAGCTTAAAAATACGCATCGTGTTATTGAATAAACTCATTATTTTTCGTCCTGTTTTCAAATGTCACTAAGGTATTACTACTTTACTTCTTTTATTGGAAACAAGGGTGAACTTCAAAATAGAAGAAACATGAATCTGTCAAAGTTACCAAAATGGCACATTAGGGCTAATACCACACAACTTAAAATTCATGTATTTTGTCAAATTCGACGAGATTGTGTATTTATGCATTATATTGCGAGACAGAAAAGTCCTGTTACCTCGGATGTAACTTTAACTGCATTTCTACTCATGTGTGAGAAAATAAGAAAATATGGCATCCTCTTTCATATTCCATAGACGCTCCGCAACACTTCAATTTCTTAGGCAACAATATAAATCCCTTTTCTCTTTCAGAAAATTCCAAAACTGAAAAGAACATAAAATTACAAAGATCCTTAAATCATTCATGTTGTATTGAATAAAAATGTTCTTCTCGTGTGCTTTCTTTATCCCTTGGGTTCTATTCGAAGAATCTATAAAATTTCATTTCCCTTACCCTTATTTTCTGCAGATACGGAGTGAAATTCTAAACGAGGGGATTTGCGTTGTATTGCAATAATTGTTTTTATGTGAAACACCTGAAAAGAAATTATTTTAATTTTTTAGTCTAATGACCTGTCAATAAAATGATAAGTGTTTTGAAGAAATTGTCCTTTTAATGTATATACATTTTACCCTTTTGAGAAATAAGATTAAAAGTCGAAGTTACAAATAAAATTAGTTCTCTTTCGAAATAGATTAGACTAGATCACCACATTATTGAGAATAATATTCAGTAAAACGGGGTGAAATTAAATCATGTCTATGATTTATTAAATACAGTTAAACCTCGTTTATCCAGACTAACTGGGACCATAGACAATCCAGATAATCCGAGTAATATGCGTAATAAGCAAAACGAAATCCTTAACTAAGCAGACTTAACGTTTATTACAACAAAAAAACTATATTTTATAACAAAATTACATAGTATTGCTTACAAGACACTAAAAAATATCGAAATGACTTTTCCGAGTCAATCCACGTGAACACCCTGTGACACTATTAAAGTTTTCTTAAGGGTACAGTGGACCTTCAAACCTAACTTTTTTGTTTTGAATGAATTTGCTTGAAATTTGAATATGTGATTAGTACCATAGATATGTAAAAGTGGTTAAAATTTAAAGATGAAATATTAATTATTTATGAATTATCAATGTTTCATAAATTATTCATGTATTATTAATATATATTTTCTGAATTATTAATTATATGAAAAATTTACCTAATTAAAAATGTTCCATGTGCATTTCTTTTGCATATAATATGGTAATTTTTATTTACAGGATATCTTATAGAACTAACAATGAAACGTATTGCTTATTTTAAGCATTCATTAAAAATATAAAGAGAAAACAATAATAATAGTGAAAACACACTTTTTATTACGCAAAATTCCTATAAATCATCTTTTCAATTACAAAATTTAGAAATTCTTAGCTACGAAGCATAATTTTTTTCAATAAGATTTATTTGATATACAGTTAAGAATATAAAACTTAAATTTCAAAGCAATACGATAATTAGAAATGAGCCTGGAGCAGTTTGAATATTCGTATGACATGAAAATTTTTATTTTGAGAAAAACACATTTAAAGTTATTGCTATTAGTAACCACATAATATCTAAATTAAATACATATGCCTATAACTAGAAAAGTAATCGCAGAAATTAAAAATTATTTTTGCAACACATTCCTACTCGTCCGTAGTTTCACAATTCAATAAAATAAAAAAATCGAATTTTTGGACAAATTTTACAATTTTGAAAGTCCACTGTCCCCTTAAACTCGACAAGAAGCCTTTTATTACCATAACTTATTGTACAACATATGCAGGAACTTTACATTGAATCAAACTAAAAAACGAATATTTGGCGCACTATTAGTTACGTTCTTTCTATCATAGTTAAAAATTATTTTCTAATGTGAACGTTAAATAATAAAAAAAAAATTACAAATCTGATCCGGATTATCAGGAGATTAGGATCAGCAAGGGACGGATAAACGAGGTTTTACTGTATTATGATTTGTTAATATTCAGAAATAATATAATCCACGTATGTTAGAGGCCATTTACGGGGAATGTGATGACATTTGAAATTAAAATAGGATATAATTACAACTATTCCCTTTTTTATTTCGAATTAAAAATAAAAACGCGAATTGTAAATTAAAAATTAAGCTTGAATTACGAATAAAAAAAAATAAATAAATACACACACACACACACATGTATATATATATATATATATATATATATATATATATATATATATATATATATATATATATATATATATATATATATATATATATATATATATATATATATATATGTATATGTATATGTATATGTATATATATATATATACATATATATATATATACATATATATATATATATATATATATATATATATATATGTATATATATATATGTATATATATATATGTATATATATATATATATATATATATATATATATATATATATATATATATATATATATATATATATATATATATATATATATATATATATATATATATATATATATATATACAACACTTCAATTTCTTAGGCAACAGTATAAATCCCTTTTATTTTTCCGAAAATTCGAAACTGAAAAGAACATAAAATTACAAAGATCCTTAAGTCATTCATATTGTATTGATCAAAATGTTGTTCTCGGGGATTTTCTTACCCCTTGGGTTCTATTCGAAGGATCTATAAAATTTCATTTGTCTTATACAACGGAACACTTCTTTTCTGCAGATAGAGAGATTCTAAGGAAGGAGCGTTACGTTGTATTGCATTTTTTATGTGAAACACCTGAAAAGAAATTATTTTAATTTTTTAGTCTAACTGTCTTTCAATAAAAGGAATGATAAATATTTTCAAGAAATTCCCTTTTACTGAGTCGAAGCTAGAAATAAAATTATTCCTCTTGCAAAATAGATTTACGTGAAATGTGATGATATTTTTACCTATATGCCTCATCGAAATTATAGGAAAAGGGGTTACAGCAAATCATTCGAAATTACACGGTCAAAAGGATATAACTTCAACAATTATTTTTTTCATTACGAATGAATAAAAAAAACTCTAACTGCAATTTGAGTTCGTATTTAAGATGAAATGGGTTTATAGTCGTACTGGGGAAAATATCTCAAGAAGGAAATAATCTCAGGTACATCCCTATAACAGTATACAATACCACATATGATAATATGACATGTTTAAAAAAATAGCTTTCTAGAACTAATTTAAGTTCCCAACTTAATTTAGCTTAATCTGCTTTGTACGTTTCCCACGTAACACTGAGCTGTAAGATGAATGTACGATATGAAATGGCGATATTAAACTTTTAAAGCATTTACAAGTATTGAAATAGTGAGGTATAATGAATTTTAAATAATAGATAATTCTTATACTTCCTGTAAGGTCAAAACATGATTACTGCAGATGGTTTCTATTTTTTCTGACATAATATCTAAATCACGAGGGAAAACCTGTAAAAAAAATGTTATAAAAAGTAGTTTAATAAATTTATTTCTTAAGAGTAAGTTGAGGCAAAATCTGAACTTTTGTTGTTCAAATTTAGTATAAAACAGTTCTTAATATGCCCTCTAAAGAGGATACCTTGCATTTTATTATTGATTGCAGTTCTTTATTTTGTGATTTTTCAAAACCAATCCGTAAATCCTTTGCTTTAGTAAGGGCAAATGTTTTACAGATTAAAATAATTTATTTTTGATTGCAAAGGTGAATTTTCTTTGTAAAAGCTTTCAAACTCTCGATCAATCAGGCACTTTGACAGAAAGCACAGCGCATGGACCATCCTGCAAATTGGGATACATCAGATGTTTAAACCCTTTCATGCATGGTGGGATTAAGAGAGTTCCACATAATTAATTTTTTTCCTTAAATTGTATTCACTTGAGCTGTATTTCAAATATAGAATACAATTAGTTTTTGGTTGTAGTTTTAGGTTGTAAATGGCAGAACATAAACAGGTTCTTCATATATGCATGAAAATTGGCTAAAGTAATCAGTAAAAATAAGTAAAGGCAAAAGCAGTCCTAAGACTACTCATTTTTTAAAGGATTTTGAAAATATTTATATATGAAAAATGTCATTAATTACATTTTTCATTGTTTCAACTTATTTTCAAAACAGAAATAAATATAATTTTTAATATTTTTAACGTTTATTTTTCACTTGATTTACTTAGTGCAAAAAGAGTCCTACCACACACTTGAGATTTTCACCGATAGATGGCATCACTGCAATTTTCCGTTGTTTTGAATTAATTATTCTATTTTTTTCGTTAATTTTGGTTAGTTTTTCAGCCATTTTATTATTATACGCATTAATTTAGACGCTGTCACTGATACTAAGATATGGAAATAGTTGGTGAACAACAGAGGTCTCACAGAAGCCTTTGTCCTCACAGGGCAAAGCATTTGTACTATTGTTTCCAAGAAAAGCGATTCTACGACATTGTGGTTGGTCTAGCTAGCAATTCCAGCGAGACAGGTGTAAACTTTGACGGTTGATGCAAGCCAAGGCAGTATATTGGCAATTGAGATCTGGGAAAGGAAGAATTTTCCATTGAAGATAGGAATATTTTTTAATAGATAATTTTCAATAATTAATATATATATATATACATATATATATATATATATATATATATATATATATATATATATATATATATATATATATATATATATATATATATATGTAACGACACGGACGCGAGGGCGTGGAGTGAAGGCGAAACGGTTGATATTGCCGCCCGACCGTGCGTCACAACAGTTAAAGTTCGACATTATAGTCAACCAAATTTAGTTTCCGCACATAACAACGACGCTGGCCGGTAAAGTTTGCTGTCGCTTTTTGCATCTCAAAGATCTTTGTAAAGCACTCTTATTGGCCTCTCAAGCCCCGGACACACAAAAAAAAACCGCAACTCTCGACAAAACTTGTAATAAAGATGTAGGTCTTGAAATAAAACTTTTATTTATTTCAAGAGCTACATCTTTATGTGGTGATAATCCAAAAAGTGCCACTTCTACATGGGTGTACGGCTATATAAAAACTCCTAGATCGTTCGTCATATGACTGTGCAAACGTACAGCGATAAGCTGTCAGCCCGGATGGCCGGGTCTGAGCAATTATATAACTAAGGGGATTATCTAAATATTTACAAGGGTCGTATAGGATATTCCGAAATCAATTCCTTTGTAATTAAAACGAAAATGAAAAACGAAATTAGTTCACGCTCAAGGAAATTTAGAATTTTGAAAGGGTTTGTGTTTTTATATGTGATATATACACTGCTGGGCACTGTAAATGCAACACCCTGAAGGAAACATGCAAATAACATGAAATTTACAACATGCATTAGCGGAGATGCGATATGCAAATGATTAGAATTTCAGCGCAGACGCACATAACGCGCGTCTGTGGCGATACTTAAAAGCGCTATTTAAGGCTTGGAGATTTCGACGATTTCGAGTTCGGCAATTGTGTTTTTCTTGTGGTTTTTAAAAAAAAACGATCAATTATACCTCGGCGAAAACAACGATCATCTTTTGATCAAGTATTCGCAGTTCGACAGAGGAAGGATAGTGGTCTACCGAGATTGTGGATTATCTTTCAGGGAAATCGGTAGTCGTCTTGGACGAAACCAAACAACTGTAATGCGGATATGTGATCGTTGGATGCAGGAGGGTAAGACGGACCAGCGTGTTCGATCGCATCCACCTCAGCGCACCACTTCACGTGATGACAGGCAAATTGTGCGCATGGCAGTGACGGATCGTCAGTCACATCACGAACCATAGCACAGCACATGCAGTCTGTAACGCATCATCCAGTGCCTGCGCGTACCATTCGACGCCGTTTACAGCAGAGTGGTCTGTTCGCAAGACGTCCATTGCATTGTCTACCCTTGACGCAGAACCACAGTCGTCTCCGCCGCCAATGGTGCGATTACAGAAGGATGTGGACGGTATCCACATCCTTCGATTACAGCGATTACAGAAGGATGTGGACATATCCGAGGTGTTGGAGCCAGTTGTCCTTCCTTACCTTCAGGGCTTGCCCACAGCTATATTTCAACAGAATAATGTGCGACCACACGTGGCACGCATTGTCCAACGGTTCTTCGTCAATCGCCAGATTGAATTGCTTCCCTGGCCGCCTCGCTCTCCGGATCTTTCGCCGATAGAAAACATGTGGTCCATGGTTGCTCTACGATTGACCCAGATTCCATCCCCAGTTTTCACAGTAGATCAACTTTGGCAACGTGTGGATGCTGCTTGGTCTGCTGTACCCCAAGAACTGATCCAAATTCTCTGTGAATCAATGCCGAGGCGTGTGGCAGCGGTGATCTCCAACAATGGCGGCTACTCTGGCTACTGATTTTGGCAGGAACCACACTTCACAGAAGCCTATAAATTTAATCATTTGACACTTGGTCAACATGTCATCTACAAAATAAATTTTGTTGTGATATCTCTTGTCTTTCTTGGTGTTGCAATTTGGGTGGCCAGCAGTGTATATATATATACCCAACAAACACAGAGGCATCGGGCCGGGGTCGGAAGGTTCCGGCTAGCCGATTTCTCCATTGCCGGGCCGGCGCATTAGGTCAGTATCGTTTCCGTCACGGTCGTGTCCTCTCGCCCGCGACTACCCCGTCGAGTTCTGGGCCGCTTCCGGTAGGAATAGAGCCATCGTTCATCCGACTACGAACCGTCAGACAGCCGCGACGAAGCCATCAATGTGGATAGAAAACCGTCGCGTAACCGGAGGTTGACGGGCCGGTTACGGGAGCAATAATTGGTGCCGACAGGCCGTCAAGTACCCATCTCGCAGCCAGCAAAGCGCCGTGAATCAGGGCAACTCGCCAGTAGTGAGCCGGAATCGGAATACCGGCAGATTTTCAAAGTTTTTCGTAGAACCCTTTCTTTCACATGCTTTTTATTTTTATTAATGAGATTGTTTTTAACCTTTATATATAATATGATCTGATATCTACCCTTTCACTTTATTTTTTTTCTGGCTCTCCATGTATAACTAGTATTGATATTTTTAACTGTTCCCCTTTTCTCGTGTATTTTCAGGTAATAGTAAATATTAATCTCTGCTATTACCTAAAATTTTTATTCAGAATAATTCCTGAAAATCAGGAATTACCCGACTATATAATCTTAATTTATATAATTTATTTGAAAATTATTAAAAATTAAAATTGAATGTAGTTCAATGTTTTATGAATTTTATTCAGTCTTTTTTTTAGTAGTTGACAAGTGAAAAAAATGTTTCATTGTTTTGCATATCAAAGAGTGATTCGTTGTTAAATCTTAGCTGTTCATGAAATATCTTTTTTGAGACATCTTCAAATAGGTCTTGAAAAGTTTATTCTTTGGAAATAAAAAATAATAATATTCTGTCATCCTACAGTCTTATCATATTGTTGAATATGATAAGACTGAAAATTAAACATACCTTTCGGTCATTGTCCAATGATGGTATATTTAAAAAAATGTTGAAAATAAAAAAAATCCCACACAGTCGAGCAGCGGAGAGATAGCAGATGTGGTGTTTCTAATCCCTGGTGTAGGAACTCCCTGGTGTAGGAAAAATTATAACTCCCTGGTGTAGGAAAGCATACACCGAGTCCAAGAGATCCCGCCGTAAAAGAGAATCACAGACAAAATCCTCCTCAACCGACAGCTGTCTCAAAGAGACGCCCATACATTCTGTGAGTAGAAGTGGGGAAAAAGCAATGACAAACAGAAAAAGATTTCTCCCCCTCCACGAATTTCATTCTACGGAGGTGTTCGCTTCTAAGTCCCGCCATGGCCGCAAATGTCCAACCTCGAAGTAGAGAAATAATACAGCAACTGTGTCGAAGTATAATTGGTGTAAATAGCGTGCGCTAAAGTTTCGCCAAAGTTTCGCCAAAGACTTAGATGACGGAAAATCGCCAATCTGTGTACGTCGTGATCGCACGCTCGCCAAACGTATTTTGTCAATAGATCGCTGAACTTATATTTATATGTGTCGTAATTTACACGGACATCGAAAAATTTAAAACAGTATTTTGGGGGGCTGGGACTGAAAAAAACTCTTCTGGAATAAAAGTCTTTTTGAGTCCATAGACACTTTTCTTTTATTAATTTTTATTTTTATTTTCTGGAAATATTTTTTTTTTAGCTTTCTTGTGATCAAAATGTTTATGCTTTAAAACAAATACTTAGATTCTGATTTTTCAGCTTCCATCAAAGAATTTTCAGCTACGGCTTAAAATACATGAAAAGTTAAATCAATTTTTTAGACTAAATTAGCCATGTTTCAGAATTTCAATAATGTGAAATACTACTTTTCATGCGGGAAAAAAATCCTTTTATGTAGACGATCAGCTTAAAGCGTTAAAAATACATATTAGATAAAGATTAGGTTAGTAAAAAATTATAAAGATTTTTTTTTTCCCTGAGGCTTTGAAATTTCTTGTAACTTCTCGTTGAAAGCTTTTAATAGATGGCTCTCTGAACCCCTTGAAACGATTTAATGGATGCCACTGGCCTAATAATTTTTAAGAAAGTTAGAATTAAATTTTCTCATTCTGGAATGTATACATGTGTAGGGGGGACTACAGAATGCCTGAAATAAATAGGAAGAGAGGAAATATTTACGTGAAAATGAAATTAATGACTACCGAAGATGTAAACATCTATATATCAAAATTTTCTAAATTATCTGCCAGTGTAAATACAGAGGCTGTTCGCACAATTTTTAGACGATTTTGGTAAGCGGTAATAAAAAATCGTTTGCTGCAAAAGAAATAATTGCAATTGAACTATGTTTTTGAAAGTCAAAATTATCGTCTGCGGCTTGAAAGTTTTGTTTTTATTCAAAATGGCGATTTTAACAAAGCAGTGGTTCGAAGGCTACATTTATGCTCTTTCCGAAGAGAAATATGTATACTCCGTTATCCAAAAACGATGTGAGAGTCATGGTTTTGTGATATCTAAAGCGTCGATAGGTAATATCGTCAACAAGAAAGGAAAAAATCGTCAAATTGGAGCCTCAAGTGGGACAAAAATTCCAAACAAGTATCCAAGGAAAAAACGGACATCTTCGACTATTGCAAAGGTACGTTGTTTAATGTTAAAAGAAAATCCCCCTAGTCAAAGGACAGTTGCAAAATCATTAAAATGCTCGGTGTCCACTGTAAACAAAATGATAAACGTTGATTTAAATCTTAAGAAAGCGAAAAAACGCTATGTGCATCGTCTTCTTCCAAATCATATCGCTGAACGCAGGACACGCTGCAGAATTCTATATGAGAAACACTTATCCAAATAAAAATGGAAAACAATTGTCACAATAGATGAATCATGGGTGTATTTAAATGACTGCAACAAAAAAAAAGCCATTTATTATCATAAAAGGGGAGAAAAAAATTTAAGTACATGGTTCAAAGAATCGAATTAAAGTTTTTCTAAGGGATTCATGATTGTTGCTGGTTTTTCTTATAATGGCAAGTTAAAAATAAAGAGAGTGGAAAAAAATGTCAAGATTGACTCCAAATACTATCAGGAACATATTTTATTGCCAATTTTTCTGAATGAAATACCATCGCTTTACCCACAGTGCCATCAATCTGTGAGACTCCATCAGGACAAAGCTAGCAGTCACACATCAAAATCCACTGTAAATTTCCTAAAAGAAATGGAACAAAAAACTGGTATCAAGGCCATACCCTTCACTGATATCCCTACTAAATCTACCGATGTAACACCTATGGATTTTTGTGCTTTCGGACTTTTAAAATTTGCATTATCCAAACGTCGTCCCAAAACCCTTACAGGACTCTGGAAAGCTGTTCAGGAGGAATGGGATAGAATACCTCTTCTGACACTTCAAAAGGCATTATTATCCTGGAAATTGTGGTGTCGAAAGATAGTTCAGAATAAGGGATGTCAAATAAAACATTTAAAACACAAGAATTTTATGTAATTTAGTTTTGTGAATACAATATACATCGTCTAAAAAATGTGTGAACAGCCTCTGTAGCATCATTATTCTTAATATATATTAAGCACATTTGCGACGTTTCAAGAAAAAAAATCATTAAAAAAACAAATTACGTTCTTTACATGTTTATTTTTTATCAGTGATTTCGCATTTTTTCTTTTTTAAGTCAAGATGTTGGTATCAAAATGTTGTATTGATATTAGGAGTTTAGATGTACAGAAGGTCGTTCGCACTTTATGGAAACGATTTTGAAATTTAATTTTTATGTATAAATGTCGTATTTTTTTTCGGCGATTTGCTTCTATCTGATAGCCATGGTTCTTTACAATAGTTCTAGCTCGAATTTTCCATGAAAGTTAACTTTTTCTTAGTATTGTCATGTCAATTTCACCCCATTCCTCTTGGACCGTTTTCCAAAGTCCGTTCAGTGTTCTTGGATGCCGTTTTGTAAGTCTCGTTTTAATAAACCGAAAGCGCAAAAGTCCATTGGAGAAGCGTCAGATTATTTTACAGGTATTTCATTAAATGGGATACATTTTATTCCTGGTTCTGATTCTTTCTTTACTAAATAAGCGACAGTTGATTTAGACGTGTGACTTGAGGTTTTGATCATATGAGGCGCAACTTTATCAATTTCCTTTCCATATAAGGCTGAAATTTCTTCTTCAAAAATTGGTTCTAAAATATTCTGCTGATGAATTAATTTTGGCTTTACGTGAGACTTTTTTGATTTTTAATTTGCCGTTGTAACAAAATCGTGCAACTATCTAGAATCCCTTTCGGAACTTTTCTGTACACTGACAAAGTCATTTCGTACGGTCATTTCCGTCAGTTGAGCAAAATAAAATTGATCTTTTTTTATTACTGTCACTTAAATATACCCATGCAACATCGAGTGTTACCACAAATTTCCATTTTTCAGCAGCTAAGTGTTTTACATATAATTTTCTACAATTTGTTTTCCTTTCAGCAATATGCTTTGGTAAAAGCAGATGAACTTTAGTTTTAAACATATTTTTTAACTTCAAATCATTATGAATGATTTTACTTACAGTGCCAGAATACATTCCTAGTTTCGATTCAATGGATCTTTAAGGCGGCGGATTTTTTTTAGGATCAGAGACTTCCCTTTCTCGATATTTACCTGCGTTCGAACAGTTTTAGGGTGAGGTTTCGAGGTCATGTTTTCATTTTTACTTTCACTTAGACTTTTTTCCCTTTCAAATTTAATGTATTAGAAATACCTTTTTTTTAAATGCCATAACCGCGATTTTTAGACCGCTTTATAATTTGTTAATACGAATATTTCACCTCGGAAAGCACAGTTACGTAACCTTCGAGCCATCTATCAATTTTATGGGCCATTTTCAAAATAAATCTTTTATTTTACATTCCAATCAAAACAAAACAGAAGTAGGCAATTATTCTGAAGTTGCCAAACTTTTATCTCAAAATGCAAACGACAGAAATAAAGTACACAATCGTTTCCATAAAGTGCGAACGACCTTCTGTATATTTGAGATAGTCATTTTATTTAACTGGCATCTGTTTTTCAACTGTAAAAAGGGAGAATGGGTTTTTTAAGTCTTAAATCTTGACAAAAAGTTTCATATTGTATTAAAGGAGTGAGGATGGGTAAGAAAAATACTTCTGATTAAATCCTTCACCGATTTAACTTGCTTGCGCTTGACGTAGAGAAAGACGTTTTTAGTGACTCATGTAATTGAACTCAGTGCCTCGATCATTTATTTTTTTTTCAGCGTATCAGCGACTACGAAAGTATGTATTATAATTATTGTATGTTACCTAACTGCATATATTGATCTAATAAGTAAAGATAAATTTGAAGAGAATCACTATTCTTGGCTTGCACCAAAAACTATTAACTTTTGGAAATTTAAATAGTTACATTCATTAATTTTAAGGCCAAAAATCTTAAATAATATCTTACAAGTCCAGTTCTTAAAGAAATTAATTAATTTTTTACTCAAAAATGGATGGCTCACTATTATGATATTACAGATTTTTTTTTCTTTTTCTTAAAAAAATATGATTTTGAAAAATTAGGAACCCATAAGACGGGCACCTAATTTTTCAACCTTTGCCTCTGACGGACTGCCGAGCGAGGGCAACGCCTCCTTCTCACTTGAGGCACTGCCCTCTAGAAAGCCCCTCAACGCCGCTGAATTCTGGGATGTTGTTTATCGTGAAAACAGCATATGCTTTTTAAACCTAAAGATTGATTTTTCAAATGTTTCTTTGTTATATTCTGTGCAGGTGAATGAAAAATTACAATTAAGTGTTTCATACAAAGGTGAAGAAATTGGTTTTTTGAATAAATTTAAATTTCCTTTATTAATAAAAAATGTTAATGTTTTGTATAATATTTTGAATGAAGTTGAGGGTATTAATCGAAATGAGCTCAAAAGTAACCCTATCCTTGTGTAGACTTAATTTTAAGTATGTTAAAGAATTTAGATACAGTAGTTGAAGATAATAAGAAATCTTATTTGGAGTTCCTCAAAGAGCAGCTTACTTTACTCTTTACTAAACCAGAGAAGTACAGCTATTCACCTGAAACTTTAATATTTTCATCAATGTTTTTCTTATTATCTCCTTCTGCTTATAAATTTATAAGACAAAGTGGGCATATTACATTACCTCATCCAACAACCATTAATAGACTGAGTGCTAAATTTAATGTAAATCCTTTAAATGAAATTAATGATACAAATTTTTTAGCCTATGCAAAGCATAGGGCACTTACTTTAGAAAAACAAGAATTGTATGTTTCACTTATGATTGATGAAATTCATTTAAAAGAATGTTACGATTATAAAGGAGGAAATATTGTTGGTTTTGCAAATGATGACATTGAATGTGCAACTAGTGCACATGTCTTCAAAAAGATTTCATGCTACACTTGTAAATATTTTTGGGAATGAGGCTTTAGGTATTGAATTAACGCTTAATAATAATTTGGATCATGAGCTTTAAGATTAAAATATCTATGAATAAACATAAAATACAAGATACTATCTTTTATGTACTATAAAATACAAAATAAATAAAAGATAAAGTAAAATACAAAATAAAGATATTATCTATCAAGATAATCTTTTCTTTATTTTGTATTTTTATAGTCAGATATTTAGTTAAATCTTTTTTTTCCAATTTGCATTTTTTTACACTTTATTTAAATAATATTTATTATTTTGTAATTCCTAAGAAAAAAGTATGCGATATTACGGAAATTTTCACTTTACCTAATATTGTATTCTATAAAATGCCCATAGCTGGCTATATATATATAGTCTAAAATTTCAAACACACATTGTGCTAAAAAAAATTAAGTATCGTATCGATGAATTTTTAATTTATTCGGCAACTACGAATTTGATATAGTTTTTTTTTACACTATTATTATAATGCAAAATTAATAGAGGAGAAAATAAATCTTGACATCTAATGTTAAATACAATTTCCAAAGTTTGCATTTTCCTGTTAAAATGATCTAGTATAATCAGTTTTAGAAAATAACTATCTGTTTAGTGCGTATTTCTTTTCGCATCGCTCGCTAAGACAGCTGAAAACGAGTACGATGTTGTCAGGAGAATCGCCTACAGCAGTGACGTCACGAATCCAGCACAAAGGCTTTGTGATCTAGAGGGCAGTGCTTGAGGGGGTGTTGGCGAGAGAGAGCATTCCCCATATGTTTTAGATGCGAGGGAAGAAATTATTCTCCCCAATTCTGAGAAAAAGGGGCCTTCTACGTGCCACCTGCAAACAAAGTGTGTCCACACAAGGGGGGGGGGGAAAGAAAACGACTTCTCAGAAAGAGTTGGCTTGCGCCGTTAAGACCCCATGTGAGAGAACAAAGAATCTATTCTGAGTGGATAACGAACAGTCTGTCGAGAAAGCAAGCTGATCGGTTGAATTTACTGTTAGATTTTTAAGTTCGATTCCGGTATACGAGCAAACTGCTCGGGTGAAATTCGGATGAAATCCGACGAACAGTGACATTTCTCCGTTAAAGACCGTGAATGGTCTTGGTTGAGTAATTATCTCAATAAATTATTACTATTATTAACTAATATCGCTTAAAAGCCTTTTATTCCCGAATTTTCGCCTAAAAGTAGAAAAAAAAATATTTTCACATTTATTCGCATGTATTTCGTAAATACGAAAATTTAGTATCCCTACTAAGTATCCTACCTCATTGTACTCGGTGACAGTGATACATTATATAAGCACTATCAGAGACTAAATAGATGCCGATGTTTGGTACGTGAAAGAAAGTGCATTTCTTGTGGGCATTTCTCATGGGTGAATGGAACAGATTGTATTTAAATTTTACCTCTGCGAAGCTATTAGTAATTTTTTTTGAAAAAAATTAAATATTGATCTGAATCTGAATGTTTTTATCTGTTTATGAAAAATAATCAGCAACGAGAAAAATATTTTTTTTCTTCTAACTTTAAAAAATTTAGAAAATATTATATGACTGCAAAATTGTTATTCAAACTGAAACATGAAATTATCCTAAAAAGCATTTTTATTTTCATTAAACAAGTGCAGCTGTGAAGGTGAAGACTTGCATCACAAACAAGATATACGCAGAATACTTGTATGAAGAAAATAATTAGTACACTATCTATTTACTAGCACATTAAAAGCTACTAAAATACTCTCAACATTTACATACGTACAAACACACACTTTCTAATTTAATCTCTGATGACTTTTTTTTTATTTTTTTTTTATGAAGCGTTTTCGGAAAATATGAATATGGTTCATATCAATGGGTGTTAGAACTTTACATCTACGTTGGTCAGCTATGTGAAATTTATTTGCAGCCAACAATATTTTTATTTTATTTCCTCGAATCATTCTATATTGTTCTATACATCACTAGGTATAAAGTATGCGAATAAATACTGTTAAAAATGACGAATATAATTCAATGTAAATCAATATTTTAATAACAATATTTTGACTGTATAGAGCAGGGGTGGCCAAAGGGTTTGGCCACCACTGGTATAGAAATATAAAAAGGTATGATATGTTTTTAGTGTTTAATCTGTTAAACACTTATTAAAATCCATTAAAGACTCAATTCGTTAAAAGAGAACTGTCACTCGAAGCTCGAAGTATTTTATTTTATGCTATGGATATATCTATATTCTAATAAATAAAAACGGTAGTGTTATTCATTGCAAAATCAGTACACTTACCCCCCCTCCCCAAAAAAAGAAAAAAAGCGCTGAAAATAAACGAAAATGGTCATTTTTATGTAAAAAAATTACTTTAAGTGCAGCGCCACGAACAGCATCACCGAAAAATTTGTGTAGTCCAAATAAGTGTAACCCAGTGGTCTACCGAAAAAGGAAATGAAGCGCCTACCGAAATTCTTATTGGCGATAAGTATCTGCTGGTAGGGTTGCCAGGTAAATCGAAGAGAACCAGGGTTTGAAATGAAGCCCTGATAGATACCCGATTTGGCATCCAAGAGAGTCTGCCGAAAAGTCCGTCTTAATCAAAATGATAAACAAATTTAGGCAGGTACTACTCTTTGCTCTCTTGTGCATAAACTCTTGATCGAAAAAATTATCCATTTGTAAGTGGATGTTTATTTCATTTCTATATAAAAGCCAAAAATAAATTAATATAATCTAATAATAGTTGATGTCTGTCAAAACATGACGGCTAGATAGTAAATGAATGTACTAATACACAAATTATATTCAACACATCATTGTAAATGTTGAAAATCATAATAATGCGCAGAAACAAATTGTGATTAAGTGGAATCGTGCTTAGTGAGTATCTAAAGACAGATTTAAAAATGTCACTGAGCATGTGCAGAAAGCAATTTTTTTAAATTGTAAATTATCGCTAATTAAACAGCATGAAATAAACAATTTCCATGAGGTTTACTGTTGTATTTCCCAAATATAATTATCATAAATATAAATAAGGCAGAGATCGATCTAGAGAGACTTCTCGGAATAAACGTGTTTATCATTAAAACATGTCACTGAGCGTGCGCGGAAACAGTGAGTTTCTAAAGACAGATTTAAACATGCCACTGAGCATGCGCAAAAATCAATTGTAAATTGTAAATTACCGCTAATTAATAGAAATTGCTGTCACAAAAACCAAATTTAACAAATCTACAGATTACAGTCTTTCGTTTAAGATCAAAATGAAGTAAATTGAAGCAGTAGTTTTCTCTCACGGACTACCCAAAAAGTCGGCTTAGCAAATTAAATATATAGATGATATATATTATGCATATATCACATAGTATAACCGAAAGATTATATTATGTCAGCCGTATACTTCTGATATAATACAATCTTTTCATACAAGGAAAATTATGTGAATTTTTCGTGCAAAACAAGTTTCACAAAAGTGAAATAAATATTTATGAAAAGTCTGCTTAATTTAATCTTCGACTTCCCTTTCAAATCCATAATTCTGATGCAGATTTCTGTTACTTGTGGTTACGAATCGGATTATCGATTACGGGACGGATTGGGAAACGGTTTCGGCTCGATTCCCATCCAACCAACACCGGCCCTCAAAAGGGTACACAATACGGGATTCCCCATCGGAGATTCGTAAATCACCCGGCAACGGTACGGATCATTTTCCCCGAGCCTATCGTTCTACCGGCGCCTCCAGAACCGGCCCGTCAAGTTGCCGTCAGTCTTGTGTTTGTTGGGTATATATATATATATATATATATATATATATATATATATATATATATATATATATATATATATATATATATATATATACATATATATATATACGCCCCTGTGAAAATAAAAACAGCAAAAATTTGTTGGGAAGCATAATATATCTATGTAAGTGCATCTGACCTTTTATACAACATTTTTTCCAAAATTCCAGTTGTATTTTAATATAGTGTGCCGCAAAGGGTTAAGAAAAGCTTGAGGTAGACTAGTGGTTGCGCGTCGGCTCTCGTGTGCCCAGATCGAAGACAGGGAGAGGGTATGATCACCCCCGATTCCATCCCTGGGAGTGCTCGGTCAAAATTTAGGAGGCACCTGACAAAATCGTAAACCGACTGTTTTGGTGCCATTATAAACCGTAAAACCCTTCAACCGTTAACCTATATGGACTTTTTCTCTACTACTTCCGACCAGAGGGCATCAAAAACAACAACATATGCTGAAGATCCTAATGAGGAAATTTCATGTTTACAAAAAAATTCTTCGTTTTTTAAACTTCCAAATACTTTTTGGCAGTTTATATTCAATTTCAGGGATTAATTTTTTAAAAATTTTCATTGTAAACATGATACCATACAGTAGCCACTCTTTTGAGATATAAGAGAAACAGTAAACGTTACAAATAAAATTAGTCCTCTTACAAGAGTGATTAGATTAGATTATCAAATTATTGAGAATGAAATTCATTAAACTGCATGGCAATTAAATCATATCTAGGAATATTATGTCATATCTAGGAATCATGTCTAGGAAAATATCATGTCTAGGCAATTAAATCATGTCTAGGAATTAAATCATGTCTAGGTTTCTGAATAATAGGATTTCTTACAGCAAATAAAACTTAAAAATCCATTTGAAATGCAAGCAGTGCTTCTCAAAGTGAAATATTAAAAATCAGTTTAATTTGAAGATACGGCACATAACTATGTATTGATTTTTGACCTGCGGTAACTTTTTTTCCCTGTTTCTATATAGTATTAGGGACGGATCTATTTTCAGATTGGAGAGTATTTTTGGAGGATAATTTCATCCCTTAGTTTTTTGTTCACTGATGTAAAACCGGGTAGGATACTCTTTCGGATTTTGAAATTATCCACAGCAAACACTTTTTCAAGTCAAAATGATTGTCTATAGAAAAATCCATCTAAACGGTTCAAATTATTAAATGTCTCTATCTATACATATAAAACAGTCCCGTAACTGACTGACTCACTGACTGACTCATTAACATACACCACACAGACCAAACCGCTAGACCTAAAGGGCTGGAATTTTGCATGGCGAGTCTTCTTATAGTGTAGGGGTGCACTAAGAGAGATTTTTTAAAAATTCTTCTTAGATTTTTTAAATTAAATTTTTAAGCTGTATTAGTAAACTTTTTTTAAGTTTGCATTTAAAACAATACTTTGCGGGTTAGAAAATTTATATTACAAGAAAGATAATGAAAATTCCTTTAAATTGAGATCTTTTTCGAATCTTTACCTCCATTTTCTGATTTTTGGTGAATTTTAAAGATTAATTTTTACAATTTAATTTATTAAATGCTGATCACGGGATTTCTTTTTCTGGTACTTTAAATAAATTTATCGTCACGTGCATAACAACTAAATAGACAAAAAATAATTTTTTTTCCTTGCTAATGCGGCAGACGATTGGACATTATCCAAAATAAATATTAAAATACAGTAAAAGATATGATCCTCAAACTGCACTATATTAATTGTATTATATTCTTTAGTATGTCCTATTAGATTTAATTTGAATATTTTCTACTGCATTATTTTATATATAAAAATATCCCTTACGATTTTTTTATAAATATATTTTTTTAGTTTTTTTTTACATCAGTTGTATACATTGATCGTCGTACTTATTATATATATATATATATATATATATATATATATATATATATATATATATATAATATATATATATATATATATATATATATATATATATATATATATATATATATATAATATATATATATATATATATAAATATAAATATATATATATATATATATATATATATATATATATATTATATATATATATATATATATATATATATATATATATATATATATATATATATATATATATATATATATATATATATATATATATATATATATATATATATATATATATAAATATAAATATATATATATATATATATATATATATATATATATATATATATATATATATATATATATATATATATATATATATATATATATATATATATATATATATATATATATTTATTTATTTATTTATTTATTTACTTATTTATTTACTTATTTATTTATTATTTTTTTGGCATTAATTACATACATTGACCGTTGTATTTAATTAGAATGAACTCCGTCGTGAAGTGCGGGTTTTCAGCTAGTTTTCATATAAAGATGCACTTATTTATCTTTTAGTGAAATATTTTTCGTATTCTGAAAAATGTCAATGAAATTTTCCCATTATTATAAATCTTTAGTATAAACTGTTATTAGCAGTAAAATATTGATACGGTAGAACAATTTTAAGGATACTAATTAGAAAGCTAACGTTTCATTTTAGATACACCTGACGACATTTTACGACCGCAATCCATTTTTTAATGCTTTTCTGGGATTTTATTTTCTACATGTACGGAACGATACACCTCATCCATCTAGACAGATATACACAGTTTTATAAAAAGCACGAACACTTTTAGAATTCTTACTAGTCACTTCTTTTAACACTTCAATCTGGTTTGTTTGGATTATTGCTGGATCTTTTTCTCTGGAGCGTCCTTTTTTGTTGGCACATTGTTTATACTTTTCCAAAGTTATGTAATAAAATGAGGTTTGCGTAACGAAAGGGACATATAGTAGAAATTTATAACAATGGAGTCCTGAATAAAGGCGAATTTTAAAATACTGTGAGTACATTTATTTATTCTGTTGTAATGAATAAGTAAAATACTATATGTGAGGAAATATAACACGAGTTCTTGCAAACTTTCGTGATTCGCTTCGTTCGAAAATTTTTCAAGATACTATTCTCATTCCGCTGATCTATTTTTTTTAATAATACTATTGAAATCGTTTTTTTTCATAAAATTTTATACTAAGCTCTACGCTAAGATATTACTATGGTTTGATGCATCAAGCCGGTTTTTCTGCGGTAGATAGGGACCGCACAAAAATATTCATATACTCTATAAATACACAGCTATAACAAACCATTTTTCACAACATATTAAAGAAAAAAAAATTATGTGGTGGAGAAGTATCGCATAAAAAAGTCTCACTTAGAAAATATGTCAAAGCTTTACGAAATAGCGAGAAAGGGATTTCGAAACAAAATAAATAATTAAATTAAACACGGAAACATTAAAAAATTTATTTCTCATATTAACGATAATTTTATATCGATACTACTCGTCGTAACATAATTCGATACATAATTCGATACTACTCGTCGTAGTCCAAAACGCGTATATTCTTGTGATGAACTGGTTCGTAATTGCTTTCGTCACTTGAAGATACGTATTAGAGTTGATTTATTTATTGTTACCATGTAGTCGGTGATAAGTGTTTGCGACGACGGTCGTTTGATCAGCTGCTTGTAAACGTCATGATAGCCAGGTATACACGAACTAATTCCTTCTTGGAATTTCAAATATATAATTTCAAATATATAATTTCAATTTTTTTCGATGCATATTCATATAGGGGATAAAAAAAAAATTCCACAAAACAAATGGAAAAAAAATCGCACCAAACAAATGGCACAAAATAATTGGCATAAAAAAAATCGCAAGAAAACAAATGGCACAAAATAAATGGTATAAAAAAATCGCAAGAAAACAAATGGCACAAAATAAATGGCATAAAAAAATCGCACAAAACAAATGACACAAAATAAATGGCATAAAAAAATCGCACAAAACAAATGGCACAAAAAATGGCATAAAAAAATAGCACAAAACAAATGGCGCAAAATAAATGGCATAAAAAAATCGCAACAAAACATGTTTGACAGTGTAAACTAATATGAATATAGTTACAAAAAAAAGAATATATCTGAATGGATATGCCTCGAAAAATAAACTACGTTATTTGAATATTAAAAAATAGGTCTTAATTTGAAGTTCGCCGTTACCGCATTTTATAAAAAAGTCATCTTTTCCTGTTCATTTAAATCCCCTTATATGTAATATAAATGCAAACTAACACAAATTTTAATCTAATTATACCCCATGCAGACGCATTTACCAGACTATTTGAAGATAAGTAGAGACTATTATATGGACATTAAATACATACAACTTTAAATTTCACTATATTATATTAGTATTTTGTTTAGTGTTTATTTACTTTTGTGTTTTTATTTTTTTTATGCAACCCCGAAAGAAACTTTTTTCTTTACTTTAGTATTTCCTTTTCAATATATAAGTATATAATGTTTAATGCAATTAATCTGCTAGCAGGTAAAGCCAGGTGATGGTCAAATGATTATCATATAATTCAAATAACAATGAGGTAATATCTGACGTAGATTTCGTTACCTGATAAATTTTGGTTTTAGTTTGGAGCGCTACGGTCAACTTTTTGCTACACGAGGGTTAATTAGACCATGACACTCAGTTTAAGGGAACGGTGGACCTTTATTTGAGCAAATCTCGTCATTGTAATACTGATTGTGTTATTGTAATATATATATATATATATATATATATATATATATATATATATATATATATATATATATATATATATATATATATATATATATATATATATATATATATATATATATATATATATATATATATATATATATATATATATTTCTGCAGATTATTAGTACCAATATAATTTTTTTCAAGTAAAAAATCATTTATGAAGCTTCTACAAAGTAATTTATAATGGGTAAGTGTAGTAATAAATTTTAAAGCTGTTTTTCTCAAAACAGATTTTTCAAGGTTTTTAGATTTTTTAAATGTTCCATGCTATATAATTTTTGTTCAAAATTCATGAAATTGATAAGGAAGAATCCTGATGCCGTTTACAAAAAAACTGGGTATGCATTTTACAATTCGCCTTCATTAAGGTAATTAAATTTGATTTATAATTTTTTAAAAGGCAAAATTTTGTTGTAAATCGGGATGGAATTCAGATAAAAATCTCTCAAAAATTAACTATTCAAGGGATTAAATAATCGATACCCAGATTTGTTTTTTATACAGTTTAAAGAGATTAAAATGCAAAATCGAGGAAATATCTCAAAAATTAAGTAGCAAGGAGCATTTTAAAATTTTGTTTATAAATTTCAAAATTTTTTTTAAATATTAAAATTATAATGAGATTGGAAATTTCTTTTAAGGTATTCTATTTATTTATAGGGAAATGTATATATGTACAAAATTTCGTATCTCTATGATGAAAAGTAAAAAAAGTAAATTTCAATGTCCACCGTTCCCTAAAGCCGAATCTGAACTGCTACAAACATCCTCGCCAACAGATGGCCTCTAACTCAAAGGATCTGAACCGAATGTCAGCGTCCAAGTCATTTGATCATCACCTGGCTTTACCTGCTAGCAGATTAATTGCATTAAACATTATATACTTATATATTGCAAAGGTAATACTAAAGTAAAGAAAAAAGTTTCTTTCGGGGTTGCATTGTTTGCGAAATTATCCAAACCTTAGAAAGATATATACTTCCCTAGCATTAAAATATCATCTAGTTTCGAGGCCAAGTAAATATTTGTTAGATTCTTATATCCAAAAAAGTAACAGACGTGGAACAACCAACCTTTAAATTAGATTCGTCCGAAATTAAATTAAAGGAAAACCCTAAATTGCACAAACGTTAATGCTAAAGAAGGTAACTCATTTAATGGTTAACACGCTTAATATATCTCGAGCACTGAGAGGCATTTACGTGATTAATTAATCTTTCTATA
>OU015502.1:127708267-127709916 GCA_907164885.2 Dolomedes plantarius
CGCCTTCAGGTTCCAGCATTAAAACTGCTAATACTGAAGTAATTAAGGCGGTAAACAAGAAGTCGCATAAGCACCAATACCAAAAACAGAGTCAGTTTGTTGAAAAACATGACACAAGTAGAGAGATAAAGCCAGTAACTAAACACGTTGGTGCGGCGTATAAATTTGACAAAATAGAATATGCATTAAAATTTAATGCCTATACTCTAAAAAGTACGGAGAAAAGTAAAGTATGCACTACAATACCTCCATCTAAGGATGAACGTGGCACACATAAGGTACACAAGGTTATCAAAAGGAAGAATGACAATTTTAAAGTTCCTTTGCATAAGTACAGGAAACGGAAGATTTCTGCCGCCCAGCAAGGTTGGCCTCCTCCCAAGAGACCTCCTGTCCATCGTCAAGCCGGACCAGCGCCTCAGGACCTACGACCTGCTGCACGAAGGATGCCCACACGGTCAACGAACCCCTTTACTAGGACTGCGACCATCAAGGGAGGTTCAATGGATAGGACAGACTGGTGCAAGGAAGTTGCTGCATTCATGGGGAACAAGTCTTGTATCAACTTTCTTATTCTAACTCCCACCCTATAATAAAACCGAACCAAATTGGTTTGAAGTTCCCCATTGTATATACTGTGTAAACATTTTGAGGGGAAGGAGTGAGCCACTGAAAAAAAACGGCATACTGTTGTTTTATAAATTTTTGAAGGGGACATGTAGTGACTAGGAAAAAAATACATACTGCACAATATACCAATTAACCACTAATGTACTAACTTCACAAATCATAACACACGTGCATTATGATTGGGGAAGAGCAGATACAAACAGTCAAGAAATTTCATGCTGTGCAATTGTGTTGTCACTTTAAATTAAAATAAGATTTTTAGGGCGCAGTTGGCCAGCCCAGTATCCGCAACTCTGCAAATCCACTGTTTGATGGTGTCACCTGAACCCTTCGGGGTTAGTTTTGTAAAATGGTAGTGGCGTTTTTCCTCCACACAACGTGTGGAAGGTTTTTTGACTTTGCCACCCATTATGTAAAAAGTCAGACCAGCACGCGTTTTCAATTAGTTAACTGAAGCCGTTCAGACCTCAGTTACCTAATTTTTTTTTTCCAGGGAGGCCAGTGTAAGGTATACACAAGATTCGATTCACAAGAATCGAACTTTTGAATGAATTAAAGAAGCTGCTTCAGATATGCTAATTTCGGCATACGCGCTTAGTATAAATACCACGCAGCGTCATTAATGGAACAGGGGAGGTTGTTAAGGTTGAAAAGGTGTTATCCTGCGCTAGTGCTTAGCGGGCCAGAAGTTTACGTGGCAGTACTGCTGGTTTGACTTACTGTTCGTGAGTATAAAAATATATTGTTCTTGAAAGCTGTGTTTATACATTCCGTACAAGTAGTACGCATGCTTATTGCTGTAAAAGCCAATTATATGTGCAACGAATTCAATAAACATTGTTTCATGTATAAACTGCGTTTGTATAAAATTCAAATAGAGTGCCACTTCAAATTATATACACCCAAGTCTGGGTAGAAGTGAGCATAGATTCTCTATAGAGGGTTACCTGAATATATATATATATATATATATATATATATATATATATATAAATATATAAATAATATAGTATAAACCA